>OY998251.1:25224953-25707453 GCA_963922045.1 Persicaria maculosa
CGTATTGAGTTTGTCTCCTAATGTGCTCATGATTATTTTAATAACTCTTATGTTGCTTAGTATGTTGGGTGCAATATTTTGGATTGACTATATCTGCAAAGATGGATATTTTATCAAATAACATTCAATAAAAAGATGCGCTTCATCTTCAAAATGGTGGTTATATAGCTTGCAAAGGGTTGGGACAGGAACGTTAACGCCCCTTTGGGATAATCGAGTTGTCATAGGGGAGGGGAATATCTGTTATTTCCTTCACAATTGTATTATCAAAATCTTGGTTTAGTCACTCAATCCACCATTTTCCATTTATCATACAGTCACTAACTTTTATTTATTTATTGATATTAACAATTTTTCTTAAAAGAGGGGTAGTTGACACTCATTTATTTTTCCGGAAGGTGATAGCTTGCAAAGGGTTGGGGCTCGCTTAATAATATTGTTGCATGTGGGGTTGGACTCGAAAACTTGATATTTGCACAACCATAGTCATGATTCTAAGGTGACGGTGATGCCGGTTCTAGACCCACGAGTCATAAATCAGAGCATCATCAACGCGTTATTTTGGGTTTTGCAATTTTGTGGGGTTTTGATTTTTTATGGGTTTATCAAACTGGTAAGAAGAGGGAGGTGGGGGATAAAATTAGATTTGAGTTATTCGATTTAGTGGATCTACGGATAAAAATAGATTTGTTAATGGAGATTTGGGTTTGCATGTTGAGTATGCTAGTTGGATCATGGTGTTTTGGTTGTTTTTCTTTTTTATAGGAGATTTCAGATCCGCTGGTGGGCGGTAGGGGTGTTTGAGGTCCCCAAAGGGAGGCTCAAAAGAAGAGCACCGGCAAGGGGATGGAGGGTTTAATAGGATGGCGGGGGCTTGAGGTGGGAGAGATGTTATTGCAAGTTCCAAATCTAGCGTTTGGCGTCTAGCAGCTCGTCTGCGAGGGGTTTGAGGAGGGAAATGTGGATAAGGGGAGGGAGAGAAGATAGAGGAGGAGGCTGGAGAGGAGAAGGTCGATGGCGACAGGGTCGAACTCTTGATAGACGAGGAGCGGCGGAGAGCAGAGCACTTGTAGAAAGACCTGCGGATGGTGTAGACGTAGAGAAGGACGACGATGGAGGAAAAAGCGGTACCGACAGATAAAGTCTGGTGGCGCCAATCGTCGGAGGGGACGCTGCGATGGGATCCCAGCAGAATCGGGCCGGCTGGTTGGAGCAGGGAGGGAGTCACGACCATAGATGACCACGATGGCGCCTGCATCAGAAGAGTGGGGAACGAGGATCTGGTGGAGGAGTGGGGGCGGTGCCGGGGCCGACACCAGCAGGTTGAGCCGTCGGGTTGGCGTCGGAGCCGGAGATGAAAGATGAGGTTTTGGTTGTTTTTTGGGGCAGCTAGGGTTTTTTCTATGAGAGTTTTTCTTTGATCTTATGCCAGAAGCGATCCTATAAAAAAGTGAAAGTATTGATTTTGGACATCAAACAAACTTTTAAAAAACCTTAGAGGCACCATCCGGAAAAGACAAAAACTATGGGACACCATCCGGAATAGCCAAAACCTCAGGGGTACCAATCGGAACTTCCAAAAAAAATCTAATTAGATGAGCTCCTTAAAATAACGTGATTTTAGGACTGTTATATGAGCCAAGTAGCTCAACCTCGGCCCGGCTCGGGCTCGACTCGATAAAAGCTCTATTCCTTCTTGTTCATTTCCTAAAATAGCCAAATATGAGCACATTTTAAAGCCCGAGTCAAATTTTAGACTCGACTCGTTTCTCAATGTACTAAATATAAACAAGTAATACATAGTTCGTTCGGTTCGAATAACAACTCTATGTGATTCTGACATATTAGTCAAAGCTCTTATGCTTTAAGAGTTTAAATAGATACCGATCTTAATTTTAAACAGTTTATAGATCCTTAAAGTGAAAATTTAGTCCATTGATTCATTTTTCTTGTTTGTTATGAAATCCGCTTATTTTCATGAAATCTATGTTAGAGATTTTCATGAAATACATGTCAAATCTCCATTCCTTTTTACATTCGGGAATTACGTGTAACGATATGGTTCGTGTAATTTTAGTGACGAGTGACTTTATAACGGTAACATTATTTCTTGGAACTTTCCAGTGAGAACGATGGTGTTAATTGACACTTTTATTTCCTTCTATTTTCAGTTGGATGGATGACTATTAATCACAAGTTGGTGTAATGGTTGTAGGGTTACATCTCATGTCAAGAAATTCGAAGTTCAAATCTCCTTAGAAACATGGAGTCTCTTGTTTTTGAATGGGTGGTACTCGATCTAAATGTAGAACGACTGAGTCGATCGAACTGAACTAAGATTAAAAAAGTTGGATGGATGTCCGTATAAATATACTGTATTTATAATGTAGTTTATGATTTACACAAAATTGAATAACGTCAATTATTTTTCGAAAAAAACAATAAACAGAAAATCCTACTATTTAAATAGTACTCGTACAAATAATTTATTTTTGTCCACTATGGCCTGTTTCGATTCCAATATATTGTAACTAGAGATATAAATGTTTGAATATTGTTTAGTTAATATATTTTATTGGCTTAAAAAAACATTACATATTTATTTTAAAATATAAAAGATAAATAAATGTAATACTTAAATATAGAAACATTCAGATGAGGTTTGGCTAAAGTCGTATGGTGATTTGGTATGTTTTAAGAGTAAGAGATGAAGTCAATATGCTTTGACAGGTGACAATTGTAAGCTCAAATTTCTAGACATGAGATTTATAATCGGGAGTTGTGTATATGGGGGGAGACTATCCACACGGTCAATTTATGTCAAATACACGGTGGCGATTGTGGATCCAAAAATCGTAGTAATTTGGCCAGTCACGGAATCCAAAACCGTGAGAAATAAAATGACGACGGTTTTGAAAACCGTCGCAATAAGTGCGGCTACGGATGCTCAAATCGTGTTAATTGTGAGGAAACCGAATGAAAGGGTACACATAGGAAGCACTAGGTGCCATCATTCATTCAAAATAGGAAGCACACGATGACAAGAGAACCCACGCGGCGGGTCCTACTATTCTAAAAAACCTTTCAAGACCCGCCTAGACCTCCGCCTAAACCCTTGAACTCGCCCCACCGTCAAGGTCGTCAAAACCCGCCTAGACTGCAAAGACCTACCATGAAATCCGCCTAGACCCTTGATCCTGCCCTACCGCCAAGCACCCGCCAAACGTTTTTTGGAACATTGGCGGGTCCTGAATTAAACAGAGAAACACAAGGCCGAAGAAGGCACCAGACAGGACAAAGAAGAACTGGAGGAGGTGACAAGAGAACCCGCACGGCAGGGCCTGAATCAGCCCAAAAGCGACCAGAAGAGGCGGAAAGACCACAACTTGCCGACGAGGGTGAGCCAAACATGTGCTACACCGGAAGAAGATATATACAACGGAAGCCAATGTAAGAGGAATCCGAAGGTAGCTAAGCGTCAAACACAAATGTCGTCGACGACGGACAGAAGGCTACCATAGGCGGCAGAAGTCGAAAAAAGGGACCCCGAATAAAGGGATAGTGGTGGTTAGGCAACGAAACCGACATAGATCTATAATTAAGGTAGGAAGATTGAAGTCACTAAACCAAATTTACAGATTTGGAATCAATTCATGGTGGTTTACACAAGAGGGGAATCTAGGGTTTGGTTCTCTCGCAATTTTGATCGGGAAAAAGGTTTTCAAAGAGAGTTTCTCTCTCCTCTCTTGGTTTATTTGGAATAAGCCCAATCCAATGTTAGCATAATGAAGTTTCTTGATCAATTTTGTTCAACGAGATTGAAGACGTTTTAGGAAAAAAGGAAAATTCCAAACATTTCACGACAACAATTTTTAATCTAGTGTAGATATCAAGACTAGCATATACTGAAGAATAAATATCTCAATTGGGTCCAGGGATGGATCTAAGTGTGGACGGCAGTGTCCATCGCTCACCTCCATCCAAAAAACATTTCCAATAATATTGCAGTCCAATTAATTTAAGTTATTAAAAAATACTAAATTTTTTCATAAAGCTTAATTAAGTGGTTGTTCTTTGAGCTCACCTCATTCATAAATGCATTGCATTAGATAAGATGGAGCGCTCTCTCGGGGAAAAAAAAGAAAATCTCGTTGTTCTCCCCCAACCAAGGAAGAAGAAGCCACCTAGAAGCAAATTACATCAAAACCTAGAACATCAAAGTCAAATTACCCACTGATAATGCATAGTTCATATAGGCATTATAGGTGTTTCTTATTGCATTTAGGTAGTAGTTTTGCTATTGTTTGAGTCTAGTTCCGTATATTGCTTGTGAAGTATTCGAGTTCGGAATCTATACGTTTTTAGTGTTTATTCTACAGAATTACATTCCGACCTTGAATGGACTTTAGGAAGAGCTTAAGAAGCATGTTTTGGAGCATATGGAGGCTATGTAGGAGCTAAGGAAGAGCAAGAAGGCACGACATTGGAATCCGTTGAAGGAAATTGAGAAACGTCGGACATTGCAGAGACAACGACCGCCGCCCTTTGGGAGGCTTTATTAGTTGTTTTTCAGTTCTTTTGAGGAGAGACATGTTGTTATTGTGAGACTATGAACACAATTAGAGAGAGAGAGAGAGAGAGAGAGAGAGAGAGAGAGAGAGAGAGAGAGAATCGGCCTATGAGTTACTAAACTCATAGTTTCGCATATGATTCGAAAACATGGTTGTTTGGATTGTGAGGATTTGATTCTATTTGATTATTCATGTTCTTAGTTATCGTCTTGTGCTTAATTTATATTTGTATTCCTTTCTATGCCTGATCAACATGTTAGGAATTGCATCTCTAGCTATGAGTTCGTTGTTGTTTTCTCGATAGCAAACAAAGGTGTTGATGTTAGTGATGTCTTTTTGTCTTTGTAGTGGATGATTTCAATTGATCTAGGTTGAGGATATTCGATTAGGGTTGAGTTCGGTATGCGCCTATTAGTCTTAATTGTGTAGAGTCAATGTGCCAATTGGTCTTGATTAATTGAGTTCTTAGGGCACTTTTATCGGACCTTTACTGTACATGGATACTAGGCATTTTATTGTTAAAAAATGGGAACAGTGGAAGAAGGGGTGCTAGAACGATACGCTTTGAGTATCGATGCTCGGGGTCATCACGTGTGAAAAGTAACACTGACCACAAATTGAAGAGGGGGATGGCAAGGACACATGTCGACAGCAGAAGCATCCGCAGGAGGGACGGCCAGATCTGCGCCAACTGTGGGATGCGGACGGTGGAGATGGGCTGCTGGAAAAAGGTAATTTCACCCATTAAAATCAATTTTCCGGAAAAATAAATGAAAAAATAAAAAATAAAAAATTACCACAATACTATATTCATTTTTACCTACATTTTGACACCAACTTTGAATATATTTGACTATATTTTTTTAAAAAAAATCTCTTTGATTATAAATATGCAAAATATTATAAAAAAAATTGAATTATAATTATGGAAGAATTTGAAATGATAAATAATGTAATAAATAAAATAAATAATTAAAAATATATCTCTTTCATTATAAATACGCAAAATATTAATTTAATATTAATATTTTAATAATAATAAATGAATATAATAATATAATCGAGAATGGAAATAATTGTTGGGGAGGGGTATATTTGTAAATTGAGTGGATATGAAAAGATGAGTTTTGGGATACTAGGGATGCTATTGATAAAGTGGGAAAAATGAGAATGAGATGCTAGGATGATGTGGCGGAGAGAAAAGAATAAAATATTAGTATTCCTAGTATCCCTAATATCCATTGATAAACATGGCCTTAATGCTATTCTTTAGTGTTATTGAATAAGATGAGTGAATCTCTACGGATCTCTCAACTTTAGTCAAGTAGACTTAGGAATATGAATAATTGATAGATCAATCCGAGGACCATGAATTCCAACCATTGTCAGAGAATTACAGGTGAAATGTTCTTTCTACTTGGATATCTATTTGCTTTGTGATTTGCAATCTGGTTACTTTTACATATTTGCTACTTATCAAGAATAATTGCTTTGCCATAAGAGTGTTTGTTTAGAGTTATTGAATAGGAAATCGCTTCTCCCTGTGCTTTCGACACCAGACTTTATCGCTATACTAGTAGTTATTTGGTTTATCAAGTGATTGGTTGCCTACTCTATTGGTTGTGTGTTTAAGTTTGGATATTATTACTATTTGGAAAAGGGTGAAAGTGCCAACGACGTTCATCCCGCACCACCCACCCTCCTCGTATCGTACTCTCGGAAAATGTTATGGGGCTTCGATATCCCGACCCAAATTCCCATCTCTCTGTTGGGTTCCCAGTGACTTGATGGCGAAAAAAAGGTATGTCTGCTGCGGGGCATTCGATCTGTCTGGGCATACAAAAGGGAACTTATGCAAAAGACAAAAGCTCACCTTGACGAGAGGCGCATGCTTGATAGTGATGGAGAAATGGTGGAGGAAGAGAGGGTGGTGGGGTCACAACACGGGTGTGGAAGCCACAACGATGAATGCCACTAGGAGGAAATTAGTTGGCAAATTTTTTTAGCATTTGCTGCAAAAATAAGGAAGACACCCTATTTTTCATTCAATGTCTCCATTATGAAGAATTGGTTGAGAAACATGTTGGATTGAAAAAGAGCTCAATATTCTCCAAAATGGAGAATTTGTCGGGAATGCTCTAATAGTTTTATTTTTCCACTTGCGCTTTCTCGATCTCTAGTCAGTTGCTTTAATTTTTGGTTCTTTCTACGATACATTAACTCTTATGCAGTTACTACACTATACAATAAATTTCTCCACAAACTTTTATTTTAAAAACAATTATTAGGTGGGCCTTGATGAAGAGCGCATATCTTTAACCACTAAAATATCAATCATAAGTTAGTGTAATGCTTATGGCACAAGATATTTAAATTTGAACCCTCTCGGAGCCATATAATATCTTATTCAAATGCAAAGTGATTGGTTGATTAAACCAATTAAACTAAGACAAAAAAAAATACTCCCTCCGTTAATTAAAATTTATCATTTTAGAAATATACACACTTAGACCATGTGCGCCATGGGTTTTACTTACCATATATGTCTTAAAAGGTAAACTCATGGTTGCAAGCCAAACCATAAGGGAAGAGGTTGGAAAGAGTTACCTCTTACTACTAAGGTAACCTCTTACACCACAAGTGGCCCCACCCTTTTACTACTTATATTTATTTGATGTATTAATTATTCAAATGTATTTATAATATATATTTATTATTATTATTTTCAAATACTAATTATACCATTAATTTTATTTTATTTTTCTCCATAATTTGAGTATATTTTTTTCCCTATATATACTCATCTTGACCTATTATATTGTTTGTACTTTTTTTTGAAACGGAAAAAATTTGACCATAGGGCTAGACCCTATCAGCCAAGAACATCCTTGTCCATGAGACTACGCAATAGAGAATCATCAGGCAACATAGATCCATGTGAAGCAGCACTAATACGTGATAAACGATCAGCCACTTGATTTGCTTCTTGGAAGACATGACGAATCTCAACAGAACCAAAGAAGCCCAGCGAGACTAGACTATCCGAGACAATCATTTCAGCGTCTCCAGTAGGCTTCCCCACACCTTTTAGACTTTTTATAATAGTTAAGTTATCTCCTTCAATTATCAATTTTGTAATGTTAAGGTTCTTTGCAGCTAAAAGACCATTCCAAAGTCCCAGGCTTTCACAACCGCAGACCGAATTGATAGGCGATGATCCTGAACCACAAAAAATAGGAGAATCCTGGGAATCACGAATGATAAACCCAAAAGTTCCCTTATCATACTGAGATAGAGAACCATCGAAATTAAGTTTGTAGCTATCATTTGGTGGGGGTTCCCATTTGGTTCGTTTTCTTCTCGAGGTCACCTTCAGTTGGTTATTTTGTTGCGTATTTACAATTTTTCCTTGTGAAATTTCATTTGTTTGTGTGGCTGTCTAGATAAATTTTTGATCCTTTTTAAAAGATAAAATACGTCTTATGTCCGGGTTTATTTGGTCAAAAAGTGTTTTGTTTCTGAAGTACCAAACTCCCCACCAGACAAATGCCAGGTCTTCAAAGTTGTTTTTCCCAATTGTATGCTTGATATCCCATATTGTGTCATTCAAATGGTCTCCTTTAATGAAACATCCGTGGATCTTCATATAGGCACCCAGGTTATTTGCAATTAGGGTTTCTTTAGTGATAGGACAATCCCATAAAAGATGATTCAGATCCTCATAGCAGGAATCGCAGTGTGGACAATCAGTTGGATTACCCAGCCGACGAGAGGCTAACTTAACAGCAGTGGGTACTCCGTTTCTAAGGATTTTCCATAGAAAAGATTTTATTTTGGGCGGCACATCTAAGTCCCAAACCCAGCTTATATCCGATCTTGTATGGTTTTTGTATTTATGTATCATATCAGTTGCAGACTTTGTCAAAAACCAGCCATTTTTGCTCCATTTCCAATAAAGTCTATCAACATGAATGTTTTGTGGTAATGGTATTGTCTTGATTGTTTCTATTATATCATTGGGTAGTATGTTTTGTAATTTTTCATTTAACTTATCTTGATCCCAGGTTTTGTTATCTTTGAGGAAGTATTTTATGTTTGTAGATTCGTCTATTTGTTGTGTATTTGGGATTAATGATTTCAGAGGCAATGATCCCAACCAAAGGTCATTCCAGAAGTTAATGGTTGAACCATCCCCAATAGACCATTTTAGACCCTTTTTAAATAAAGGTATTAGTTTTATTAACTGCGCCCATTGCCACGAGAAGCCACCTTGCTTTTGATAATTTAGGATACTGCTATTTTTTAGGTATTTTTCTTTGATTAAGATAACCCACGGACTAGTAGGTTCTGCTAGTAATTTCCAGAGCAGTTTCATTTGTAGCGCTTTGTTCATATCCTCTGAGCAGCGGAGACCAAGTCCACCATTTGCCTTTGTTTTACAGACATCGAACCAGCTGATGAGGGGTTTGTGATTCGGGCCCTTGTTCCAAAGGAAATTCCGATTGATTCTATCTAGTTCTGTGTGGACTGATTTTGGTAGCATAAAGCACTGCATTATATGTAATGGTTTTGCTGATAGCGTTGTTTTGATTAGAGTACATCTTCCAGCTTGAGAGAGGCAATTTGCCTTCCATTTGTGCAGTTGAGATTTAGTGTTAATTAGTAGGTCTTTGAAATCGTCTTTCGTAACTCTTCCCTCGATGATCGGGCAGCCCAAATAGCAACCCAAATTGGGGGTGTGGGCTATTTCTAGTTCATTTCGAATAAGATTTTTTTGTGTGGTACGTTCTTCGAAGTTTGAAATTGGGACTTGTGCCGGTTCACTCGTTGTCCAGACAACGTTGTATATTCTCTTAAAATTTGATTAACTTGGTCACAACCTGTTTGTGTAGCTGAGGCAAAAATCACAATATCATCGGCAAAGGCTAAAAAATGAATCTTAGTTCCACCGCATGTTAGTTTGATTCCTAAGTGGCTTTGTGGTTTTAAGGATTCGTTAAGAAGGCCTCGAGCTAAGATTTCTGATATTATTAAGAATAGATAAGGGGAGAGCGGGTCACCTTGGCGTAAGCCCCTCTTTGGAAAAAATATATCAGTGGGTTCGTTATTAACTAATACCAAGTAAGTAGCCGTGGTTATACATTCTTTGATCCAACCCGTGAATTTGGGTGAGAAACCAAATTTTATCATAATAGAGAGAAGAAAGTCCCAGTCCACCATATCAAAAGCTTTTTCCATGTCGAGTTTAACCGCCATCCAGCCTGTGTTGCCTTTTTTCTTTGAGAAGGAGTGAAAAATTTCATTTGCAATTAAAATGTTATCTTGTATTGATCTACCAGTTGAGAACGCACTTTGTAGTGGGTTTGTTAGTTTGGTTATGATTTTTTTTTAATCTTGGTGCTATTACTTTAGAAATAACTTTGTAAGTTATTGAACAAAGGCTGATGGGTCTGTAATGGGATGTTGTTGTAGGGTTGTGTATCTTTGGTATTAATGCGATAAAAGTGTGGTTTGTTTGTTTTAGGATCCGTCCACTAAGGAAAAAACTCTTGACCGCTTTGATTACAGAGGGTTCCACTATATGCCAATATTTTTTGAAAAAACCAGCATGGAAGCCATCAGGTCCCGGGGATTTGTCATTAGCTAGGTTGAATACCGCATTTTTGATTTCCGAGTTTGTTACTTGTCGAGTTAGCCAGTTGTTGTCTTCATTCGAGATTTCATTTCCTACATAATTGAGTAAGTTGCTCGGTACTGATTGCCTTGCTTGGGGTGAATATCTTTGGCTGAAGTCATGTTTGACTAAATTCCTTATATCTTCTTCTTTACTGAGAGGTATACCAGCCGAGGTTTGAAGTTGTTTTATTATATTTCTGTTCCTTCTTCCAGTTGCAATTTTGTGAAAATAATTTGTGTTTGCAACGATCGATTTGACATGTATTCTTTTGGCTCTTTGCCCCCAGTATTTTTGTTGGTATGTTAATAGAGAAGCATGCTTTGATGTGAGCCTTCTGATTTTGGTGTCTATATCATGGTTATAAGCATTACAAAGAGTGTTGTGTAGTTCTAAAAGTTGTGATTCCACTTGTTTTATTTGGCAAAACACATTCCCAAAGGTTACTTTACTCCATATCTTACTTTTTCGTTTGACTTCCTGCAATTTTTTGGTTAATTTGAACAGTTGCGAGCCAGGAGAATCTAACCTCCAAGCAGATCGAACAATGGTCTCATAGTTAGGTCTTGTTGTCCATGCCATTTCAAATTTAAACGGTTGTAGTTTTGGTTTTTGGTTATCCATGAGGTCTATAGTGATCTGCGCATGATCAGATTTAAAAAAATGCGTGATTTTTGGTGCAAAGGTTTGAGAAATCTTTTAGAACCGAGTGGCTGATTATTGTGCGATCCAATTTCTCAAAAATGTTATCGCTACCATGTTCACGTTTCCTCCAGGTGAATCTATTTCCACTAGTTGAGGAATCAACTAGGTTGTAAGTGCTAATTATATCTTGTAGTCTTGTGAATCTGTTTGCTGAAGGAGATCGTCCTCCCAACTTATCTTTTGGTTCTAATATTTCATTTAGGTCTCCCAAAACTATGAGCGAGTAGCCCAAAATGTATTTTTGTCATTTGCATAAGGCGTTGCATAAACAAATAAAATTTCAATCTTAATGTTAAGTGTCGCGTTGGTATAGTCTGCCTGTATGATACGGTCAGTGTGGCTTCTAATGGTAAAGGTTTCATTTTGGAGTTGAGAATCTTTCCAAAGGAGGCACAAACCCCCCAACAAGCCATTTGATGGACAGAAAAACATTCTGTCAAACCCTGGTTTTCTCCAGCATTTCTCCGGTGGTGGGTTTGTTAATTTAGTTTCCGCTAACATTAACACTTTGATATGATCTGATTTAGTAGTAGATTCAATATGAGTCCATACATTCTTTCTACTAAGTCCTCTAACATTCCAGAAACTAAATTTCATTAGAAATAATTTGGGGGGATTTGGTGCCTTGAAGAGTTAGGACCATACTTATATCAGTGTTGTTTAGCCAGTTGGTTTGTATTATGTTGAATTTAGATTTAGTGTTACAAGCTGTTCCTAGCTTCATTGTTGTATTCGCTGCTGAAAATTGCAGTATACAAAGAGAGTATTCTAGTTGAAAAGAATTTGGTTCTAAATAATAGTTTAACAGTGTTTGATAAGGTAAGAGAAATAGATTCAAACCCTGTGCATTGATCAAGCAGGCCAGATCAGATCTGGTAGTACAAGAAATCAAACAAATATGAGAAACTCGAGCTGTTATTCTATAATACGTACATTTTGATGAAACAAGATAATGAAAGAGTTATATGGGATAATGATTCGAAATATAGAGTCAAAAAATGCAGTTTATGTAACATATACAGTCTCTGTTTGATGTATTGTCCCTGAGTTATAAAACAAGATAATGAATGATTTATATGGTATAATGATTCAAAGCATAGAGTCACATATTGCAGTTTATGTAACATATAAAGTATCTGTTTGCTAGTGAACCTGTATTGTTCACTGAGTAAAGGAACAAACACATCACAAGGGGAGTAATCACTAAGGTAAATGTAATTGTTGCTTTGGCTTGCACAAGGTGAACAAAACTGACATAAGTAGCTAACCAGGCAGAAGCCGTTGTGGATCAATTTTGACACTGCTGGTGATGTTTGGTTAATGGCTTCATCCGCTTGGTTCCATTTGGTGACACTGATCAGTGCCGGTGTTGTGTGATTGAGGTCTTCACATACTTGTTTCCAATTGGGTCTATTGATCAGAACTTGAGTCCATTTTATTTTGGTTGTCTGCTGCATAGATTGCAAACCAAAATATTGCTCGAGAGAAAGACTCCTTCAAGCAAGCTTAGTAAATTGTTTTGTAATGTGCTTGTAAGTAAATAAATAAATATCTAGTTCATTGGTTCTATCATCTCTGAGACTATAGTGTTGTGCTACACTGAAATGCAAGAAAGCATAGATAGTAACAAGCCTCCTTATGTTGTTGGTTATATTAGGATAGGAGTAGGGATGAGAATCATCTAACCTTTGGATTAACAGAGAAGGTAGAGAATGTAGGAATTGAAATTGAGAAATAAAATAATGGTGACGGTTAGGGGTCAAAACAGTCCCTTGAGAGTGATTCTGACTCTGTGGATGTATTGTATCAGCATAGAAGAGTCCTATAACCTTAGTGAGTTGGGAATGGGAGCTAGGTATATCGAGTTTCCCTTTATCCTTATCGCACTTAGTCGATTTGGAGGGAATGGTGTTCGATTGGGTTTTGCACGAGTGCTTCCCAATAGGTGTTTTGCTTTGGTTGGTTGGATTGGGGTTGAGGGTACTGTCAAAAGACAAGCACCCTTTTCCCATTAGTATTGGCTTGTAGTATAGGCTTCCTTGTATTAGGACAAAGGAAGGTAAGGCAAGTACAAAAATGGATGATCCAAAATATAAGAGTATTCATATGGTAATGTTCAAGAGTGAAAAAACAATTTAGATAGCAAGATGTGCGTGGGTTATAAGTTTGTAAAGTGAGCTGATTTGTGATGATGACAGTAAAAATCATCATTTGAATATAATACAAAAGCTTAAAGAAACCCGAAAGATAAGCATCATAGGTTGAACACTTAATATCAAGTAATAGCATGGTCAATTGACTTATCCAAGATTTTGATCTTAAAAATGCCGATGCTCCCCAGAGTCTAAGTATTCTGTGTGGGTTATAGAGATCACATATGTAACTTCCAAACACTTTGAAAATCAGGTAAAGATAATCAAGAAATTCAGGAATAAGCACAGAGCAAAGTCCATCAGCATAATCAAGAGTATGAGTAAATATAGCTTTTCGATTACTTATTGCTAAGTGTGAGAATGGAAATACATTTAGCTTGGTTAAGTGGTTTTGTAAACAGAAAGTTTCTTGAAATCTATTAGTGCTACAAGCAAGTAATAATGTGTAGAGGCAAAATAATAAGATCCTCAAATCAGGAGGAACCTTAGATTTATAGAAAATTTTAATATCATGTAATCTTTTAGTCGGTTATGTTATTAGTAAGATAGGTGCTAAGATTGAACCTGCACACCAATAGTTAAAAATGCTATATGGGAAAGAAAATATGAGTATCTTCTAAACACATAAGCAAATAGGTTATGGTTGCCATTAAATTCTGTATTAGGCAAATAGAACAACCCATCAACATCATAAAGAATAAAGAGATTGCTTATGAGTACTGATTTGAGTGCTTTAGAAATCAACACCAATGAGGCAGATGCAGCAGCTTTGTGTGCAGAAATCCAAATGAGCATATGATTCCTAATGAATGAGTCTAGTGAGTCACCCTGTAAATCAGATTGGGTGTTTAGTTGCTCAAGAGGAAAGACCCCCCGAGCAGTGTCAGTGCAGTAGTAGTGTTTTCCTTGATCAAAGTAGGTGCAATCCATAAGTACAATTTTGTAACAGCATAACTTAATAGGATATAAATAATTTTGTATGCTATTTTTGAGTTGAAGTATTTTGGGATAACGATCATTCATCACAACAAAGATGAATATAAAGGTATAGTGGGTGGTGTTTGTATGGAAGACGAACCATTGCTTCCCTTTTGTTTCGATGGTTGATTGGGTGTCGCTCGAAGGCTTCTCGATTTGGGTGTTGCCCGAAGGCTTCCCGATTTGGGTTTTGTTGTTACATGACCGCTTCTTGGTTGGTTGTGGGGTAGATTGGGTGTCGCACAAGTGCTTCCCAGTTTGTATGAAAGGAGGTGAGTACAGATAGAGTAGAGAGAAAGAGTGAACATACCAGTGGAGAGGACGACAGGCGCAAATAAATAGCCAACCAGTGGACACCGAGCAATACAGGGTCGTCGAGTATAGCCGCACAACACCGGTGAAGTCAGGTCTGGCACTCAAGGGAAGTCGAAACACGCAACCCAAGCCAAACTGAAGCTCAATCAGAGAAGCATACAAGTGATTTTCAAGGGAAAAGAAACTGGAAACCCCGCACCACACCGGAGAACAGTCTCATTCGAAGTACCGATAACCTAAGAAATCAAAGGAGGTTAGAGCCCATCCTAAAACCAGAATGAGATAAGAAAGATTTCATTGCACAGAGGAGGGTTGATTTAGGTTAACGAGACGGCTCTGGATTTGCGGAATTGGAACTGCAATCCAACAGCTACAGAAATTAGGTTTTAGGGGAGGAGGGTAATACTTCCAAATCCAGAACCTGAGAGTCTTTGAAGGATCAATTGGTTTACGCCATGAAAAGTATCGGAATGGCCAAATCTGAGGATTTCCGTAGCCATGAAAATCGATTGATGAGAAAAATTTGTTAGGGTTCTTGGTTTTTTCATATTCCACTCTCATACACTATTGTAATAAAAAGAATATTAATACCAAACACTTTTTTAATTTTATTTATAAATAAAACTAATGAGATGGAAAAAGTGATGGAACAAGGTTACCCCATGGTTGTAAGGTAAACCTCTTAGAAAGAGGTAGAAAAAGTACAAAATTATTTAAAGAAAAAAATAAATGAAGTGTCAAATGATGATAAGTGGATAAAAATTTAAAAGGGAAAGAGGTTACCTTATGGTTGCTCATGCTCTTATTAAGAAAATAAACAAAAATACAGTTATACCCCTAATTATTACTCTACTTTTTTACTATCTAAAAAACTACAACCAACAACTATCTAATCATTACAATGACAATTTTGTAAAGTGGATGGCAAAATATCTAAAATGACAATTTTTTCTTAACAATATTTCTTTTCTAAAACGACAAGCTTTAATTAACAGAGAGAGTATTTTGGTAGTAATCAATTGCATTATAAACTTAGGGCTCGTTTGTTTCTATATAAGAGGGAATGTAGAGGTAAGGTATTAAATTTTATGTATAAAATGTACATGATCATCATTTTTTTGTGAGCCTAGAGAAGAGGGTGGGGAAAATGATTAGACCATCTGAGGGTAATAGTTACCCTGCTTAAAATTAGGGAATATAATAGTGATCAATGAATCCTAACTTAGAGCGTGTTTGCGAGGAGAATTTTTTTAGGAGGTGAAGATACTTTTTGGGAATGGAGAGGATTGAGATACTTTTTGGAGGTGGAGAAGATGGAGATTATTCGTAGAAAATAATCCCCTGCATGTTTTGTTGAACGAAGATGGTTTTTTTTTTATGAAATTAAGGGAAATGACAAAAAAAATCCTTGTCTTTAACCCCACCTCATTACTGTTCACCTTCTTCCCCATTACTGCCCTCCTCTCCTCCCCCTTTCCCTCCTCTCCACCATCTAGACATGGCCACAGGTCACGGGTCGAGCGGGTCGACCCGTGACCCGCCGGGTTGATGACCCGTCGGGTCAGGGTCAAAGGGCGAAAGGTTGGCTCGGGTTGAGGGTTAAGGTTAGGGTCAGGGAAAAGATAACCTGTGACTCGACGGGTCAACCCGGCGGGTCATCAAATTTTTTTATAAGAGAAATATTTTACCAAAACAAATTAGAATTTATATTTACAATTATTATGAATTATGAATTATATTTATTCATTATTCATAATGTGTAAATTGCCATGCATTGCATGTTGTGAAGATCCTACTCAACCTTTGCTTGTTTTATAGGCTTACCACCCTTCTCCATTTCCTCTAACTTTCAAAGTGTGATGGGATGTGGGACAAAAACAAGTAGAAACTAAGTCATGTCTTCAATCTCTACAATTCGGTTTTTTCATGTCAATCCATACTTATAATTTTTTATCATATACAAACACTAGTACTAAACTTTATATAAATATTATTTTTTTGAAAAATATTTTACCTATCAATTATGAAAGATTAAAATAACGAACGGGTAACAAGAAAGTGTGAAGTTCAACACAATACCTTAAACATTTGTGTTATTTGGTGGAGCCGCTATGAAATCATTCTATATGATACTAAGTTAGGAGTATTTATGATATAATTTCAAAGAATGCAAATATTTTTGTTGATAAAGCTATTACACTTGTATGGTATCATTAATATCGAGTTTTCGGTTATTTTGAAAATGATTTAGAACTTCAGATTTTCAAGAACAAGAATGAAATATAATATTGAGTAAAACACTTATGATTGATTAATTGATCAACACAATTATCAATTGAATTAAATAGAAAGATTAATCCAACATAACTTGATATATTATATCATGATGTTTCATCACCATGTGTTGTTCATTTCATTAAATCCTAAGAGGTAAACACTTTAATTATATTATATGTTACATCATATAATCCAAAGACTTAAATTACATTATATTCCACCATATAATCAAATGACTTTAATTACATTACATTTTACATCATATAATTCGATTCGTCGAAACATCAATTTCTCACAATTTCTTTCATATCTCATATTTATGTCCCACATCGAAAGTGTGCTATTTATCTCTATTTTATATATATATATATATCCCCTCATATCCATACTTGTCATTCTCACAATCCAACTTTTTCTTTCTCACATCTAAAGTGTGATGAAATGATGGAGTGGAGTGAAGGTATATAAATATATCTTCCCACATACCATGTTTTGTCAACTTTAAATCTTTCGATTTTGAAAGTATGATGAAAGACTTGATGAGTTGAGTTTTATTTTGGGTTTAAAACCATTTTTTTTTAAAAAAAACAAAATGGTTGACCCGACGGGTTGACACACAAAACCCGCTGGGTACCCGGTTTGTTGCCACGTGGTCAACCCGACGGTCCGACCCGTTGACTCGTCGACCTGCCGAGTGACCCGAACCCGTCGACCCACCGGAATCCCAAGTTAGGGTTCGGGTCATGCCCCCCCGGGTTCTCTACCCGGTGGGTCGGACCCACCATCCCCAAATCAAACCTCCATCAGTGCTACTGGTCAATGAACTACAATCTAATCTAATCATCTACCAAACATCAAGTTTACTTGTTATGGACAAAAACAAGCTGTTTCGTTGTAGTAGCAACAGACAACAGGCCGAAAGACCCTCCATTATCCACCATGGATCCACTGTTAAAGCTTCCTCTCAATGGCGAGGAGAACAAGAACAAGAAGTTCAAACCTAATTCCGATAAATTGATTTGAAAACAATAACGTTGTAGAAACACGAATCGCTAAAAGTGGAAAGAAGATCAAGAAAGACGACACCGAATTGGGAGCTACTGATAGCGGTGAAGGACAATTTTAGATGAAATTACACTAAGAGTTTCGTTCATAAATCGGAAGCATAGAAACATAGGAAACAATGGAGAAGATGGAGGCTGGGGTGAGTGAGGATCCTTTGCCTCCGATTTTAACTGAACTTCTTTCCGCCGTTGCCATTAATTCCGGTGAGATACTAAGACAATCGATTTGACGGAGGGTGTTGAATTGAGGGCGAGATGGTGGCGGCAAATGGAACCCTGAAAGAGCGAGGGAGAAGCTCGGGGGTAAAAAGGCCCATCCGGGGGTGGAAAAATTTCCCCACCCCTACAATCCTGAAAACGAAGATACTGGAACCGGGTGTTTTTCCACCCCCGCGCATCCCCACCTCCACCACCTCGTCTCAAACACGCAGGCACCAATCCCGAAAAAACTCACTCATCTCCCCCATCCTTCCCACCCCGTGTCAATCACACCCTTAAATATGGATTATATTCATAAAGGTAATCATTACCTTTCTCTACAAAAAAACAAACGGGGGGTTAATGTAATACTCCCTCCGTCCAAGAATATATGGCTTTTTAGGCCTTGAAACTCTGTCAAAAATACATGGGCTTTTAGATGTATATGTAATTATTACCCTCTAAAATCACTACTTTTTTACATGTTAAAATTAAATAAAACTCTTGGCAATGTTACAGAAAACCCTTGAACATCCAATCACTATTTTAACCCTTAATAATAATGATTAGATTTAAGATGCAAAATAGGTTCCTTAATTAGTGTGCATGAGCCTAAAAGGTCATGTATTCTTGGACGGAGGGAGTACTAATTTATTTAATTTAAACACTACACGATATATTATATTTAAAATTTACTTTATTTTAAAAAAATTATATAAAAGAATTAATCAAACACTATTCAAATATTTATAATTATACAATTATAATTAAAATGCATTTGAATCTAAGGGTGTGTTTGGATTCTAATGCATTAGGATTATAATGTAATTTTAAACACTTTTTTAATATTGTTTGTTAACTCATTTGACAATGTGATACGAGGTAAGCCGTATGATGGCCCGATCTTCGACAGTCAAGACATAAATTGCAAGAATCAAACAAGATCAATGCAAGACTCAATAAAGACTCGAAATTGATGATGAATAAAGAACAAGACACGACTAGAATTGAAGTGCAAGACACGAAATTAAAACAAATATGAAAGACCGATATATGGGTGAAGCGATCTATTTAGAATAAGATGAAGACACTTGGCTCGAAAGGCAAGATCCAACACCAAAGACTATATAACCCGTTTCTACAACCCTACATAACCAAGCAGACAACTTGGAGGCACAAGGAGGTGGCTCGTGGATGCTTGATAACATCAATCCTATGACGAGAATCGAAACACACAAGACAAAACAAGCTAAGAACAAACCATCAAAACCCATCCCACGCAGGGGAACTTGGTTCCTCACTAGAAGAACTCTCCAAATCCAACTTTTTGTCAAAAATTCAATTCTATCTAATTTTATTGAATGAATGAAACGTCTAAATAGAAAAATAACTAGGGTTTGGTTGGCTTCCTTAGAGGCTAAGGATTGCTTGCCAAACTTAATCCTAACTAGATAAAAATACGGAAAAGCTAAATACACCAGTAATTTTTATTGGATACACCGCTAAACTTCGCAATCCCATGCGAGCCGAGCTACGCTACGAGAAGCGAACCTCCTTGAACATCGTGCCAAACACGCCCTCAACAAAACGTCCGTAAGACGTTCCAGAGAGAGGTTCGCGTTAGGATGCGGAGTTCCCTAACCTATATGTGAACCCATAAAAAAAATCTCAAAAAGACCGCAGGTAGTTGCAGACCTTTTTTATGTTTTTGTTTTAAGAACTTGTTGCGTAGTTCATCAGTTCCATCTTTCCAGGTATGGCTACTGATAGTTGAAAGAAACAATCAGTAGTGGTATACAGATGGAAACTAAATCAGATGATAACAGTAAAACCCTAAAATGATATAAAAAAATGATAAAACACTAAAATTGAATTAAAAAAAAAGGTTCCATCTTTCCAAGTATTACTTTTCTAGAGAAAATAAAAAAAAAGGTTTAATAAGAGAAACCAAATCAGATGATAAAAGGCCCTGTTTTAGCAATGGAGCAGGGGGAAGAATCCCCCTGTTAAGTAGTCATGCATTATGACGATTTTTCTTTTGTTTTTGGGTAGGTGCACGAAGTGAAATGGAAGCTTAGTCGACCAAAGGGCCTGCATGGCCAAATGACCTTTTATATAAAATCCTAAAATTGAATAGTTTGGAGGTGGGGAGTTGACCAGAGATGGGCGTGAGAGATTGGATTCGTGTGGAAACTTCCTTATCCTTGTCCAGAGAAGTGTCGTTATCGAACCCCTCCTGGACCGAGTACTCGAAATGGGAGAACAAACCGTCCTCCGGGGCAGCGGCTCTCCCACTGTCAAACGAAGGCTGAGATGGGATCGGCGGATCGGAGAGGGAGAGAGCAAAAGGCGGTGAGGGAGTGGGAGGGGCGGCCGTACCGTCGAGTATGTCGTAGACCTCCTTGTGGAAGAAGTCGGGGACTCCTTGTCAAAGAAGTCGGGGAGTTTGTGAGAGCAAAACAGGTCCGCATGTTGATGCAGACCTTTTCCTTTTCTTTTTCCTTTTCTGAATTTTTTTTTAAAAAAATATCCAATGTATTGCGCAACCGGGTGCGGACTTAACTCCGCAAGGAGTTGTGGAGATTAGTTGAGTGAAGTCTGTTTGACGCGACGTCCATAGTATTCCGTAACCGGGTGCGGACTTAACTCCACAAGGAGTTGCAGATATTAGCGGTGGTTCCAGTAAAATATAACGGTGTATTTAACAACCCCCTAAAAATATCCTAATTAATAAATATAAAAACTAATTAGATATAATATCAATTAATTGAAAAGTCCATTAATAGATATTATTCTAATTTACATCATTCCTAAATAAATATAAGGATAAAATGATAAATTAAATATGGAAAGATAATTATTTTTGTCCAAACTGTGAACAACTGCAAAGGTTCTGATTTTCTTCCATCTTCTCGGTAGATTCTAGAAAAACCTTCAACAGAAAAGTTGTAGATCTCTTAGTCCTCGTTCCAACAAGGTATTGCACGACCCAATCCGATAAATATGGACTCCGAACAACCGATTTTACCGAGAGGTCGCAAAGCTGTCAAATCTGCTAAACGATTCAAACTTGTTAATAGGCACCACTCGTTTTCCCTTCATCCTTCTCCCCTTCTTGAAAAGGATTCGTCCTCGAATCCGGGATGTTATTTGATCAAGATAGAAGATGCAATTTGTGGTGGTGCAGTCTTGGCGGATGGTGGTTGCTGAGATGAACTTGAAGATACTATGTGACTCTTTCTAGGCATTTTTTTTACGGTTTTTGTGTTTTTATGATGAACAAAAGAAAAGACTCAACTTTTGATGTCGATAACCTAAGATCTGATGCCAATTTGATACCGGGTAAGTCGTAGGATGGTCCGTTATTCGACAATCAAGACACAAATTGCAAGAACCAAACAAGATCAATGTAAGACTCGAAATTGACGGTGAATAAAGAACAAGACACGACTGGAATTGAAGTGCAAGACACGAAATTGAAACAAATATGAAAGAACGATAGATGAGTGAAGCGATCTATATAGAACAAGATGATGACCCTTGGCTCGAAAGGCAACATCCAACACCAATGACTATATAACTCGTTTCTACAACCCTACACAACCAAGCGGACAACTTGGAGGCACAAGGAGAGGGCTCATGGATGCTTGATAGTAACAATTCTATGACGAGAATCGACACACACAAGACAAACCAAGCTAAGAACAAACCATTGAAACATATCCCACGGAGGGGAACTCGGTTCCTCCCTAGAAGAACTCTCCAAATCTGACTTTTTGTCAAAAAATCAATTCTATCTAATTTTATTGAATGAATGAAACGTTTAAATAGAAAAATAACTAGGGTATGGTTGATTTACTTAGAGGCTAAGGATTGCTTGCTAATCTTAATCCTAACTAGATAAAAATATCATAATTAATAAAGATAAAAACTAGTTAGATATAATATCAATTAATTGAAAATTCAACTAATAGATATTATTCTAATTTACATTATTCCTAAATAAATATAAGGATAAAATGATAAATTAAATATGGAAAGATAATTATTTTCGTCCAAACAGTGAACAGCTGCAAAGATGTTGGTTTTCGGCCATCTTCTCGGTAGATTCTAGAAACATCTTCAACAACAAAGTTGTATATCTCTTCCTCCTCGTTCCAATAAGGTATGACACGATCTAATATGATAAATATGGATTTCGAACGACCCATTTTACCGAGACGTCGCAAAGCTGTCAAATCTGTCGAACGATTCAAACTTGTTGATTAGCACCACTCGTTTTCCTTTCATCACAATGTATTTAAAATAACATAAATTTAAAATATAATACATTATATAACTTATGTCAATCAATTATATTAATGTATTTAATTTAAAATTGAAAGAGGAAGTGGGAGCGGGGTGGTTTCAAACTTAATCAAATATAATGCATTATTAAACGAATCAACATTAAAAATCTGGACACTAATTTCAAATATTTTCATCGTGTTGCCACTGGGCGAAGAAACAGGAATATAATAAAAAAACCTTGTCACTAAGGAGGGCACTGCCCTAGACTCAGTACCATTAATCCGAGATGAAATAAAGAGAGACTTTGAAGGGCGATACTCGGTCACCTCCCTGCCCCAGGGTTCTTGTAGCCTCTTGGATAACATATTGCCTGAAATATCTACAGCTGAAAATGACTGGCTAACTCAACCAATCTCGAACTCTGAGGTCAAGTGTGATGTCTTTTCTCTTGCTAGAGACAAGTCACCGGGCCCGGATGGCTATCCTGCCGGATTTTTCCGGACCCGCCGGCACATAGTTGGCCCTTCTGTCATAAAGGCTACAAAGGGTTTCTTTTCGAGTGGGAGAATCCTCAAACAAATTAATCACACCTTTACCGCATTAATCCCCAAATGTGATAATCCACAAACTACGAACAACTTCAGGCCCATAATCCTATGTTCAACCATATATAAAATAATATCCAAGATTCTAGCCAATAGGCTAAGACAAATCCTACCCAAACTTATTCATCCGTTACAGAGTGCTTTCATCGCAAAGTGATCAATTCAAGATAATATCCTAATTGCTAACAAAATATTTCACTCATTTCAACACAAAAAAGGGAAATCTGGGTGGATGAGAGTGAAACTAGACATGGAAAAGGCTTTTGACATGGTTCGTTGGGATTTTTTGCTCAACATACTGGAGAAATTTGGATTCTGCAACAAATTCTGTTGTTGGATTAAGGAATGCATTACAACTGTATCCTACTCGGTTCTGGTCAACAATGAACCAACTGACCTATTCATCCCATCAAAGGGTCTTCGCTAAGGAGACCCATTATCGCCGTATCTATTTCTCCTTGTCTTCGAAGTACTAGCCCAAGGACTACAATCTGAGAAGAACCAGCAACGTAGTCACCTCGGAATCTCAATCAAACGAACCTGCTTGAAGGTACCTTTCTTGGCCTTTGCCGATGACATAATCATCTTTGCATCTGCCACCAAAACCGCTTGTGACCAAATCAATGCAATCGCCCAGAATTTTTGCTACCATTCGGGACAACGTATAAACTACCATAAGTCAGCATTCTACACGACACCAAATGTGGAAAATACCATAAAAAACACAATTAAGAATGAACTTCAGATTCCATACACAACTAACTTGAGAGTCTATCTAGGATGCCCGATCATCTCTGGAAAAGTCTCGAATTCAACCTTTGAAGACATCACTAAATCTAGCAGAACTCAACTAACAAAATGGACAACAAATAATCTTTCGCAAGCAGGAAGATGTACATTTATCAAATCCAATCTCGCAGCTAAACCACTACATATTATGCAGTGCTTCCTTCTTCCACCTCATATACGTAAGGAGTTAGATAAGATCAATAGGAATTTCTTATGGAACAAAGGCCCTAAACACAGGCCACTTATTAACAAGTTCGAGGTATGCAAATCTCGATCTAATGGGCTCTAGGTCTCCGCCTATCAAAAGACATGAATAAAGTTCTCCAACTCAAACTTCTCTGGAAAATACTGGCGGAGCCAGAAAACCCATGGGTAAAACTAGTAACCCAAAAATATTTAAAAGACAAACAAATTCTCATATAGGAGAAAAAAGGAAATGTATCATGGCAATGGTAAAAACTGACCTCTCTAATCCCCCTCTTTAAAACTGATGCAGTGCAATTGTCGATGACTCCTGATGACTTTGAGGACAACATGAAGGTTCCATTCGATGGTCCTATCACTCGTGCAAGGGCCAAGAGAATTCAAGATGCAACCAAAGCCCTTCTTGTCTGTTACCTTGAAGAGATGAGCTTCCGTCCCCAAACAAAGCTCATGCAAACTCGTCACCACCCACCATGAAGATGTTACTCGGCATACACTCGGTACAAGCTCATGTCGAGTGGGCCTAGGGCCCATGGCCGAGTACCTCTTGTGTTGGGCCAAGTTACTTAAGTTAATTAATTAATTCTATTATTTGATGTACTTAGTATTCATAATGTGGAAGACTATATCTCCTCTAGATAGAAGTCTTGTCCACCAAGTTTTAAAGTTATATCTTCTTTAGGTTTACTTTTATCTTTAGGCTTAAAATTATATCTTTAAGAAACCAAACCTCCACTCTTGCAAGGTGGAATTGGTTATGCAATTTCTATTTAAACAATGTAGTTCTCTTTGAATTAATCAGATTGAATAGAATTGAGGAACCCTTTTATGGATTAAAGGGTTCTTCGATTTCAATCCCAAAAAGCTTTCTTGCTCTTGTGTTCTATGAACTTCGGCACCACAATCATCATCACCATCAATCCCTTTGGAATTGGCAAAAACAAATACAAATAAACACAAACCCTAGATGATCAAAACCGTCGCAACAAGGAGGACCAACGTCTGGGCATCGACTCCGAGGTCTTCGGCGCCAGGCGCCCGAGCGCTCCCGCGCTTGTGCGCGCTCCCTCGCTCTCGCTCGTGCTCGGCTACGCTGGCATCCGGGATCGCTCCTAGAGAACACCACCATGGTTCCCGTGTGTCCTCGCGGCATCCTCGGCATCTCAACACTTCGCTCCCAGTGGCCTCGGCACCTCGGCTTCTCGCGCTAGCGGACGCGCGCTTGCTGGCTCTCGCTCCTTTCCTTTCTTCCGTCGCTATTGTTTTATTTAAATTGTCTAAGTTATAAACCGTCGCTTTACTTAGCTTCTTAATCAGCCTAATTAATTGTTCAATCAGGAGATATTGGAAGAGCATTGCAAGATCGGGCAAATATACGACGTTGTTCTTGATCTTGAGCCCACATGCGAAGGATCGGGGATTCCAAACGTATCAAGTGGTATCAGATTCTCAGGTTTATGCAAGTTCTTTACTCTCTTGATTCTTTAATTGAGTGATTTATTTTCGTGCCTTATTTTCCCCATTCCCACTGCATAAATTTTAGATCTTTATTATTCACCCTAAAAATTGGACTTTATTTTAGTTATTTTCTTGTTTGGATCTTTAATTTGGAAGATATTGAGTTCTTGATTGCAAGTTTTGATCTAATATTCCTCTTTGCTATATATCATGCATATGAATGTGATTCTTGGATTAAAGCATTATATGAACTTGCACCACTAAAGAACCCTAATTTTTCTAGTTTCTAGCTTGTTTTCCTTATTTTCTTTATTTTTGCTTACTTTTGGATCGTCGTAGCTTAGTTATTTTTCTTTTTATTTTTCTTCTTGTTGTCTGTTGCTATTCCTTACGCATTACAACAGCGTTTTAGTCAAACAAACAAAAAAACATTCATCTTACCTTACATTATTGAGTTAGTAACTCTTCCTTTGTTCTTTCTTTTCTTCGCTACTTGTTAGATGATCTGAATGGTTTAAAGCATTACAAACGAACCCCATTTGTGCGATTTTGTGCTGTGCCGACATAGGAGCCTTGGTTACACCCCTCTCATTCTGAACTGTGTTGCAATCGTCAGATAATAGTTGACGGAGTGTGTGCACTTGCTTACCCTTGTGATTGCTTCGCATCTATTCCTTCATATTCATATTATTTCGAGCATCACATTTTACTTTTTCTTCTATACACATTAGCCGCTCTTTTATTTTTGCTATCCTTGCTTTCCAACTTGTGGCTGATTCTTTTGCAATTTTATCTTTACTTGCTATCTTCGATATTGCAAAATTATGTGTCCAGGGAAGATTACTGAATATTGTGCCTTGTTTTCTCGCCTCGTTGATTTCTAAAACTGAATCACTCTTAGGATCAAAAGGGCTTGCATTACTTGGTTTATGGTCTTTGCTTCGTTTACTTGTTGTTCTTTTGATATTGTAGGAACATGTCAAACGAAAACGACCCCAAATCTTCCCCTACCCCTCCGGCCCCCTTACTACAGCCAATGTGGAGGCCATTATTGCAAATGCAATCACCCAGTTGACCAATCGCTTGGCCATTGATAGGGCTAAGGATCGTGCTGATTTCTCTGCCCAGATCAACAAGGCAATTGCTCAACAATTAGAGGAGAACCAGGATGAGGCTTCTGGATCTACACCGCCTGGTGGTAAGCCGCATCCTTTAGGTAATACACGTCCTATAGGTAATACCACTCCCTCAGGTAATACCCCACCTTCAGGTAACCCACCCCTATTTGGTCAATTACACTTTAAACTACAATCTGCTACGTCTAACCCTTTTGTAGGAGAGAATGACAATGATCCGTTATCTGGCTTTAACGGTAATGATGTCCGCCAAGACCATATTCCCCACGGCATTAACAACATGGACGGCAACAGCAGCACCAACCACCTCACCAGACTCACGCTAATCATCTGTTCATCAGATCCAACTGGGACGACAATCGTAGCAATGCTGATTTGAACGACATGCCCCACTTGGAGGACGCATACCAAGAGGTAGATCCTAACTTTAATGATTTACCTAATCCTAATTTTGGTCGTCCTAGATTTGATAATGCACAAGCTATCCAAAGGCGCGATGTTAAAATTAAATTAGAAACTTTTGATGGTATTAATAATCCTAAATCTTATCATGTTTGGGAAGATTATATTAATTATGTTCTGGAACATCTGCGCTATAAGGAAACAGAAAAGTTGGAGGTTGTTATACTGCATTTAACAAGTTTGCCTCGCACTTGGTGGTTCCGCACTCGTGAGATCCGCCGTCGTCAAGGTAAGCAGCCTGTTGAAACTTGGCCCCAACTTCGCTATCTCTTGAAAAAGAGACACGTTCATGAGGAATACACAGAAACAATGAGGATGCGCCTAGCTTCTTGCCACCAAGGAGCTCGCTAACCCATGGAATACAGAGACGAGCTTGAACGACTTGCTCATCAGGCTAATGTTTATCTTACTGAACGTGCTTTATGTACTCAATTTCTTGCTGGTCTTAATAACTCTATTAAAAATCCATTGGCTATTCATTCTATTAGGGATATTAAAACTTTATCTCATAAGGCACAACTTCTCTATGAGCAGCAGCAACAGCAAATACAGGACCAGATTCGATCAAGCCTCCCAAGGTCACAAGTTTGTTCCCTTTGCTTCTTCTAGTCAATCCAGACCTTCTACTAACCCTTCTATGCAGCAAAAGGGAGTTTCCAACTCACGTCAACAGGGTTATCAGGTTGAAACTAGAAGAGTTGCTGCACCGTCTAAGGAACGCACCAAAGACATCCGCTGCTTCACTTGTGGTGATTCTGGGCATGTCTCTCGCGAATGCCCTCAGAAAAGGAAGGTCCTTCTCAATGATTTGGGAGACCATTACTATGAGGAGGAGACTGTCGAGGACCATGTAATTTCGAGTGAAGTGGAGGAGGACCAGCCGATTGAGCCTAACGACGAGATTGACACCAGCGACTTTCAGGACGTCCTCTGCCTTGTCAATCGTCGGGTCCTACACATCCAGGAAGCTCCCAGGGCTGATCAAAGGGAGAGCATCTTCCACACCAAGTGTGTGGCTCGCGAGGCTACCTTGAGCGTCATCATCGATGGTGGGAGTTGCTACAATCTCATCAATGAAAAGGTAGTGGATTTCTTACATTTGACTACTACTCCTAGAGCTACTCACTATGGTTTTAATGGCATAACTGATAATGGATTTGATATTATGGTTACCAAATAATGCTTAGTTTCATTTTCTATTGGATCATATCATGATAAGGTTCTATGTGATGTTGCTAGGATGGATTGTAGTCATATTTTGCTTGGTCGTCCTTGGTTATATGATCGTTCTGTTATACATGATGGTCGTGCGAATACATATTCCTTCACTTTTGATGGGAGGAGAGTTACTCTCCTACCCCTTTCGTCTCAAGCTGTTTTGAAGGAACATGTTCGCAAGAAATAACAACAGGACGCTCAAAAGAAGGCCCAACGGAAGGAGAAACAACATGGAGGCTTGCCAGGACACACCGCGCCCGCGGCTTACACACTCGCAGCCGTAGCCTCCTCGGCGCCTACACCATCTCCTTCTGCATCGACACATCCCTCTCATACTTCGCTTAAGGGATCTATTGAACGACGTTCTTTGGTCTCTCAACTTCAGAAAGAGACCGTCACCTGGAATGCTCATCGTCCTCACATCCTATTGGTAATGAAAGAGGTATTGCTAAATGTTGAGGATTTGAGTCATATTCCTGCACATATTGCTGCTCTTTTGCAGGATTATTTGGATGTCCTTCCATTTGATATACAACAAGGATTGCCACCTATTCGAGGGATTGAGCATCAGATTGACTCCGTCCCTGGTGCAGTCTTGCCTAATCGCGCCGCCTATAGAGCTAGTCCTGAGGAGACAAAGGAGCTGCAACATCAAGTCACGGAGCTGATGGCTCCTGGCGCATTTGTGTTGATTGTCGGGCAATCAACCAAATAACAGTTAAGTATCGTCACCCTATTCCTCGTTTAGATTATATGCTTGATGAATTATATGGTGCATGCATTTTCTCTAAAATTGATCTTAGAAGTGGCTATCATCAAATTAGGATGAAACAGGGAGATGAATGGAAAACGGCTTTTAAAACTAAGTATGGTTTATATGAATGCTTAGTAATGCCTTTTGGTTTAACAAATGCTCCTTCTACTTTTATGAGGCTTATGAACCATGTACTTAGATGTTACTTAGGAAAATTTGTCGTTGTATATTTTGACGATATCTTAATTTATAGCGAGAACAAGCATGATCACCTTAGTCGCTTAAATTTGGTATTTGTTGTAGGAGGAAATCGAGAATTGCAATTAAAATATAAATAAATCAAAGCAAACCAGATTTCGTCCCGTGCAAATAATTACAAGACCTCCTCATGATGTAGCAGCGGGAAGTCAGGATTGATCCTCGAGGAAGCACGTCAGCGGATCCTAGGCTGCAGAGAAATCTCACGGTAAAAGTCGACAGTAGATTACCCGATCTCGAGTAAAGTTACTCGACAGAAGATCGGACAAGTCGAAACAAAGCAAGTGGCAGGCACTGGTTTTACTCGATATCGAGTAAATTTCCTCGATGTCGAGGAGTTCTTGGTCGATCTCAGGTACCTGCAGCTCAGAAGCTACGGCGATCCTTGTAATCGAATATCAGTAGTCGATGTCGACCAGTTTTGCTCGAAATCGAGGAAAACAGTACGAAAGAAAATAAAGAACAAGCTTTGCCGAATTCGAAATAAACTATGTGAATGAAAACTTCCAAGATTGGGGTTCGCAACGACAATAACCAAACATGCATAAGGCAAGATAAAGAAACAATCATGCAATCGCATCGAAGGATTGAGCTTTTGCCTTTTCCAACAATTAGACAACTCTTTCAGGAAACCCTAATTGTATCTAACGATTTTATGTTTACAATCCAAGTTGTTAGCATGGATCTCCATTTAATGGGTAATAACCATATAACAAGTAGTAGATGCTCAAAATACAACAAAGATCAAAACTTTACCTTAAATTTGCGTGGCTATCGTCGGGCTCGCAACAACCCTAGAAGTGGGTGGACTACTCGCGCCTTATCGCAATCGCAGACATTGATTGAAAAGAAATAACTTGCATTAACTAAATTCAAAGTCTTTACAATCCCGATAATCCAACTTTCGTCGAATGCCAAAACCCTACAACCTTTGAACTCCTAAACTTCTCTGTGGAACTACTTCTCTGGAATCTGAATTGAATTCCATGAACTGAAAATCAGCCCCATGGGCTTTATTTATAGGCTTCCAATCCTTGCTAATCAAGGAAGGAAATCTATATCTAATTTCTAAAGTAAAACTTAATAAAAAGAACATTTATCTTAAAAGGAAATATATCTAAAATATCAAAATATCTTCATGTGATAGATAAATCCTCTCTCCATAGGTAGATCTTGATAGAACTTGATAGATTCGGACTTGCTTCACATCCAAGTAATCCAGCTCGACTCGGACAGGCCCAACAGCGTCGCGGCCCAGAAAGCTTTTGCTCGATATCGAGGAATTTCCTCGACATCGACGAACTTTGTTCGTCGACTTCGGCTTTCTGGCTTTCTCGAGTAACTCTTCCTCGGAACTGGCTCGGACATGTGCTCCTGGTTTGGTCGATGTCGATGAATTTACTCGACATCGAGGAAAATTGTTGCTCGAGTTGTCTTCTCTTCGGCTTCTCGATCAGGTTTCCTTCCTCGAGTCCAGGTGTTCTTCCGAGCTTTGGTCGATATCGAGGAGTTTCGTCGATATCGAGTAATTCTGTCACTCGAGTTGGTTTCGTTTCTCAGCTTTCTCGATCATGCTTTGCTTGTACTTCTTTGTCGATATCGAGGAGTTTTCCTCGAAATCGAGTAACTCTTGCCTTCTGTCTTCTCTTCTTGGTTTTGTCCCGAAATGGCTCCAAATTCTGTAATATTAAACCAAAACTTATGTAGACCTCTATTTCTTGCAAATAAGCACATACTACATAAATTCAACATATTCCCAGCCCGAAATATGCAAAGTATATAGAATATGGAGCTAAAATGTGCATAAAAACATGGCTATTTTAGTGGACATCAAATCACCCCATACTTAAGCTTTCTTGTCCCCAAGCAATAACTTGGATGGTCATTCAGGGGAAACCTGCAAAGACTCTCAACATAATGGATTCATTGTGTTATATTACCCAACACTCAATTGCCATCCTTGAAAAGGTACTTGGTGCCTACAAATCTGTGCTTCTGAATGAAAATCAATTTCTGCACACAAAAGGAGGTTTATACTAAAACAATTTTATGTGACAAAGCAACAATAATCAAGAGGATCTTATTTCGGCTAAAAAAGGAGTAGATATGTAAAAGGCTAAAGGTGGGCAATTTTTGGCCATGTGATCCGGGGAAATGGAGTATTTCCAAACTTTCTTTACCACATCCCTTCTTCATAAGATTTATCACCTTTCATAATGCTTTTTACAATAATGTTTTTACCTCTCTAACCTCAGCACTGCCTTCTCGCGAGTCGCAAACATGGGTGTCATGAATGACCCCGGATACTTAGTGCTTTGGACTCCTCACCTGGTGTCCCATCTCGCCAAACTATTATCTCAGCGAGCAGGGTCGATCTTTGATCGGATTTTCTTTCACTCATTAAATTTTCCATAAATCTGAATCTTTCTTGCCAAACTCCAATAATGTCAACACAACAAACCATATAATGTCTCCATAAAATGATTTCATTTTCAACATAATCCCCGGATAGGGTATAAGGTAAAAATGAGCAATATAAGGCATATGTGGAGCAATAATGATGTAGAGGCAAATAAGGCATAATATGGCTTTTGATGTGCATTTGGGTAAAGGTATGGCTAGAAGTATAAAAATGATTTAAAATCCTCCATCCTCTTATTGTGCATAATGTCAAAAGCAACATCAATTTACCTCACTTTTGTGGTTTTACCATAAAAATCGCACGTCATTGAGACTTCCCTTTTCTAGGCAATCTTGTGCAATATCTCTACCAAATCCATCATTTGCATCGTCGAGTTCAATATAAGCTTCCATGACACTATTTATTTGAACAATTTACAAGCATTGGGAGATGTCTTATAGAACTTTGAGTTTAGCCTTATGCACAAAATTTTAAAATTTTACTCAAAATTCATCATGTAAAACTTAAACAAGAAGAAAACATATAATAATGATAATGAGTTCTTCCCCCACCCCATACTTAAAATATACAGTGTCCCCACTGTATAAAATCAATATAAAACAAAGGTAAAGGAAGGAACTCACCGAATAATGCGTCGAGGAAGGCAAAACAGGGCCTGTCGAGGAAACTGGTTGGTCGATGTCGAGGAGTTTTGGTCGATATCGACCATTTTACTCGATATCGAGTAAATTTGTCGATATTGGCTAGCAGCTTTTCCTCCTCTCCTGGTCAATTACTACCTCAGGAGCCGATATCGACTAAGTTTTAGTCGATATCGACCAGGTTGGTCGACTTCAGATTCTTCTGACCTGCAAATTTGTTAGTTTTTCCCGAAAACAAGATTTCACATGAAGTATTCAAAACCAAAAACAAAAACAAACAAAAGCAAAAGCAAAAGTTTCAAAGTCTCAAAATTCAAAAGTTTTATGTACATGCTCTAGATTTTAGAGTCGCTAGGCCGACTTCTCCGTTAGCGCTCAAGAACCTTCAATGTGGGCCCCCCTTGTGCTTGGCCCTTCTCCTGGATCATCTAGGTCCTGATTGTAGTATGCAAGCTCAGCTTATAGGTGGTCGCTTGCATAGTCTCCCTTTCCTTCCTTCTTCTTCTTTCCAGCTCTCATCCTTTGCAGATTTGCTCGCCACGGGGCCTTATCTCCCCTTAAATTATCTATAATTTTCTTAATGGACTGAGGGGGAGTAGAATTCATACCTGATCTTACCTTTTCGAGCCCAAAACAGAAATCTTTGGGCTTAGGGTTGGTCGATGTCGAGTAATGTTGGTCGACGTCGAGTACAGGGACCCCATACTTAGGCTCTTGGCAAGTCTGGTGCTCAGCAGAGGAAGTCGATGTCGAGAAAGCTTGGTCGACATCGAGTTGTTTGGTCGACATCGAGGAGCTTTGGTCGATGTCGAGTAGCTGTTTGGCGCCTTCCTCCGTTGTTGTTTGCTCTCCCCCGTGGTTGCTGATGCTCTTTACCTCCAGCCATAGAACTTCCTCCTTCGCAGGGCTAAAAGAGAAATCTAAGACCTCATCGCCTATGGTGAAGGTGCGCAATCGCTTTTTGACACTAATCTTGGCGTCTGCAGTAGCTAAGAAAGGTCTACCAAGAATAATAGGGCAAGTAGGGTCTTCCGCACAATCTATAACAAGGAAATTAGCGGGAATAAAGAACTTATCAACCCGGACAGGGACATTATCAACCATACCTGTAGGGATGACCACTGTATTGTTTGCCATGTATAACTTGGCATCCACAGGTTCTAAAGACCCTATTTTCACCTTTTGCCAGATTGATAGGGGCATGATACTCACGCTTGCTCCTAAATCACATAAAGCCTCATATTTATATTGTCCAAATCCCACAGTAACAGAAAACTTACCAGGGTCAGGTCTCTTCTCAGGGAAGTGTATCATTTTGCACTCGCTAGCGATTTCTGAGATAGATCGCTTGTTGCTAAGGATCTCCTTGAGGAATTTGACATAAGCAGGCATCTCTTGAAGAGCTTCTGTAAAAGGAATTGAAACATTCAGTCCTTGAAGCATATTAACAAAACGGTTAAACCTACCTGCAGTGGGATCTTTCAGCGCTTTGGAAGGGAACGGCAGTGTCTTTTTTTGCTTCGGAGCCAGAACAGATGTCGGAGGTGTTGCAGAGCCCTCGACATCGACAACCTTTTGCTCGATATCAACAAGGATTTCCTCGACATCGACCAAAGTTGTCGACTTCGGGTTGTTGTGCTGTGCAGACGAGTCTGGGCTTGGCTGCTCCTCGATGTCGGGTTGACTTTCCTCGATATCGACCAAATTTTGGTCGACATCGAGTTGCTGTTGCTCGTTGTCGAGTTTCTGCTCTGTTGTGTCCTGCTGCTTTCCGACCTCTGGCTCGTGTAATTGGTGCCCGCTCCTAAGTTTCACAGTTGCAACGTGTCCGGTCTTCCCCTTGGGATTTGGTTCTGTTTGCCCTGGGAGTTGCCCGGTTGGTCGTGGAATCTGCACTGCAAATTGACCCATCTGGGTCTCTATGTTTCTCTTCCAAATATCCAGCTCTCCAAATCTTGTATTGATGTTCTGGAGCTGATTATTGATGGCGCTTGTAGACTGCTGCTGTTGTGCTTGATTTCTCCTCATTTCGTCGAGGATAAGCTGTAGATCGTCCTTCTGTTGATCCCTTTCTGGATGTCCAGGAGCTCTGTATGGCGGGGGGTTCCTAGAGGCATCTTGGTTCCATTGTGGTTGCTGAAACCTTTGGTCCCCCATATAGCGATTGGGACCCCCTGCATAAGCTACCTCTTCATGGGTTTTTGCCATCCTGACTTGTTCTGCGTGTGGGCACTCAGTAGTGGTGTGCCGCTGTGAACCACATTCGATGCAAGGTTGGTTGACAGAGAGATATCTGACTTGCTTGAGGAGCTTGCGATTCTGATCTCTGTAGTACTGCTTCTTGACATCAGGATCTATCTCTTTAGAAGGCTCATAGAGGGGCATGGATAGGGCTGGTCTGGCATAGGTATTCTCCTCGTAGTTTATTGGAGTACCATACTTGTTATCGTAGTTGGTCAGTTTGTCGAGGGCTTCCCATGCGTCAGCTGGCGGCATTGTTAGATACTCATAATGAGTATACGTGTTGAACCTATCCTTAGCAGCCAGGTCAAGAGAGTTGAAGAAGATCTCCTGAACGACGCAGGGTTGCTGTCCATGTGTAGGGCAGGATCGCAGTAGATCCTTATATCGTTCCCATGCCTTTGCTAGCGGCTCCCCAGGCTTCTGTTTGAAAGCTGTAATCTTTTGGCGGAGGAGCGCTGTCTTGGCAGGAGGAAAGAACTTGTTGAGAAATTCCTGCTTTACTTCAGCCCATGTTGTGAGGGATCGTGGACGGAGACCCTCAAGCCACTTCAATGCTGGACCAGCCAGAGACCAACGAAAAGCCTTCATCAAGACATATTCCAAAGTGGTACCTTTAGCAAGAGTACGCCACATGTCAGTAAAGTTGGTAATATGTTGGAGAGGACATTCATTAAATCTACCAAAGAAAGCATTATTTTTTATTTCAATAAGGAAAGGAGTGCGAATTTCAAAGTTATTCTCAGGGATTAGAATAGCCGATTTAGGCACGACGAGAGTCGGGTGCATGTAATCCTCTGCAGTGGTTGGGTACTGGGCAAGCTCTGCTTCCAATTGCCTCCTTCGCTCCATTTCCTGTGTAATGCGTGCTTTCTCAGCGGTGAGAGCAGAAAATAAAGAACAAGCTTTGCCGAATTCGAAATAAACTATGTGAATGAAAACTTCCAAGATTGGGGTTTGCAACGACAATAACCAAACATGCATAAGGCAAGATAAAGAAATAATCATGCAATCGCATCGAAGGATTGAGCTTTTGCCTTTTCCAACAATTAGACAACTCTTTTAGGAAACCCTAATTGTATCTACCGATTTTATGTTTACAATTCAAGTTGTTAGCATGGATCTCCAGTTAATGGGTAATAACCATATAACAAGTAGTAGATGCTCAAAATACAACAAAGATCAAAACTTTACCTTAAATTTGCGTGGCTATCGTCGGGCTCGCAACAACCCTAGAAGTGGGTGGACTACTCGCGCCTTATCGCAATCGCAGACATTGATTGAAAAGAAATAACTTGCATTAACTAAATTCAAAGTCTTTACAATCCTGGCAATCCAACTTTCGTCGAATGCCAAAACCCTACAACCTTTGAACTCCTAAACTTCTCTGTGGAACTACTTCTCTGGAATCTGAATTGAATACCATGAACTGAAAATCAGCCCCATGGGCTTTATTTATAGGCTTCTAATCCTTGCTAATCAAAGAAGGAAATCTATATCTAATTTCTAAAGATAAAACTTAATAAAAAGAACATTTATCTTAAAAGGAAATATACTCGACATCGAGGAAAATTATTGCTCGAGTTGTCTTCTCTTCGGCTTCTCGATCAGGTTTCCTTCCTCGAGTCCAGGTGTTCTTCCGAGCTTTGGTCGATATCGAGGAGTTTCTTCGATATCGAGTAATTATGTCACTCGAGTTGGCTTCGTTTCTCAGCTTTCTCGATCATGCTTTGCTTGTACTTCTTTGTCGATATCGAGGAGTTTTCCTCGAAATCGAGTAACTCTTGCCTTCTGTCTTCTCTTCTTGGTTTTGTCCCGGAATGGCTCCAAATTCTGTAATATTAAACAAAAACTTATGTAGACCTCTATTTCTTGCAAATAAGCACATACTACATAAATTCAACATATTCCCAGCCCGAAATATGCAAAGTATATAGAATATGGAGCTAAAATGTGCATAAAAACATGGCTATTTTAGTGGACATCAGTATTTGATTGTCGTAGAAATGAGAAATTGTATGCCAATTTAAAGAAGTGTTCTTTTGCACCCTAGTCTACCATTTTTCTTGGTTTTGTAGTGTCTACATCTGGACTGAAGGTAGATGAGGAGAAGACTCGTGCTATACAAGAGTGGGCTCAGCCACATACCCCCACTCACGTCCGCTCATTTCTGGGCCTTGCTGGCTTCTATCGACGCTTCGTCAAGGACTTCAGCACCATTGTCGCCCCCTCCATGAGCTGACTAAGAAGGATGTGACGTTTCGCTGGACAGATTCACATCAGAGGGCGTTCGATGCCCCTATGCCGCAACTCCCTGACTTTGCACAACCATTCGAGCTCGAGTGTGATGCTTCTGGCACTGGCATTGGTGGAGTTCTGCTTCAAAATAAGCGCACATTGCCTATTTCAGCGAGAAGTTGGGCCCTGAAGAGCTCAACTATTCTACCAACAACAAGGAGCTGTTCGCGCTGGTTCGCTACTTACAGACATGGCAACACTATCTATTGCCTAAGGAGTTTGTGATTCATTCGGATCATGAAGCTCTGAAGTACCTCAAGGACAAGCAGTGCTCAGCAGGCGACTTGCTCGATGGGTGGAGTTTCTAGAGACCTTTTCCTATTTGGTTCACCACAAGAAGGGAAAGGATAATGAGGTAGCTGACGTGCTATCACGCAGGTATGTCCTCCTAAACCATATGGATGCACATGTTTTGGGTTTTGCTTTAATAAAGGAACTGTATGCTTCTGATGGTTTCTTTAAAACTATATATGCTCAATGTGTGTCCAAAGGTGAAGTTGATTCATATTTTCTTGATAATGGTTATTTGTTTAAGATGGGCAAGCTTCGTATCCCATCTTCTTCTATTCGACGACCGTTAACTCAAGAAATTCATGAGTCTAGAGGGCATGGAGGTTTCGAAAAAACACTAGCTGGACTAAAGGAACATTACTTTTGGCCTAAAATGTCTAATTATGTGCTTAGAGCTGTCAAAAGTTGTGTCACATGTTCTAAGGCTAAATCGAAATCTCATGCAAATGGTCTATATCAACCTTTGCCTATTTCAAATGCACCCTGGAAAGATGTATCTATGGATTTCATTGTTGGCTTGCCTAGAACTTCTAAGGGTCATGATTCTATTTTTGTTGTTGTAGACATATTCTCCAAAATGACTCATTTCATACCATGTCACAAAACTGATGATGCTATTCATGTTGCTCGTTTATTCTTTAAGGATGTTGTTCGCTTACATGGATTGCCATTATCTATCGTTTCAGATCGTGATTCTAAATTCTTAAGCTGTTTTTGGAAAACTTTATGGTATAAGTTGGGTACAAAAGTCTTCTTTTCTACTTCGTGTCACCCCCAAACTGATGGCCAAACTGAGGTTACAAATAGAACTCTTGGGGCTCTCCTTAGAGTCATGCTGCGAACTAACCTCCAAAGGTGGGAAGAATGCCTACAATTTGTTGAGTTTGCTTATAACAGGTCTAGGCACTCAGCAACCAAGCAGACTCCATTTGAGGTTGTATATGGCCGAAATCCACTTACCCCAGTGGACATGATGCCACGACCTCTCAAGGAGAAAGAGAGCATGGATGCAGCTAAGCAAGGGGACTTCATCAAGCGCTTGCATGAGCGTACCAAGGCGCAACTGAAAAGGAAGACTGCGCAATACAAGGCAGCTAAGGACAAGCATCACAAGGATGTGCAGTTCAACGTTGGTGATCTGGTATGGCTGCATCTCAAGAAGGAAAGGTTTCCGCAACAACGGAAATCTAAGCTGGACCCCAGGGGAGATGGACCATTTCGAGTGGTTCAGAAGATGAATCCTAATGCTTACAAGTTGGATCTCCCTGCCGACAAGTACAGTGTTCATTCTACCTTCAACGTTGCTGATTTATCCTTGTTCGTGCCTGACGATGACTCTGACGACGATTTGAGGATAAATCGAAATCAAGTGGAGGAGAATGATGCAGTGTAATTGTCGATGACTCCTGGTGACATTGAAGACAACATGAAGGTTCCATTCGATGGTCCTATCACTCGTTCAAGGGCCAAGAGAATTCAAGATGCAACAAAAGCCCTTCTTGTCCGTTACCAAGGAACTTTGGAGTAAGGGTTTAGGCCACCCTGGATCACTTTGCTCAAGACTACACCATCGGCACAAGAGATGAGCTTCCTTCCCAAAACAAAGCTCATGCAAACTCGTCACTACCCACCATGAAGACTTCACTCGGCATACACTCTGTACAGGCTCATGTTGAGTGGAACATCACACATGTCGAGTGAGCCTAGGGCCCATGGCCGATTACCTCTTGTGTTGGGCCGAGTTACTTAAGTTAATTAATTAGTTCTATTATTTTATGTACTTAGGATTCATAATGTGGAAGACTATATCTCCTCTAGATAGAAGTCTTGTCCACCAAGTTTTAAAGTTATATCTTCTTTAGGTTTACTTTTATCTTTAGGTTTAAAATTATATCTTTAAGAAAGCAAACCTCCACTCTTGCAAGGTTGAATTGGTTATGCAATTTCTATTTAAACAATGTAGTTCTCTTTGAATTAATCAGATTGAATAGAATTGAGGAACCCCTTTATGGATGAAAGGGTTCTTCGATTTCAATCCCAAAAAGCTCTCTTGCTCTTGTGTTCTATGAACTTCGGCACCACAATCATCATCACCTTCAATCCCTTTGCAATCGGAAAAACCAAACACAGATAAACACAAACCCTATATCATCAAAACCATCACAACAAGGAGGACCAGTGTCTGGGCATCGGCTCCGGGGTCTTCGGCGCCAGGCGCCCGAGCTCTCCCGCGCTTGTGCGCGCTCCCTCGCTCTCTCACTCTTGCTCGTGCTCGGCTTCGCTGGCATCCGGGATCTCTCCCAGCGAACACCACCAGGGTTCCCGTGTGTCCTCGCGGCATCCTCGGCATCTCGACACATCGCTCCCAGCGGCCTCGGCACCTCGGCTCCTCGCGCTAGTGGACGCGCGCTCGCTGGCTCTCGATCCTTTCCTTTCTTCCGTCGCTATTGTTTTATTTAAATTGTCCAAGTTAAAAACTGTCGCTTTACTTAGTTTCTTAATTAGTCTAATTAATTGTTCAATTAAGAGATATTGGAAGAGCATTGCAAGATCGGGCAAATATACGGCGTGGTTCTTAATCTTGAGCCCACATGCGAAGGATCGGGGATTCTACACGTATCAAAAACAGGACTATGATGGGGCATCGCTAATGGTAACTTTATATTGGAGGATCAAACCTGAGACACTAACAAATTACAGAACACCTGAAACAACTAGATCAGTAGAGAAATGCTGATAAACATAACACAAACTCCAATCCCAAAACATATCCAACAAGATCGGTTATAATGGGCTCCCAGTAAAAACGGGTGGTTCTTAATGGCCTCAACCATGGAACTTATAAACAAAGCAAAAAATCACTCTGTATCGGAGCTCTATTGGATATGGAAGTTGGACGTGTCCCCAAAAATTAAAGATTTCTTGTAGCGCATCTCTAAAAATGGCCTACCAACATCTGCTAAGCTAGCTTCTAGAGGTGTGGGCATTCCCACTGACTACCCTTCATGTGGTATGAACTTCGAAGATACTGATCACTTATTATTCCATTGCCCAGCAACATCAATCACACTACAACATCTATCCCTAAAAATTTACAACACCCTCCAAAGAGTATATAACACCACTCAAAACATAACTGAATTACTATGTGCACTCCATGCTTCTTTAAGTAAATCAGAATTCTCATTTCTTGCCACTGCCTAATGGTGTTTATGGTATTTCAGGAACAAATCTCTTTTCGATAAAACCAAAGCCAGCCCAAAAACTATAGCATCATTCATAAAAGAAAAATTAACCAACTGGGAAAAAACAAAAATGGATGACTTAAGCACAAATAAGGACACAGATAACAAAATGATCAAACCAGCAAAGACTAGGAAAAGGATCACAAAGTGGAAAAAACCCAGAGATAACTGGTACAAACTAAATTTTGATGAAGCCTTCTCCTCTGACAAACTAGGAACTTATGGGTTCTTAATAAGGGATTGCCTGGGTTGTGCTCGGTATGTTGAATCTGGCTCCTCCCCACTCGCTTCTGCCATTGGTTCTGAATGCTTTGGCCTTTAGAGAGGTGTACTCAAAGCAGTTGAATTAAAAGTTCCGCGTATCTGCATTGAAGGTGATAATTTTAGTATTATCAAAAGCCTCAAGGCAGGTGTGTCTTGTTGGGCGATATAGAGATGCTTCTATCTGACACTCTATGCGCTCTGAATATGATTCCAGAATTTGAGGTCTCTCATGTATTTAGGGATGGCAATCAAGCTGCTGACCGACTATCTCATCTAAATTTTAGGTTCTCCAGCTCGGCCTTGCCCCCTGATCCTGTCTTGAGCAGTATCATCCTTCTCTTGGTTAGTTGGCTCTGCCAATAGTCAAATTTTTTCCGGTTCAATATATATATAATGCATTATGATATATTTAATACATTATAAAGTGGGAGCGGGGTAATTTCAAATTTAATTTAAAATTATGTCAATCAAATATAATACATTATAATGTGAATCCATACACATTAAACGTAATCACGTCGCACAAGATCCGATTCAAAGAGGAAGTGGGAGCGGGGTAGTTTCAAACTTGAAAGCGGCCTTGTCGTGACGGTGGAAATAAGGAATTATTTAATTATATATATAAAAAAAAAGGAAAATTTGTAGAAAACCACCCCTTAAATGATTTTTGTTAACAAATCACCACCCATCACCAATTTACATTATGTTTTCATTAAATAAATTATATTTTAACATTTGTCAACTTAAAATATGCGCTTAATTATTTTAATTGTTAGTAATAACCTCTTTTTCAATGGTTAATTATAATTATTCTTCAAAGGCTAATTATTGAAAGACAATTTTTAAAATATAAATAAATAATTTGAATATTATTTTTAACTTTATAAATGGAAATTATTATTTATAATCATATTATACTTAAAAAATAATTTAAATAATGTTTACAAAATTATTTTAAGACATAAACCTGAAGATATTTCTAAGTTATATTTATACGTTTTAAAAAAAATGATATGTATAATACAATCCAACCCCTTCAATTCAAATTTAAATATATTTATGCATAAATTTTGAGTTTAAAAAATATTAAAATATAATATATTTAAGGATGACTTAACAAAAATAGACAAAGGGTGGTGATTTGTTGATGAGTATCATTTAAGAGGTGGTTTTCTGTAATTTTTATTTTAAGGGGTGGTTAAATGAAAACCGACATATTTAAGGGGTGGTTTTCTGTAAAATTCCCTAAAAAAATACTCACTAAGTAGAAAATTTCATCAAAAAAAAAAACAAAGTAGAAAATGGGGAATGGGCTGGGCCCTCAACATATATTATGCATAGGAGGCCCATCGTTGATTCGTGGTCATACGCGCGCCAACTTTTTTCATGCGTATTCATTTTAAAGATTTAAATCATTTGGTTTGGGTCATTGAGGTTTTTTAGGTTTAGATTTTCGTGGAGTAATAACACTTGATGAGATGAAAAGATTTTTTTTTTTTTTCCGAGTGTGTGCCTCGAATCAAGCGAGTTACAAGATTAGTTTGTTTTGGGTTACTTGGGTATGTTTTGCGATTCGATTAGATTTACCTCGGGGCATCTTTGTAGTACGTGTTTGAGTTAATGTTGCCTCTAGCTTTTACAGCTATACATTTTGATTTGAGTTGTATCTCATCGACTAAGAATCTTGTCACGCTTAATTGAAGAATTTAGAGGTTGCTAAAATTCTCGTAGATTGATACAAGAAACTCCATAATAGAAAAGATAAAAGCACACAATTCCTGAGAGAATGTCGTATTTAGAAGGTTATTATTAAGCTCTTTATATAGGGAGATTCTAAAGTAAATTCTTGATCAATAAAAACATTACGGATATAGACAACTTAAACCTATATGTATTTCTATCCTAATATAATAATATCAAATACAGTATATCTTAATATATCTCTAATACTAACCTTACGACAATTTCGGTTAAGAAAACCGAAATACAAGAGGGATTATTTCCAGAAGAGTGTTGTTCAATCTGCAACCCTCGTGGGATGATACCTCCTAGTTACTGCTTAATTTGAATTCCACATTGCCCTGATGATAAAAATGTGGGTAAGACAAATCTTTTAGGGTTCGTTTGGTTCAATGTGGGAATTGAAATTCTCGGAAAGTTATTTCATGAGAATTGAATTTCTGGGAAGCCCAATTAATAAAAATTGTGAAAATGTGTTTGATTGATTTTTTTTATTTTAGATGATTAAAAGGGGAATTGGAAATTTTCAAATATAAAAGGATGGAAGTTGAACTTACATGGGGGACTAGGTAAATGAACTTCCTCCATCTTGAGGGAATTCAACTTCCCGGAAAGTTAAATTCCTGCGTTTTTTAATTTCAAAAATACCAACCAAACACATGATCGAATTTCTCCTACTTTCTGAGAAGTTCTACTTCTTAGGTTTTTTGGTTGTCAACCAAACGAGCACTTAAAAGATTCCTTGTTAAAGATACGGGAGGGGCTATAGGTTAATGGTTTAAATCTCACTTTTCATAATTTGTTAGGAGGTGGGTGCTTAAACTTTCATTGGTGAGCATGTTTGACGGTTTGATGCTTGACTTTCTCAATTTGAGTGATTTGTAGGCTAGTACTCAGGCTCGTGGAGAATTAGTCAAGACAACCTCGAAACATCCACAGTATTTAAAAAAAAATTACATCGTCTAGGTACATGGATAAAAGATATGATGAAAGTATTTTAGGGAAAAGTGTCATGAGAGAGGTTGAAAAAGGTAGCTCCCCAAGCCAAACTTTAGGGTTTGCATTGTCTTACAAGAAATATAACAATGATGCTTATCTTTAATTTTCGTGAGTATAAGAGGTAAATTCCACCTTTTAACACAACCTAAAATTATTTTAGCACAATACCTAACTCAATGTATAAAACTTTCATCCAACCTGTATAAACCACTAATTTTCTCTTCTTCTTTTTTAACTAATGTAGAATGTTAATTAACTTCACAACCCATCTCAACAATTTTGTATCTTAAAATCGGGAAACAATATGCTTTGAATTTATTTATTTTTCATGCCATATCACAGGAGGTCAATTGATCCACCGTCGCTGAATCAAAACTGACTTATGAATTCCACATGTTATATATTTGTATAATTTAAGAAAGAAAAGAAAATCAGATTTTTTTTTTCAAAAAAGGGAAATGTGATATATTTAATCCTACAAGAGTTTACAAATTTGCATTACAAATTTCAAGACTGTCTACTACACTCTTGGTGTCCTTCGATTGTCTCTCCGTTGGTCTTCTTTGCTGAGATCTAGGGTATTCGGGTTTTCTTTGTATTTATTTTTTCCTAGTTGTATCATGACGATGAGTCCTTCTGCTGTTTTCTCGGCCTCTCGATTTCCCAGATTTCCGTTGTCATTTGGAATTTCGAATTATTTCCTGTTTAAAAAAAAGACTACTACAGTGGAGTCAGACTATAAGCCATCACAGCTGAAAATTCTACAGTGGTTCAGTCTGATTCGTTTATCCGGAAGAAAGGATATGGAGCCGGCCCAGCTGGTGATATGATATACCAATTTGTTGCGACGGATGCGAATTTATTTTTATTTTTAACAAATGAGAGAATTTTCAGAATTTTTCAACATATATACACCAACATTCAACTTATATAGTTATCCTAAATACTTATAGAGCATATATGTGATTAATTAAGGAGATTATATAGGTTTAAAGGTAAACTTAATTCTCCAAGGATAAATCTATCAAAAAAATGCACAAAATAGTTGGTATAACATTTTGTAATGATTCTTGTCTTCATCCCCTGTCAGGCTGTCACTAGGGTTTGGGTGCATTACATTATTTGATCCCCTTCTCTTCTTTAATAATCAGCATATATAGAGATGTGAGGGATCCGAGAAGATTAAAAGACTTGAGCTCACCTCCGATTTCTCAACCATATATGATATACTACGTAGCAAACAATAACAAGTCACAAAAAAATACGAATAACTATATCCACTTTCTTTACACAACCATAATTATAAATATTAATATATACTAGAATATTCCATCCCATTCTAGAACGTCTTTTAATTATAAACATCAAAATATCTTATGAAATGAAATAATGAATCTTTACTTTTTATTATATAAATAATTTAATATAAAAATGATAGATTAGTTAGTAAAATTACCCTTTAATATCAAACACTAAACACAACCTCTAGCTAGGTACGGGTACGTAGTTGGGATAATGCATACAAATGTAGGTTAATTTAATTTGAGATCGGTGGTATTTAACTTACATAGTTTTAAGCTGCAGGTAAGTACTCCATTGCATACTGAACCACATTACAACCATCTGGCCGGCCTGCTACCTTAAGCTTTTAGCGGTCTTACAGTTAAGGGCGTACAAAAAAAGATCGATGATCGATCAAACCATTCGACATTCCGATAGCTAAATTAGAGGAGGGCAGGGTGGATATCCATGGGGTAGGGGTTCCCAAGAACGCCTTCCATGAACATGTGCGGGTGAGGGTGAGGGTGAGGGTGAGGATGGTGGTGCGTTGCGTCCATCACCACAAACTGCATGTCCTCCGACGGCTTCCAGTGCCTCTTCCTTTGGTTGATGAACCAGTTGTTTATCTGCTTCTGGTCTAACCCTGTTGCTTCCGCCAGCGCCAGCTTCTGAGACTCCTGCACTAGGTTGCATTTATGTTGAAAAACAAGTAAGAATAGTTAAAACCAGATCATATTGTTGTCGTTTTTTATCTCCTTGGAAACACAAATAACCCTCAAACAATCCCTACGTCTATGCATACTTCGTCATAGTCCACAAGATGAAGAAACGAGAAACCGGTTGATAGAATTAAGTTTAATAGGAGGGGGGGGGGGGGGGGGGGGGGGGGGTGTTGAGATTCGCACATACCGATGGGTACGGCCATTTGTAATGCCTGGTCCACCAATCAAGCAGCTGCTGCCTCGCCTCTTTCGGAAGCTTGCCCTTCTTCCTCTTCTTCATGAACTCTTGCTTGAGGCTCCCCAAGTACCCACTATACTTCCTCAGCAGCTGGCACTTGAGCTCCTTGTCCTCCACCTGAGGGTCTACGAAGTTAGCGTTCATGTTGATTTCCTCCTCGGGTGTCCCAGTCCTCTCGACCATCTCCCCGTAGGCTGCACATCACACATGCCCTAGAAGAGTGAGGCAAGGCAACACATACTATACATAAACCATATATTATATATCTTCTTCTTCATATACATTTTTATTATGTAATGGCAATCAAATTATTGCATGACAAAACATTATAAGGAGTATTATAATATATAATAATTAAATAAAGTGAACCCGGTCTGGAAGCTGTCACTTCACAAGGTGAAAGGGAATGGGAAGAACCGGCCAGGACAGGGCCAGGGCCAGGGCAGGGCCAGCCAGGCCATATTCCTTGAAGAAATGGATTCTTTGTAGACCTATAGGGTTAGCTTTATTCCTCATGTCCCACACAAAAGGTTGGGAAATGAAAACTTCAGAAATTAATTCACATCTGTCATAGTCTTACCCATATATCATAAGATTAGATCTCTCATGCATCAGTTCACATACTAAGTTTATTTTACATTCATGTTACTGCCCTATACTGCATGCAAAGTTTATTACTACTATATACCATTCTGAATTTCTTACAAAACAAAATTTTGAGATTTTTCCGAATGAGAAGCAATTCTTTTTAACAAATTCTCTGGCCTGAACACGCGGATTAGATATGCACAAATGCACAATCAACATGGGTGTGTGATATTTCAAGAATAACAAGTTTAAATTCAACCACTTAGCCTTGTTACAATTGTGGGAAATTAACTAGCAGATTGTGAATTTCAGACTACATTTAGAAACTAAAGTGCTTGAAGAGAGTAATTCACCGATTATGTGGAACAGTAAAATAGCACACGAAGAATCCGGCCAAGACCTGACGAATTCTCCGGATGGAAATTCCGATTCCCCTTAGTTATTCATCACTAAATGTTTATATACATGAATACATAGTAACCCTCACATAATCAGCTAGAAACGCCTAAATACTGTGCATAATCGATACTTTTAACTCGAGTAATTGCATATTCAGACTCAGTAACAGCACCTATTGAACATGAATTTGAGACCTACAGTGGTTAAAAAGGAACTTGTTGAAGGTGGTCAATCAAATTAAGTGCTTTAGCGCATCCAAAAATCACTTCCTTTCAGTTTGTAGCTTGTACTACTTGAGTTGAGGGCGCCTAACCCTAACCAGAACCCTTATGCTATAAAAACAAACAATTAACCACCACAGCAACTCTAGGGTTTATCTAATCCCTTGGCTTACCTACCTTAAACCATGACCTAGCTAGCTAATTGATTGGAGTATTAATTAATTCACCCACTTCAATCATCTCAATTCTCAAACCTCTCTTGTTAATTGTTTATAATTAGTACTTCCAACTTCAAACCCTAACCCTACAAAATCCCTAGCAAGACACAGTACATGCATGCAGACCAAAATTCAAATAAATGAAATTACCAGAAGGAGAGGAGTTGAGAGAGGAGGAGGAGGTGGAGAGAGAAAGGGCCTTAAACTGGGACTCAATCTTAGACAAGAAAACCATGGCTTCCTTGAAAGGCTTTGTCAACTCCTGCTCATACTTTGTCAGCATCTCACAGTAGGCCTCCATGAACTGATCCAACGCCGGATCCTCCCCTATAAACCCTCCGCCCCGCGCCCGCCCCACCCCCACAGCCTCCGCCGCCTCCTCCAGCCTCCTCACAACCTCCACTGGCGCCCCAACCTGAAACCCCCAAAACACCCCCCTTTAATTCAAATTTATTTTTGGAGATTAAAAACAAGAAAATAGTTCTTAGTTAAAAATTAGAATACCTTTTGGCAGTTGACATAAGCTGAAAGAAGCCTTGGGTAGTGAGGGTGCCCCATGATCTTGGCCTTGATTGAGGAGGCATTGCCGGTGGCGCCGTCTGCTGCTGCTGCTGCGGCGGCGGCGGTGTTAGGGTTCATGAAATAATACCCTGTGGAATGAGCCACGGAAGAGCCGTCTCCGGCGGCCGTGACGCCGCCCATGAAGTTGGCGGTGGAAGGAGGTAGGGGTGGAAGAGGAGTATCATCATCATCATCATCATCATCATGGCTATGACCATTACCATGACCATGACCATGACCATGATGAGTGGATGATGGAGGAGGCATCATCATCATCATCATACCATGGTGCTGAGATGAAGAAGAAGATGGGGATGGAGATGGCCAAACCCCTCCAACCCCAAATCCAACCATGCTTGAAGTGTTTGCAGCGCCTTCCATTAAAGAAAGAGAAGATGAGAGAAAACAAGAAACAAAGATAACACTCGTGTGTGTTAAAGAGAGGAAATAGCAAAGTCTCCCGGGATTCAAGCTACCATGGCTGCCAGGCTTTTGTTTATGGGTTCTTTCAGCAAATCCTATGAATTGATTTTACCAATTTATTTTTTGAAGACTTAACAGGGAAAGCAATTACTACTTGCTAGTTGCTACTACAAATACTATGCAGAGTCTGAAAAAATTAATGGGGGTGGGATTGGATTTTGTTGGCGTTGGGAGGAGTGAAGACAAAGCAAAAATAGAGGGGAATTTATGCTTTGTGGGATTGATTTACTTGCAGTGGGAGGGGGAGGGGGAGGGGGAGGGGGGAGAGGGAGGTGAGAAGTCACCAAAATTGGGTTCCCAATGAAAATGAAGAGAGAACCTCTTTTCAAAAGATGTATATATGCAGTGTGAGCTCTGCAAAGAGGGGGGAGAGAGAGAGAGATCCCCCGTTTTACTGTGAGCTTCTCTGCACTGGCTAGTCTCTCACTCTGCAGTGGGAGAGGGAGATTGTGTGTATAGTACTCGTAAAACACAATGGGGAAAAAGGTGTGGAGTGTGGAAGATGATGAGAGATGTATATTTGATGTAACCGAGGAAGTTGAATTGGGTTAAAAGCTCAATCCACCGCCAATTTGGTCTTGTTTTTCACACAATTGGGGGAAACCGGAAAAGATTATGGTGTGTTTCACAAGTTTATAATTGTGCTTCAAAATTGATATTTTATTAAATAAAACACTCAAAGTAACATAAAACACTCATCAAGGTTCGTTTGAATGTCTAAGATTTATACTAATACACGATATTACATTATAATATATCATAATATAATATTTATATTATAAGTTATGAATTGTAATGCAAACTAACTGCAATTCTGTATAATTGATTGCATTGGCAACCTGTGAGTGTATTTATATAAAATTCTAAATAAATTCTAAAATAATTTCGTGGTTAATTTGATAAAAAAACATCTTCCAAATTTACCTTCATTTATTTATTGACTTGCTCGGTCACTTTTGGATTAAGACTTTGAATTACCGAATTTCCATCTTTAATTTGTATAAAAATAAGGAGTATGTTTGTCATTTTGAAGGAAAAGTGTACTTTTTTTCAATTAGATGAATTATTAGGAATTGTTTTAATGTTTTATTTAGCATTGTTTTCAAGCTAGCATTTTTTTGTTTCTATTAGACTCTTTTATAAAGGAATTGATGTCAAGTCGGGTCTGGAGTTATACTCGATGTCAAAACCATGATTGTACTTGCCTTGTTTAGTAAAATAAACGAAGTAGAATCGAGGTTTTTTTTTTCAAGTCGAGCTCAGCAGTGTGTTTCTTCTGCCCTAAATCCCCACCCCAAGTCCCATCCTACGAAATTATTTTACATCTAAATTAATATTAAAAAAATTTAGAAAAATATATTTAGTTTCTACATACTTATTATAACATATTTGAAAAAAAAATCTTAAAAAATCGAATTGTAATTTTTTTTAAAAAATATATCGTAAACTCACATCTTTTAAATACTTAAAAAATCTCTCTATCTCTTATGAATTATTATAATTTTTATAAGTTGATTTTTTAAGATTTTTTTTTTCAAATATGTTATAATAAGTATGTAAAAACTAAATATATATTTTTTTAATTTTTTAATATTAATTTAGATGTAAAATAATTTCGTGAGACGGGGACTTGGGGCGGGGATTTGGGGCAGAAGAAACACACTGGAGCTCAGACCAAGCTACTCGTCTAATAAAACATCTCTTCTTGGTCATGACATAGTAATATTAGAAATTTTTTGTAAACTCCTTAAAATCAAACTTATATTCTCCATCCTTGAATTTGTAAATAAAGAGCGGCCATATCCGGGGTTCGAACTGGGGACCTTCGGGTACTACCCGCAAGTCCTTTCCAGTGAGCCATTCCGAAATGGTTCTTATATTCTCCATCCATTCGCCAAACTATGCCATTTTTTCTTCGTGCATAATTTTTAAGGAAATCAACAAACATATTATTTTATCCTCGTTTATTACTCTACTTTTTGAATTTATCTAAAACTACAATTAAAAATCCATTAATATTTACAAGGGCATTTTCATAAATTAAATGCTAAAATACCTATAGTAACATATATTTTTAATTAAAATTAATATTCTAAAATGATATATTTTGTCGAGCTAACAATTTTTATTTTTTTTTGGGGGGGGGGGGGGGGGGGGCTCCATCACCTAACTGCGTCTTTGTGGATGAGTACACGTAAAAATCGAATCAACGAGAAGATCATGTGTTGATGCCAAATAAAGAAGGTTCATAATTCTATCTGTTATCGAATTGATCTCACAAAAGTCCTGGTTGAAATTCACCCCATCAAAATGTTGGAGAAGGAATAGGGTGCCGGAGATCAGCATCTTGATTTCCCACGAGCAGTTCTGCAGTTTACACATATGATGGCAATCAGGTTGCCACCCTCAATTGTGAAGTTGGTAACTCTCATTGTCTTCTCCTTGGCAACACCTTATTTTGAGGGCCAATGCTTTTACGGAAAGAGCATACTTGTATCTAAGCCCACACTAAACACCACCACACACTATAGTCGCTCCATTATGTTTACGTATGATGAAAACTATAGATGCCTCACAAAAAAGCCAATTTAAATATGTCGAAATTTATTTTTAAGGATCCTCCAGTTGGTTTACTCCATCTCAAATTCCTTCTTCTCCTATGTGGTTCTTCTCATTTTTATGGTGCTCCTAGGGCTCATCTTCGAAGATAGATTTGGAGGTCATCAGTTATGTAGTTGTCGATTGGTACATACAATTTTCCATGTTTTGGATGAGTGTAATGTTTAATTTATCGAAAATGTTTGGGTTTCTGCTTGTCCATATCCATCACCTTATTGTGGTTAGTCTTCCTTTTGGTCACTGTTAAGTTAGTTGAAGATGTCAGAGATAACTAGTTTGATTGTTTTATTTCTAGTATCGATATTTTAGACCACTATTCAGGTGTTCAGGTCAATTATGTTAATTAGTTGTCTCGTGTGGTTGCACTCTATGAACAGATGGATCGAGTTTTCTTTAGATTGGTTGCACATCGAGCAAGTAAGAGCGACATCAATGCCCTTGTTTGTTATTCCTTGTTGGGAGTTTGTCAAGTGCAAGTTTTCATAGGAAATTCTTGACTTTTGGGAATGCGTATAAGTTCCATATACAAGCAATACTACTTGATTCTTTTGTGTTTTGCCTTGTGATATATGCTATAGGGTGCCTGATTTGAACCATCCATGGTTGTTTGGTTTCCAATATAATCTATCTTCAATATTATTTTATGGTATGTAGGTGCTTGAGATCTTATTAACCATGTCTATAGGGAGGGTACTGAACCATTTGTTTGTTTTCCATTTTGTAGTATTGTCGATGTACACATTTCTAGCTTCTCATTCCCATCGACTTGGATGTTGGGATGTTGTCTTCCTATTAGTAATTTCTCATCCAGCGTGCCAAGCGTCCTTCCCAAAATTGATAGTTTTTTCATTTCCTACTTACCATATTAGTCTTATGTAAAATTCTTCTTTCAACTTCGTGAGGTTGGTTTATTGTCGGGATGTAGTGCCTTTCTTTTGGTGTTCAAGTAGGAGAGTTCCTTTTAGGTACTTTTCGTTAGTTAGTTGGACTCAAGGGTTGCTTGGTTCTGCCAATATTTTTCCATCTTAACATACTCTATTATAACTTGGGGTGGAACTAGACCGGGGCAAATGCGGATCGGCCCGTCCGCTAATATGGACGGGCATGGATAGGGGGAAAAGCCCATGCGGGCTGCTAATCCCGGCCCGTGCCCGCAACGGGTACGGGATTGGGAAGACCTATGTACCCGTTGCGGGCCGCTAGGCCTGCAACGGGTACCCGCTATTTTTTATTAAAATTTTAATATATATTATATATATATATACATTTTTTTGAAATTACAGTGTATATACCTATATTAAAGTTACAACACATATACACTTATAAATATATTACAGTATAATTATATGTTTTCATTTGTAAGAGTATATAATTTTAAGGCAAGTTACCTTGCAGATATATACTTTCCTAGTCAAAATTTCTCAACTTTTCCGTACAATTTATGTGAGATATACTTAAAACCAAGAGTTAATGTTTTGAGTATATATTCCAAAGTGTACCAAGTGAAGTGATCGAAATGATGGTATATTACAGTGTATATAAATATTAAATAGATATAGATAGTGTATACAGATAGTGTATACACAATGTATATATATACATATATATACACACATAAATATATTACAGATTTACAATATATATATATATATATATATATATATATTAAAATGTATATATACATATATTATTGCGTGTATCCGCGGGTAGTCCGCGCCCGCAATTTCGGACGGGCTTGGACACGACATTCAACCCGTTAAGCGGGCTTAGCCCGACCCGCGTCCGCATCACCGGGATAAAATCTTGGGTAAAACCCGTCCCAAGTCTGACCCGCGTCCACATTAATTTGTCCAGATCTAGGTGGAACTAAGATCATCTTTACCTCATCTTATATGTTAAATTAAATATTATAAGGTAGTTGAGATTGAAGTTGCATGGTCCAATGTAGCACTGAGGTACGTAGTTGATTGAAGTTGTGGGTGAAAATAATAGTAGGAACTAAGATGAAGATGAAATTAATCACAAATATTTTAATCTCAGATTGACATGAAGAACTAGTTGCATGTCAATTTGATGTCGTCGATGCCATTTGCACTTGTGTTATTTTGCAAGGACGGCATCCACATTTTATACTCCAATTCCAATTTGACGTGGGCATTAAACTCTATGCACGTGTGTTTTGTTACCTTTGGGCTTTGGCTCTTCTTTTATAGACAATAGGTTAGATAGTTGGTGGATGACCTGTTTTCATCACTCGATCCATCATTCAAATTAAACCCTCATCTGATCCGACGCATATCAGCCACTTTTAGTGTCATCTGTTCCGTCCATCTATCATTTAACGGTTAATTGGTTGGATGAGATGATCATTAGGATAAAACACATCCCATCAAATTCAACAAAAATATCTTTAAAAAGAAATTAATGCTATATAATGATCAATTCGTCAATGACTAAACAACTAGCTAGCAACGTAAAATTAACTTAATCGATCGTATAAAACAAATGAGATGCATCATAAACGAGATCAAATTAAACAAATGAGAGCATTTAATATAAAAATATATGCAAAAACCATATTATTTAATATATTAAACGAGATGGATATGTGTGTGCCCGCACACGTGTGGGGGTGTGTGTGTGCCGGGTGGGAAATACTTTCGTCTGTATCCCTTCTGACCTATCCCTCATTTAATAACATAATTACATTGGATTTTTATCCCATTTTTTTAGTTGGGTAAAATAGATATCCATGTGGTGTGGGGTGATATTATCATCCCTAATACATATTCATCTACATATTGGAGATTATCATCCCTAATATATACTCTCTCCGTTCCAAAATACATGTCTTTTTAGCCCATATAATTTTATCAAAAATATATGTCTTTTTAGATTTAATCATTACACTTAACCTACTTTTACATCTAATTATCACTCTAATTTTTACATCACCCCTACTATTATCCTCACAAATTAAAAAAAAAAATAAATACAAGTCTAATCATTACATTTAACCTACTTTTTACATCTAATCATTACATTTAACCTACTTCTTAATTCCCGTATTCCGTCCTAAAAAGACATGTATTTTGAGACAGAGGGAGTATTGTTGAAGCCCATAGTTTGAAAGAAAAATCTAGAAATTTTTTTAATGAATTTTTTTTTTGTAATTTTTACTGATTTTAAGAATAAAGGGTTTAAGATCCGAAGACTTGAAATTAACAAAAAACTCCAGCCCAAAAACTCTCTTTAGAAAAAACCCTAGCCGCCTCTATCCTTCCTCAACTGTGACACACCAACCGGCGGCCTCGTCGCCATGACCCACGCCCTCATCGAGGCTTTCCCAGTCCAACCACGCCTCCCTGATCCCGGTGGTGCTGGGCTCCGGCGACGTCGATGAGTGGCAAGCAGGAGACAAGACAGTTAAAAACCCCTCCCAAAAACCCTACAATCAACCATCTAGCCGCCGCCGCTGCTACTGCTGCTCTGCTCGGATGGTCGGCTTGAAGCTAGGATCTGGCGCCTCCGCCTATCGTTCTTTGTTCGGTGGCTCCCTGTGTACCGGATCGCCACCACCGTGGTCGGCTCCCTGCCGGACTCGACCGCCTCCGCCGCTCCCCCAACAAAATACCTCTTCTCCCAAAACCCTTTAACCAACAACCCTTCAGCTCTAAACCTATAAAGACCGGGAAATTTTAGAATATTAAATTATTAAAATAGTGATTTATAATCATTCCGATTTTTAAGATTTGGGAGATTTGGAATTCCCGTCCTTGAGCTATTGGTTTTATTCTAAATATTTCAAAACGAGTTCCGGCATTTTTTAGTTAAAAACTCAAAATATGCTTCATCCCGCTTCCGTATGCGAAAATTTAAAATAATATTTGGAGTTCTTTATTAAGTTCGGAATTTGAAATTTGAAGATCTTTTTAGTTGGATCGGACAAGGTCGAGAGAGCGGGTTCGGAATTTATATTCCGGGTATTCTTTTGACCAAACTTGGGACCACTTGTTTCTTTTACTCCCCTCTCCGATTTTCCCAGTAGTAGCCTAGTAGGGGTACAGAATTCCACCTTGTCTTGGCAAAGAAACAAATATCAATGTTCCCCCTTGTGCTTCTAAACAACCCACAACCTTAATTTCTTCTTTCCACTGCCAATCTCACGCCAAACAGCTCATAGCCATCCTGAATCCATTGACCCCAAAACTGTCCCCTTTCTCTCGGATTGCCGCCGAACACCAGCACCTCCTGAGCACCCCTGAGCGCCACCCGAGCGCAGCAGCGTCGGCCACAACCTCCTCGACGCCAGCAAACCCACGGAGCCCCCGGAGAGCCGAGTCGAGCACCATTTCCTTCACCCCTGTCTTCAGCTAGCGAAGCCAAGTGCCAGCAGCTCCATTCCCTTCCTTTCCAAGCGGCAGCTCTTGAGCTCCCGTCGCTGCTTACCCGAGAACCCGCGACTCTGTTCTCCCGAGCCCAGGAGCCGCCGGCGCAAAATCCGCCGCCGAGCCCAACGCCCTTCTTCTCCCCTGTTCTGATTCAATCCGAGCGTAAGCCATCCGTTCTCCCTCCTTTCACTCAATTCATATGCAAAGGTCCGCTTTTATGACCTATTCTTTCATCTCAGACCAAGAAATCCTCGGATCCTTCTCCGACGAGCCCAATCGAGCATCTCCGGTGAAGATTCCGACTCCTCGGTGAGCCTCCGTTTCTCCTCCTTTTCTTGCCGCGTTGTGTTCTTTCATGTGGGTCGTGGTCGGGTTGGTGTATCGGTTAGCCGGGAGTGGGTCTGGTTGCCCATGGGGCTCCGGCGAGCCTCACCTTTTCTCCTCTTCTTTTCCGTCCCCGATGGTGAGCAGGCCTGGGGAAGAAGACAAATCTGTTTACTTCTTTCTTCTTGGGCTGGGCCGGGTTCTGATATCGGGTCGGGTTCACTTGTCCGGGTTCCTTTCCTTCCAGATTTCAGTGAGGAGGGAGTGTTGGATCCGGGTTGGGCTTTGAGTTGGACTGGATCCGGGTTCCTCTCTTCCGGGTTGAGTTTTGGGCCTGTCTTGGTTATTATTAATTGTTGTTGTTATTTCTCCTTATGGGATTTCAGATTTATATAATATATACTATGTAGTATTAAATTATCGAGCCATTATCAATATTATTATTATTGATATTATTTTGAAAAAGAAAAAGAAATATAATTCTGGAATTTCATATATTAGTAGTTGGAAAATAACATTATTTGGAATATGTATTTTGCGATGTTTTAAATGGTGGCTTTAGGAATTTGGAATAAGTTATGGGCTTTGATTTATAAATATGGTTAGTACGATTTTATCAATGGGATTGATTGGAAGTAAATGATTTTGGTTGATGTTGAGCGTAGCGAAAAGGTTTTGGAAAATGGTTTTACAATCGATTGGTTTTGAGGATGTGGAGAACTTGGGTATCGTGTGTATGAATGATGAACCGATAGCTTATGAAAATGGCTTGATGATAGGTGTTTATTGCTTTTGGATTGCTTTGGACTTGCATTTGGGCCCTTGCTTGCGTTATTTTGCTGTTCTGCATCTTCAGGTAAGTTCCCTAGGGGCTTACTCAGGTTGGACATTCATGCCTGCTGTTGCATTTTATGTTAGGTGTTGCATATGCATAAAAGCATGCCATGTAGTATCATGTTTAGGTTGCACTAATTGAATGAGCATCTGCTTACTTTATGCGTTTGAAACAGAACGACCGTTATCTGTGATAGTCCTAGAGTCTTTGCTAGGGTCATAGGGTAGCCCAGCCTCATCGGGTACCCTGAGTCAATCGAGTCATGAACTTCCTTATATTATGAGATGCCTGCGGGCTTTATTGTGGAGCGGGTTAGGCATGCGTGCCGCCCGATTATGATGGAATGCATTCACGAGCTGGCCAGTCTCCGCCCTATCGGAAGGGGGTGGAGGTAGGAGAGGGATATGTCATTTGGCATTGTCTTGGGCCCTTTACAGTATTTCTGCACATTATTATATCTAGGTGCATGCTAGTGTGTTTGACTTTCGTAATGCATTAGAGCATCTTTATTAGGTATAGCACATACTATGTGGCCTCAGCGAGGACTGCCGGTCCCGCATGAGTGGCTCGATTTGACTCCTTTCCCCGTTCTTTTTTTTAAGGTATTTTCTGCAGATTTTGAGTGCTCGAGGTCTATATGACGGGATTTCCTTTTGGCGAATTGAAGAACCTGGCTAATTCTCTAACTTGGTATAAATGGTAATCATTCGCTTACGTTTTGGTTTTGACTCGGCTCTGCCGTGACACCTTGTATCTTAACTTTGTTTCCGCTTTACTTTCATTTGAACTGAATTTCGCGACATAGTCTTAGGACAGGTTAAGGGTACCCAATGGCCCTTCGAGGTTTTTAGGGTTTGAAATCCCTCTTTCTGCTAATCTTAAATGAGTTTGAAACCTCGACCTGTACCTGGATTGCAAGATCCGAACAAGGGGTTTTATCCCTTGAAACGTAACCCGGAAATCATAATTCTGGGCCGTTACAAAACCCAGCGCCGACGCAACCGCTGTTGGCTCCGACGTCACTTTCCTCCTACTCCCGGTAGTCCTGGGTGGCTGCTCTCCGCTGCTGTGGATGTGGTGGTTCCACTCGGTGTCGGGATGTTGATCCCCCTCGACCACCTGACGGCCTGCTGCTGATCCCCATCCTCCGACGCCCCACTCCTCAACCGCCCCATCCCAAATCTCGTTTACAAATCCAGTTCTATCCTAGATCTAAACAAATCCCCCACCCCAGCCTCTCAAATCTCTAATCCAAACAAATGTCCTAAATAAATCTCAACAGCTGAAGGTCCTCCCTCCATACCCCACAACAAATCCCCTTTTTTCTACCCTTTTACCTAAAACTTCAACCAAAACCTATTTACAAAATATCCACGTATTCGTCGTTCACACCTTCAAAAATCAAGTTTATGTCTACTGCTCCAAAGCAAGCTGTCTATGCCATCATTGTAGATCTGAAGAAATTTAGAGTTCTTGCATGCAAGATTTTTCAACATCAGGCCAGATATCAAGAATTGAAGCTCTAATTTTTGCGTTTTTAATTATAAATTTATCTTTATTGTAATCATATATTTAAGTTAGTTTTTTTTTATTTTACTGGCGACCCTCTATGTAGGGTTCATTAAGCCATCTTTTTTTGGCTTCAAGATCGCTTCGTCGATCTACTTCTTGCCTACTGTAAAAAAAAAGAATAAAGGGTTTAAAAAAAATAAAGATTTACATAAATAGATCAACTAATTAGTTGGCAAGAAGAGATTTTTAGAATTAATTTGCGAAACTGGCCCTTTTTTTAGCCTTTATCGGGGAGTGTCAACCAAGCTTATTAAATTAGGGTTTTGTGCATCTCCCCCAAAACATACTGCATGTGCTCCCCTCACTCTCATTCCTCCTTCGGTCGCCACTCCCGCGAGTCCTCCTTCACCCGCTTCTCTGGCCCCATCGTGCGATCGAACAATTTTTGGAGAACAAAGAACGGGATCTGGTTCTCCAACAGGAGCAGATCTTGCATCAGGAAAGATAGTATCCATGACAACGAACAAACTGGATCGTCGCCCTCAAATGGAACCAACAGTGCAACCTTCCGTAATAGCTCGATGATGAAACAACCATCAACAACCAACAATTCGATGAAATTGTGGCATTCGAGGTCGGATTCCTCATAATAGGTCTCCCTTGATATATTCTCCACCGGGTTTGAAAGAGAGCTTTTAGCGTTAAGTTGGATCTGGTAAGAAGTAGAGAAAGGTAACAATACTTGTGCTCTCTAATCATCTCCAGATGTGGCTTTCCACGATGGAAAGGTCCGATTGAGACGATCCGGGGCTGGTAGTGCTTGCCATTGACTTCGATGAAGCTTCGGGGAATCTTGAAGATGGAGCAGGTGGGATGACCAGCTGAACGGCTTGGGATCCGCGGCAGAGTGTCCAGTTTCTTCTGCAGTACCGCAAGCCTACCGGAGTTCGGTTCATTGTCACAGACGTCGATGGCGTGGTGGCTACTCTGCTGTTGCGGGTAATTGGAAGCTTGTGCAGGATCACTATTGTTGTTTCTCATTGATGAATATCTTGCAGGTGGATGAATCTATTAGGTTTGAATATGATTTCGGAATCGATTTGGTTTTTCTCTTCCAGTGATTGTTACGATTGTGATTTTGGAATCGATTAGGTTTCAATTTTGTTATGATTGTGATTTCGGAATCGAGTTGCTTCGAACAAGAAAGAGAGAGATTGAGAGGAAGATTAAACAAAGATTTATTGCTTTGATTTCAGCAACCGTGCAATCATGAAATGCTGAAAATACAATTTGTTTTAAACATTTTTGTTGGTAGCAAACAATGAAGTTGTGGTTAGTTTGCTGTTGTGATTGAGTTTGCTTTGTTGAGAGTTTGAATATTGGCAATTTCAGCATTTTTTTTGCCTTGCTGAAACTTTTGGACAACTTATTAGCTTCTTGATTTTTTGTGTGATCTGAAATCCTGAAATGTTAAAATTAATTCTTATTAGCAAAATACGTCATGCTGAAATTAATTTTTATAAAATTGTATGAGCTACTATATCTTACACACAAGCATATGACAACATTTCAGCATTTCAGTATTTCATCATTTCAGCATTTCAATATTTTTTGCTGATGCGGAAAAAAACAACAATTCCAGTTTCAGCAATTCTGGTGTCGAAGTGTTGACGCGAAAAAAAAAAGCTAATTTCAGCAATTACAACAACAATTTCAGCAACTTTGGTTTCAGCAATGCGCAAAAAAAAGCTGCTGGAACAAGAGAGGGGGCACACGTGGGGGGGGGGGGGCACAAAGGGGGTAGGGGGAGGGAGGTGGACATTTTGCTAATTTGGAAACATTGGTGGACATTTTACTAATAAAGAGCTTCAATATGGCCATCCTAGTAAATACCCCTGATTTTTATTACCTTAAGGTCTTAGTTTTTTTTATATATAATTTTTACTTTTAAAAAAAGCTTATGTTTTTTTACTAAAAATGTTTAATTAAATAACAAATATAAAGATTGTATCCAATATATTTAAACAAAAACATTCTTTCATATATATACATATATATAAACTATCTTTTTTTGACAATTTCTTAAAAAATTTCTACTAAAAATAACTATTTAAATAAAAATTTAAGGTTTTTTTATCTTACATATTTAAGCAAAAAAAAAATTATTTTTCACATATATATATGAAAATACCTTGACTGTTTGGCTTTGTCAGAAACTTTTTTGCCTTATCAGGTGGCGTTTTCACTAATTTTATAATTGAAAAACAATAAAAATCAAACTCTAAATCATGCTTCCCCCTCTTCCCGTTTGAAATTCCTGTTTCCTTCTAGCATTGTCGCCTCCTTTTCCTCCATTTTGGGTCTTTCCTCAACTCCTCCCTTCCGGCAACCCTTTCTTTGCTCATTTTGCTCTCCTGGTAAACTCTCACTTGCTCAGTGCTCTCTTTCTATCGGCTCTCACTATGTCATCCTCAAATGCGAGTAGTAGTCCTTATGGAAGTCATAGTGTTGAACAAAGCCAATAAACCGACTTTGCAGCTGATGGGGTAGAAGAGGAGTAAGGACATTTAAAATATTAATTTGACATGTCTGTATTGACTTTTGTTAAGGAGTAAGGAGCGTTCACGGTAGGGGTGGGCACAAATCCAACAAATTCCGATCCGGTCCCGTCCCACAAAAATTAGCGAATCCCGGTGGGATTTAGGACAAAATAGGGAATCCCGTCCCGATCCTGTCCTACAAAAATTATGCGTGAAGAAACGCGGGATGATCCCGATGGGATCCTGCAAATCCCCTCTCGTCCCGCCTATAATAATAATAATAATAATAATAATAATAATAATAATAATAATAATAATAATAATAATAATAATAATAATAATAATAATAATAATAATGTTTATAATAATAATGTTTATAATAATAATGTTATAATATTATAGAATAATAATATATTATTAGTATTATTATTTTGAGAAAATATTATAACTATAATTATAATCATAATCTTCCATTTATAATAATAATAATAATAATATTTGTTTATAATAATATTATTATTATTTGAGAAAATATTATTTAAAATTATAATAATAATTTTCAATTTATAATAATAATTGATTATAATAATAATATTATTATATAATATTATAATATAATTTAATAATATTAATTTATAATAAAATTATAATTATAATTATAATTATTATATTATTATTATATCATATTATATTTTTTTCCTTCTAAAGTATAATTATTTTATAATAATAAAAATAAGTAATAATAATAATATTATTATTTTATTTTGTAAAATATAACGTGGCATTATTATTATTATTATTATTTTTATTATTATTACTATTATTATTATTATAAATAAAATAAAATAAAATAGATTACAAGAAATTAGTGGGCAACCGAGATACTATCTGGGCACCCACTCCTTTAGCGATAACAAAACTAAATACTCCGTACCCATTTAGAGCTACAAGAGGCAAATAGCTAAATACGGTATTCTTCCCTACTATCAATCGATAATGAGATAATATCTAGTGAATCTCGTCTCAATCCCTTTCTGTCCCGATTTAGTAAGATAATGTAGCCAAATATGTTGAACATTATAATTAATTATATAATCATTGTATGAATTAATAATAGTATTATAATAATAATATTATTGAATAATATAGTTGAGAAGAATACCGTATTCAACATATTATACAAATTAATGAATTATGAAAGCATTTTTCACTTTGTAAATTTATATAATATTTTTATTATTTTTATTTGCAGGACAAGGCCCGTCCCGTCCCGATCTCGTCCCGTCCAGACACCATCCCGTCCCGAAAAAAAATTGTCAATCCCGTTGCGATCCCGTCCCGTAAAAATTTCACGGGACGAGTCCCGTCCCGGCTCAATCCCCTCCCGTCCCGTCCCATGCCCACCCCTAGTTCACGGTATTGAACATTTCAATTTGTTGCCTAATGTTGCATTCTATGTGTATGACTTGGTGATATGTTTATTTCTTTTATTTAGACCTTTAAATGAACATATGATTCGTGTTGGCGTTTCCGTTTCCTACAAAATTTGGATTGACGTTTCCCCGTTTTCGTTTCTGTTTCCCTTCCGGTTTCCTTTTCTGTTTTTGTATAACATAGATTATATGAAGTGGAGATTATTGTATAGGTTATAGGGGTGAGAGAGGTGGAGAATTTTTTTTTTAAAAAAAAAACCTAATATAACACAATAGGATGTTTGGTGGGAAAAAAATGTTTTTTTTTACAAAAAGATGAAACTGCCCCCATTATTTCTTCTTCATCTCCATCCCTCAATTCCCAGATCCACTCCCCAGTAGTCCTTGCCCTATCCTCCCTCCGCCGCCTCCTCCCTAGTGGCGTTAAGTCCTTCGGCCGCCCTCTCCTCACCATCCCTCTTTTCTCCATCATTGTCGACCTCACTATCTGATGTGCGTCTATTTTGCCATATTTTACATTAACTTTTATATCAATTTCTGGAAGCATTTCATATCATTGGGTTAGAATTATACAGAATCTATGTAGTTTATGCTTATTTGCCGATTGTAGAGGTCTACACTAGTTTCTATTTAGTTTCGCAGAAATTAATACACTTTACATGCAATTCAGAGAAGGAAGAAAACCATGGAAGAACTCAAGGTCAGCTACAGAAAGTCCAAAGTCAAGGAACAGCTGAACCAAGACACATCGAGCAGAAAACAAGGAAGGAAGCACTCGATATAACTAGTCGATGTCGAGTACACCATGGTCGACTACAACTCCAGAACACAAGATCGAGCACAACATCACTCGAGGAGCACATAACTACTCGACGTCGAGTAGTTTACTCAATGTCGAGTACTCCTCGAGCACCAAATCCTAGTCGAGCTCGAGTCCGAATCCGAGGAGAGCTATCTTCTACGAGCAGAACACAATTCTACTCGATGTCGACTACTTCTAGTCGATGTCGAGTACATCTAACAGCAATCCGAATTGAAGTCAAGGGGAAATCCAAGTGATTGAGGTTACTTCCAATGCAAGGCACGAATATCTATCAAATCAATGGATGATTTATCCACATTAGATATTTCCCATATTTATCCAAAGGGGATTTTATTTGTTTTATTTAAGTTATTTACCAAGTTATATATATCTTAAGTTTTTAGATAGATAGTTTTAGATATAGATAGATTATTCTTTCCTAGATTAGCGAGGATTGAATACTACAAATAAGGCCCTAGGGGCTGGTTCTTAGGCATTCTAATTCTATTCTACAACACAATTTACATTCGAAGGTAGGAGTTTAGAGAGCTTGTGGCCGAGTGAAGTTGTAAGAGGTGAGAGCAGATTTGGCTTTATTCGGTTGTAAGTTTTTTTTTATTTAAATGCAAGTTAGTTTCTTTATGTTATTGATTTGTGTTATGATGATGAAGAGCGAGTAGTCACCCAACTTCTAGGGTCGGGGTGAGCCCGACGATAACCATGTAAGGTAATGCACCAAAGGTACAATCTTTATTGCGATTTCATCTTCTATCCCTAATTGCATGATTCTTCTGCGACAGTCGAAGGTGATCCTTATTTGTGTTATTGAAGCGATAGTGATCTCAATGCAAATTCAGATTAATTATGTGAAAAGGGTTAGTAACAATTATGGTTTATGCGAAAGCCTCTATCTTCCTATTTGTTAATGGCGAAAGTTATTTGATGAAAAGGCATAATCTTTTATATCTTTGGCATTACTCTTATATGGTTATCGTTGTGGTGTTGAAACCCCGATTCTGGAAGCTTTTATATTATTAAATTTGAATCCTCAAATTTGTGTTGCTTCTGTCTTTATTTCTACAGCAGAGGTACGTTTTTATTCCGCACAAACTACTCGAGATCGACTACAGACTAGTCGACGTCGAGTACCACTAGTCGATATCGAGTACTGTTGTACTCGACATTGCCTTGTTTCGTCTTCTATTGTGCAGAGTTGCATGGTTACTTGGCAGTGTGGTCGATATCAAGTACTTTACTCGATATCGAGTACTCTTCTGGTCGAATTCGAGGAGTGATTTGGAACCAGAAAGGCGAGCGTTGACACGCTTCCTCGTGGATACGAGCCTGAATACCCTACACCTACAACGGGAGGGTTTCTTGTATTTTATTTGCTGGGACAGAGAGTTGGTTTCATTCTTTGTATTTCATATTTCGTTACTTGATTTCCCTCCACAACACTATCTCCTGTTGCTCCTTCCTTCCCCTCCATCCACCATGATTTCTACCTCCCCTTCCCTCCCCTACCATCTTCAACTCTAGACTTTTCAACCTCGCCGAGTCCAACCCCTCCAAGCCCAAAAGCACTACTATTGCAGGAGAGGTGCACCAGGGGCAAGCTTGTCACAAATGGGATTGTTGAGCCCAAAAATCTCGACAACCTTGCATGGAAAGGGGGAGATTCTCAACCCTAAATAACCCTAGATAACCTTCATCCCCGAACGAGCCAACCCTCCGCCACTCCTTACTAAATACCGAAAGGTGGTTTTTTTTTTAAAAAAAAAACATGACAACCCCTATTAACTCCATGGAAAACACGCCCTAAATTGTCTCATACGTTGTTGAGCGCTTAATGTGGTAATGGGTATTATATCTGATACTATATTTTTTTTTGAAATTGAAAGAATTTGGCAGATTGTGTAAACAACCTAGCCAAGAGCATCTTGAAGGATGAAACTGAGAAGCGCCACATCATTAGGAGGAATCGAGTTAGAATAATTGAATCCCAGGTGAGAAAGTTGGTCACCTGCACGATTCCTCTCTCTATAGACGTGACATATATGAAAATCCGTAAACTTTTGAAGGGATAGCATGAAGTCAGAGTAGATCATTTCCACCTCACCCGAGCACGAAATCCCAGTGTTTAGGCTATTAAGGATACATTGGTTATCACCTTCAATAGTGATGAGAATTATTTGCAACTCAGTAGTTTTTAGAATACCTTTCCAAAGGCGATAACATTTGAAATGGAATACCCCATATTCGCATTTGGGGAGGAGTCCTATCCGGTACTATTAACCTACTCTTTCCATTAATAAAAACACGTCGTTTTTGGAGTTAAATCTCGTTAAGAAAAACATGTCATTTTGGGTATTTTGATATTCACTTTCTAAAATTACCTTTGTAATGATTAGGGATTTGTTAGTTGTAGTTTTCAATAATGTGAAAAAGTAAAATAATAATTAGGGGTATAAATGTATTTTTGTTTGTCTTTATTTGTTTTCTTAAAAAGACATGTTTTAATTAACGGAGGGAGCATCATATATAGAGGATTTGTTTTTTTTGGATATATTGGCAATTTAGCTTTTCTTTTTACGGAAATTTCACGAGTTACCCCTGAGATAAGGGCTAATTCACGGGGTGTACAACTGTTTGACCTATTTCATACGGTACCTCTTATGTTGTTTCTTTTTCCGCCTCATACCCTTCTCGGTTAAATTTAACATAGACCACTATTAGATCCTTTAGAAAAAATTAAAAATGAAGGAAGGGAAATAGATGATGCAACTGATAATGCATATGTCATATAGGCATTATAGGTATTTCTTATTGCAATTAGGTAGTGGTTTTGCTTATGTTTAAGTCTAGTTTCGTATATTGCTTGTGAAGTATTCGAGTTCAGATTCTACGCCTTTTTAGTGTTTATTCTACAGAATTACATTCCGACCTTGAAGTGACTTTGGAAGAGCTTTAGAGACTTGTTTTGGAGCATATGGAGGCAAAGGAGTAAGCTAGAGAGGAGCAAGGAAGCACGAAATTGGAGATTATTGAAGTCAATCGAGGGAAATCCGTCACTGCATAGGCGGCGCCCGCCACCATTTGCACGGCACCCGCCACCATTTGCACGGCGCCCGCCGTGGGCCGGTTTCCAGCGTTTGCGATTTTGGATCCGAAGACATTATTTCCTATTATTTTATTCCTATTTCCACTAGGGTTTTTACCGACTCTCTGAGAGTCTATATTAGGTTTATTTCAGTTTATTCGGCCGTGTGATGGTTGATTGGTAGTTATTGTGAGACTATGAATGCAATTAGAGAGAGAGAGAGAATTGGCTTATGAGTTTCTAAACTCATAGTTTCGCCTGTGATTCGAAGACATGGTTGTTTGGATTGTGAGGATTTGATTCTATTTAGTTATTCATATTCATAGTTATAATGTTGTGCTTATTGATTATATTTGTGTTCCTTTCTATGATTGATCACCATGTTAGGAATTGCATCTTAGCTATGAATTCGTTGTTGTTTTTTTATAGCAAACAAAGGTATTGAGACAGTGATGTTTCTTCATCTTTGTAGTGGATGATTTCAATTGAGCTATGTTGTGGAGGTGTTGATTAGTGCTGATTAGGGTTGTTCCAATTTGTCTTATTGCATTGAATCAATATGCCAATTGGTCTAAGTACTTGAGTCCTTAATGTTATTCTTTAGTGATATTGAATAAGGTGATTGTATCCTTGCGGATCTCTCAACTTTAGTCAAGTAGACCTATGTTTATGAATAATTGATAGATCAATCCTAGGACCATGAATTCCAACCATTGTCAGAAAATTAAAGGTGAAATGTTCTTTCTACTTTGATATCAATCTACTTTGCAATCATAAATCTGGTTACTTTTACATCTATGGTTACTTGCTACAAATCATTGCTTTGTGATAAGAGTTCTTGCTAAGAGTTATTGATTAGAAAATCGCTTCTCCTTGTGGGTTCAACTCTGGACTTCATCGTTATACTAGTAGTTGTTTGGTTTATCAAGTATTGATTGCCTAATCTATTGGTTTTGTGTTTGACTTTGGATTATATTACTATTTGGTAAAAGGCGAAAGTGCCAACGACGTTCGTCCCGCATCAAATTCTTGGCGCCGTTGCAGGGAAGAAGAAAGGAGTTTGCTTTTCTTTATCTCTTTCAATTACTCTTTACTTTGACTCTTTTGTGTCCTTCTATGGTTCAAACTAGATCTTCTAATTAATTGCCTTTGTCTTTTGATTCTGAGATTGAAGGATCTCTTAGGTTTAAAAGGAGGCACGAGTTTGATACAAGCAAGGAGATGACAGACGAAGTTGTTGATCCGCTAAGAAGAACCCTGAGAAACCTAAAGAAACCTAGTTTGAGTGCTCAACCACTTACAATTAGTCTACCTGATCTCCTTGAGGGTTCAAGATTTGAGTATAACTTGAACTGGTCTTCTATTTTACCATACTTTCATGGATTGCATGGGGAAGAACCAAATACGCACCTTGTTACCTTTGTGAGTGTGTGGTCTTAACGATGACCAATTGATGTTTAGAGTGTTCCCTTTTACCTTGAAAGATTCTGCAAGCGATTGACTTTATTACCTACCCCCCCCCCCATAAAGCATTACTATTTGGGTGCAATTGAAGAAAGCTTTCCTGCAAAAGTACTTTCCTGCGACTCGCCTCAACAAACTTAAGAAGGAGCTGTCCAGTATTGAGCAATCACATACGGAGAGTCTTTATGAGTATGTTGAGCGATTCAACAAGATTAAGGGTAGTTGTTCGCAACATGGTATACCCGAGGATAATCTAATGCTATATCTTTATGAAGGCTTTCTTGACAACGATAGGAGTTTCATCAATGCTACTAGTGGAGGAGATATTTTGGATAAAACACCTCAGGAAGCAATGCATATTTTTGAAGGGTTGGCTAATGCATCACAATAATATGGGAGACACCAAGGAGTTAGAGTAGTTCATACGTTGGATAGTTCTAGAGATGGTCACAAGGACGACATAGATAGGCTTACGGAGATAGTGAACAAGATGGCTATGCAAATGAATCAATCTCATCAGCCTAGACCTTGTGGTGTTTGTGGAGATCCAACTCATCCGAATGATAAGTGTCCTTTGATTCAAGAGGACATCACTAATGTGATTGCTATGGATTATGGACCTCGCCGCAACTTTGGTAACAATTTCAATAATGACTGCAATGCGAACTATCAAAGTGGAATCAACGGTAGAGGCCAGTAGCAATAAGTTCCTTTTCAGAGAGGACAATTTGAGAATCGTCCGAGAAACACTCAACAAGATGATAGAGATGAGACATTGAGGTTATTGCTGGATAAGATGAGTGATCAAGAAAAATTGCTTAGTCAAATGGGTAAGGAGATTGCATAATTGAAAGTGAAAGATTCGGGGAAGTTACCATCGCATGTGGTAGTGAATCTGAAGGAGAATGTTGGTTCCATGATCCTTAGAGGAGATAAACAAGTGAATGTTCCCACTAGGAATATTGAAGAGAGGCCTAGGAAAGAAATTGATGTGGGAAAAGAGGACGAGACAGAATTGGCGACACACTTAAGACTAATAGACGCATACCAAACTCAGCCCTAATCGAATATCCTCAACATAGATCAATTGAAATCATCCACTACAAAGACAAAGAGACATCACTATCATCAATACCTTTGTTTGCTATCGAGAAAACAACAACGAATTCATAGCTAAAGATGCAATTCTTAAAATGTTGATCAGGCATAGAAAGGGACACAAATATAAATTAAGCACAACATGATAACTAAGAACATGAATAATCAAATAGAATCAAATCCTCACAATCCAAACAACCATGTCTTCGAATCACAAGCGAAACTATGAGTTTAGCAACTCATAGGCCGATTCTCTCTCTCTCTCTCTCTCTCTCTCTCTCTCTCTCTCTCTCTCTCTAATTGAGTTCATAGTCTCTCTCCAAAAAAACCATTATCCTCAAAAGAACTGAAAAATAACTAATAAAGCCTCCCAAAGGTCGGCCAAACCCTATTAGGAAATAATAGAAAATAATATAAAACAGTGGTCTTTGGATCCAAAACCGCGTATCCGGAATCTGGGGTCACGGCGGGCGCCGTGCAAAGGAACGGCGGGTGCCGTCTCTGCAGTGTCCGACGTTTTTCAATTTCCTTCAACGGGTTCCAATGTCGTGCCTCCTCGCTCTTCCTTAGCTCCTCCTTAGCCTCAATATGCTCCAAAATATGCTTTTTAAGCTCTTCCAAAAGTCCATCCAAGGTCGGAATGTAATTCTGTAGAATAAACACTAAAAAACGCATAAATTTCGAACTCGAATACTTCACAAGTAATATACGGAACTAGACTTAAAACATAACAAAACCATTACCTAATAGTAATACGAAATACCTATAATGCCTATATGAAATATGCATTATCAGGAACCGATTTCTGAAGTTGTTGAATCCCCGAAGAAATCTTCCAAAGAGTGGTCTTCTAAGGTTTCAAGACCTGCACTACTCTTTCCTCATGCCTTACGATCTGATTGTAAGTGGGAAGATGAACAAATTCTTTATGACACCTTTGCTCACTGTGAGGTAAATATTCCACTTTTCAATTTAATTAAAACTATGCCTCGTTATGTGAAAATTTTGAAAGAACTATACACGATGAAACGCAAGCAAAGGATGCAATGGAAAGAAAAGGTAAGTTTAAGTGAGAATGTTTCTGCTTTACTACAGAAAAGATTGCCTGAAAAGTGTGGGGATCCAGGTATATTTACTATCTCATGTGCAATAGGTAATGCTAGCTTCACCAAAGCTATGTTAGACCTAGGTGCTTCAATCAATGTTATGTCCTATAACTTGTACATGTTTTTGGGTCTCAATGCATTATCTGAAACTGGTGTTACTATACAACTCGCTGATCGTTCTAGTATTAACCCTAGAGGAGTTGTTGAGGATGTTCTGGTTAAGGTAAATGATTTGATATTTCCAGTTGATTTCTTCATTCTAGATATGGCCCAAGGTACGCTTGAAACCCCAATTATCTTGGGAAGGCCATTCTTGCGAATGGCTAAAACCAAGATTGATTGTTTTGAAGGTTCCCTAACTATGGAATTTGATGGTAGAAAGATTTAGTTTCCTATATTTGAGCCTATTGTTTCTTCTACTAATGATTCTGTAGTTGTTCTTGACTCTAATGAAAGTGATCACATGGATGAATCAAATGGTTTGTTAGATACTTCTGTTGAAACTGAATCTCTGAATATTGAGCTTGCTAACAAAGATGAAATTGGATTAGGGAAAGATTACATTGAAAGGAAAATCGAGAATTTATTTAGGTCACATGACAATGTGTCTAATTCAAATGATTCTATTGTTATTCCCTATGAGAAATCGATTCCTAACAATGTTGAGGTTTTTACAATTTCAGGGCAACCTTCAGGAGTAACTTATTTAAAAAAGGAATCGATGGATGCAATTGATGGGTATGTTAGAGGAATTCCTAAAGTTCCCCCTCTTGTCTTGAAAAGGGCAAGTGTGGAGGATCTTGATGGAATAACTTAATTAAGAAATGCATCCCGTCGAGCCAAAGACGTGAAACAAAGGCGGTTATTAGGAGGCAACCCAAGGTAGTTTAGGTAATATTATTTCAATTTCGCAATTAGTTTTTCAATTCAATAAAGTAGGATCAATCGTGTCGCTGAATTTCAGAAGTGATGGTAAGTTGAAACCTTTGTTGGAGTTGAGTTTGCTTGATTTGAGTACGGAGTCATGTTCTGAGGACACGGCACCCGCCGCCCTTGTTTTCTTGACGAGTCCGAATTTTTTGGTAAACTTGGAAGGGAAGTATTTCTATCTTTTATTTTTGGTTAGTTTTGTATTAGGTTAGTTTCTTTATCTTATGTTTATTAGGATTAGATCTGTTTTCTTTTTATTTTGTTTTAGGATTCGATTATTTTTATCTATCTTTAGGTTAGATTTATTTCCTATCTTAGGTTAGTTTATTTATCTTCTAGCTATTTTTCATCTATCTTAGGATTATATTATTTTTATCTAGGATTAGTTTCCATATTTCTTAGTTCTAGGATTTATGTTTTCTATTTTTCTATTTTCTATTTATCTAGTTCTAATATTTTTTTTTATAGATATCCCTTTCCAACTCACCATATATTTCCATTCCTTATTTTGAATCAACCAAGCTTTCTCCAAAGGAATCTACAAAACCCAAAAGCCTATTTGAACCCATTCCAAAAACCTAAAGCCTTGTGTTTCAATTGATTCGGTCCATCAAAACACTTTCCACAACTACCCTATATCCACAAAAATCAATCTTTCCCATACCATTCCCCTACCTATCACCTGAGAAGCGGTTGAAACCAAGTTGTTCGTCAAAATTTCAAGTTTGGAAGTGTGGACGTCAGTTATTCAACATTTTCACTCGGATTCAAGGCTCGATTTACACGATACACGCCGCCCCATCCACGACGCCCGCTGTCCCTGCAAAGAGCTCGTTTTTCGGTGCTTTGTAGAGATCTTCTGTGTTCGCCTTGCTCTTTTCTCAATCATGAGTGATTCTATCAAGAAGAAGGTGCCAACTTACTTCGATGAGACTGATGTGCTATGCTGGAATGCACTTGGGAAGCGCACCTACACGTCGACCATATTATTTGACAAAACCACATTGAGAAGGTTGGGCTTGTTTGATTCGGTGATCACTTTGATGACACATGGAGGGCTGCGTGATTTTATTAGAAGAAGGACTTCTACCTACCCTTGCTTGGTCAAGGATTTCCTTACTACTTTGGATGTAATCTCGCCCAAGGATGTTCGATTTCAATTAAGAGGAAGAGCTTGTAATTCTTCATATGCTGCGATTGGAGTTGCTTTTGGTGTCTCGAAGAGGTGTTCTAGGAAGTGGCAGAATGCCATGCATGTTCTTGATTCAGCAGAGATTTGGAGGAGTCTGACAGGGATACCTGAGACTTTCAAGAACTTCAGACCTAATGATATGATTACTCATCCCGCTCTTCGTCTCTGTCTGCGGATTTTGGACTCTACTTTCAATGATTCTGAGAGCATTATTGTTGTTGATCCCGGTGTGTTTGATTTGATATATTGCTTGGCTCCTTAGTCTACTACAGTACCAGACTGGGTACTCTTGTTTTTGAGGATGTGTGAGAAGGTTCGTGACTAACACAATGAGAATCATCCTCTTGTTACCCCTTTTGGAGGCATGATCACACTTCTGTCAATATTTTATGGTGTTGATGTTAGTTCACTGCAGCCTGTGAGTCATTCTTATATGTGGGACATTGATGCTCTTGTGTCTGCATGGATGGTAGAGAAGTTGCAGTTGCCTTCTGCTAGTGAGAAATTTCGGTGGTTATCTGGATCCCAACAGTCTCATCATCAGTATCTGCCGACTATTTTACCTATAGGGCTGAAATTAGTGGAGTTTCGCCTGAGCCATGTTCCTGTTGACACTGATTTGTTGAAGCCTAATGATCCTATTGATGTTAGCCTAATTTTCCATGTTTTACATTTACTTTTATATCGATTTCTGTATGCATTTTATACAATTGGGCTGGAATAGTACAGATTCTATGTAGTTTACGCTTATTTGCCAAATTATGGAGTTTATACTAGTTTCTGTTTAATTTCGCAGAAATTGAGGCATTTGATAGCAATTCGGAGAAAGGAGGGAAAGCTCGAAGTCAACTACAGAAAGTCCAAGGTAAAGGAGAAGCGGAACTAGGATATGTCGAGAAAAGAACAAGAAAAGAAGCACTCGACAAAGTTGGTCGATATCGACCACTTTAGTTGATATCGAGTAACCCGAGCCCAGAATTCTACACGGAGTCGAGCAGAAGCAACTCGAGGAGCCATAGTTAGTCGACGTCGAGTAGACTTACTCGATTTCGAGTACACCCGGTGATTCCGAATCCTGCTCGAACTCGAGTGCAATCCGAGGAGAGAAGACCCTACTCGATGTCGAGTAACTTGGTCGACGTCGAGTAGCCATGTCGAGAAGTCTGAGTCCGAGATCGAGTGGAATTCGAGCATGAGGAGTTACTTGCAAGCTAAGGCACGACAAATCTATCAACATGGATTCAAGATCTATCAAGATGGAAGGAATCTATCCACATTAGCTTTATTTCTTTTTAAATTTAATTATTTTATTTCCAAGTTTTATCTTAATGTTATTAGATAGAAAGTTTAGATATAGATAGATTTTTTTTCTTAGATTAGCTAAGGAATGAACACTATAAATAAAGCCTTAGGGGCTGTTTTCTAGGCATTCCAATTTAGTTCCAATTCAATTCATAGCGAGTAGAGAGAGAGAGAGAGAGAGAGAGAGAGAGAGAGAGAGAGAGAGAGTGTGGCCGAGTGGAGTTGTGAAGCGCGAGCGGAATTGACTTTAATTTGTTCGGTTGTAAGCTTTCTTTGATTTTATTTAATGAAATTTAGTTCCTTTTTGTTATTGATGAGTTTCTTGATGAAGAAGAGCGAGTAGTCACCCAACTTCTAGGGTCGGGGTGAGCCCGACGGTAGCCATGTAAGGTGATGCGATAAAGGTACCATCACAAACACTCTCAATTCGATAAAGCAAGAAAATATTTTTGGTCTGTTTTCGTTGTTATTTTATACACAAACACTCTCAAATCTACTTGTTTATTCTGAACTTGGTCAAACTAGCTTGAAATTACAATCCATACTCCTCCGGTCCTTGTGGATACGACACTTGATTACCACAGCTGAACCCGTACACTTGTGGGTGTAGGTTTTTAGCCTATCATACATCAAGCAGAAACCCACGAAGAAGTAAGGTATGAAGGGGGACACTACTCAGGGCCACATCAGAACCAAAACTGGAGCTATTATCGCCAGCCCCAGCATCAGAATCCCCCGCCCTACAGAGCTCCTGGTCACCCTGAGAGAGAAGGTAAGAAAGATGACCTGCAGACCATTCTTGAGGAGATGCGGAGGAATCATTCAGACACCAAACAATCTATCAAGTCCATCCATACTCAGCTGCATGGTGTCAACTCTAGGCTTGGAGAAATCGATATCTGGCGGAAATCGATTGAAACCCAGATTGGTAAACTGGCTACATCCGTCCCCAAACAATCAAGTACACTCCCTAGATCCTCTGAACCTAACCCTAAAGGTAAATCTACAGGAGAGGTAGCTGCCATGAATCTAAGGAGTGGGCGACAGATGCAAACGCCCGAGAAAAGCACTGACGGAGAAGCTGCAGGAGACTCCTCGACGTCGACCAAACCAGTCGACATCGACCATACCGTACTCGACGTCGAGGAACATCTACTCGAAATCGACCAGAATCATACGCCAGCGCCGAAGTTGAGCAATCCAGTCGACGTCGACCACCCTTCTGCACCTCCGACGAAGAAGCTGCCAGCTTTCCCATCAAAACCTCCAAAGGATCCAGCAGAGAAGAAATTCCAGCGTTTCATAAAGATGCTTCAAAGGCTCAATGTCACAATACCCTTCACAGAAGCTCTTAATGAGATGCCATCCTTCGTCAAGTTCCTCAAAGAGATTCTAAGCAAGAAGCGATCAATGGTTGAGATCGCAGAGGAGTGCAGCCAGATGGACGTACTAGAGAAAAGGCCAGATCCAGGTAAGTTTGCTATAACCATTGGATTTGGTCAATATAAATTCCATGCTTTGTGTGACTTGGGAGCCAGTGTGAGTATAATGCCTTTATCAATATGGTTCAAGATTAAGATAGGTGCTCTACATGGCGAACAACACGGTGATCATCCCAACATGCATGGTGGACAATGTACCAGTACAAGTAGGTAAGTTCTTTGTCCCTTCTGATTTCTTAGTTATTGATATGGCAGAGGAGTAAAGGACCCTACTTGTCCAATCATTCTAGGAAGGCCCTTCTTGGCGACGGTGGATGCCAACATAAGCGTAAGGAAGAGGGTGCTCACTTTCAACATCAGCGATGAGGTAATTGAGTATTCCTTTAATAAAACTGAAAGGCACACAGGTCCCATGGAAGAGGTCAAGTCAATATCAGCCAGGTACATCACCTGCGGGGAGCCTAAGGTAAGAAATATGACTCCCGATGAGCTAGAGAAGCGAGACATGGAAGCCCTGGTGGAGGAGATCATGGCCATCCTAAACGACGATACAGAGGACCTACTCGACATCGACCAAGGTAAGTCAATATCAACTAACTTCTTTTCGGATGCCTTGACAGGTCTTAAGTATGGGGTCGATGTCGACCAGAAGTACTCGACGTCGAGTACCCTAGTCGACGTCGACCAGATCCCGATCCCACCACCGACTACGCCACCATCAAGTAAGCCACCCGAGGCCGAGCAGTACTCGACGTCGAGTAGCCTACTCGACGTCGACCAAAACCCTTCTTCCTCGAATCCTCCTTCCTCGACGAGCAACCCACCCAAGCCAAACAATTACTCGACGTCGAGTACTTTACTCGACGTCGACCAGACATATGGGTCCCCGACTTCGCCTTCCTCGACCAGCAGTCCATCAGACGAAGGTAAGTCCTCGATGTCGAGTACCTGTACTCGACGTCGACTAGAACCCGGGGTCCGGAATTGCGAATCTGCGAAGGTAAGCCAAGGTACGGACATCTCTTATCCTATTTCAATTAATGATTTATCTATACATGGGAGAGGTTTGCCTTGGTATGTGCGATTATGCAGGGTTTCCAATGATGATCCCAAGGAGTATGAAGTAGGTGACAAAGTCTATGTCGCCAAATCGAAGGATCATTGGTTTCCCAACAAATTCAACAAGAAGAAGATGAGGCCCTTCACGGTGAACAAGATCCATTCAGGAGGACTGCAGCTGATGGACAAAAATGGAGTCTTGTTACAAGCCCAGGCTACATGGGCCCTGCAAATGCCACCTTGAACTTAACGGAGAAAGTCGGCATAGCGACTATAAAGTCTAGAGCTTGTAAATAGACAATTAGTTTTTGGGGTGCTTTTTGGACATTGTTGCTTTTGGTTTTTGGTTTTGGGCATTAGTTTTTAAGTTTTTCCTATTGTGGATATTTTCCGTCTGACGAATCTTGCAGGAAAAAGAAACTGCAGACGTACTCGACGTCGACCACTCTCCTCGACGTCGACCACCCATCGACGAGCAACGAACCTGTGGTCGAGGAGAAGGCCATCCTGAGGTTCAATGTTACTCGATGTCGAGTAGTACTCCTCGAAGTCGACCAACTTCCTCAAAGTCGACCAGTCTGCTCGAGATCGACTACCTCTGCAGTAACATTCACACTCGATTCCAACGATCTGCACACCTGTCTAGTGAGTTTCTTTCTTTACCCTTGTTTTTATACAGTGAGAACACTGTAATGTTTAAGTATGGGGTTGGGGAAGGGCTTACTTTGTGCATATTTGATTTAAATTGACCATATGTGTGCATATTTAAAGTTTATTTCTTGAATTGCTTATACATGGCTACTTTGGATTTCATACTTTATTTATGTGCTTATTTTCATGTTTTTCAAAGTTTATAAAAATGACCCCCATTGAAATTTTTGATTAGTGAAATAGAAGTTTTATAGAACTCGACGATGCAAAATTAGATTCATTAGAGATATAGCATGAAATTGCGTAGTAAAGGGAAGTCACAATGAAATGCATATTTCTTGAAAACCATGAAAGGAGGTAAAATTTGATATTGCTTTTGACATGTTGCATGATAAGAGGATAGAGGACTTTATATTTTCCATATATGCTCATATTGTTATATCCTAGCCTTTACCTATGCTTATGCATCACAAAAGCCATATTGAGCCTTATTTCATATTATGCTCCACATGATCTAAATATTGTCAATTCTTTACCTTATTTCCTATCCGGGGATTATGTTGAGAATGATGTCATAATATGGAGATTATTATATGATGTTTGTGTTGTTATATAGCATTATTGGAGTTTGGCAGGAAAGTTTGAAAAGTTATGGAAAATTTAATGAGTGAAAGAAAATACGATCACCTCAGGAGATAAAGGTAGATCAACCCTGCCTGCGTTGAGATAATAGTTCCGCAGGATGGGACACACAGGTGAGAAGTCCGACGCACTAAGTATCCGGGGCCATTCATGACACCCATGTTTGTGACTCGCGAGAAGGCAGTGCTGAGGTTAGAGAGGTAAAAGCATAATATTGAAAAAAGCAATGAGAGAATGAGCGAAAGGTCAGAAATCAAACAAAGAAGGAATTTGGTATGAAAGTTTTGAAAGTACTCCATTTCCCCGGATCATTAGCACCACATGGCCAAAAATTTCCCACCTTTAGCCTTTTACAAATCTACTCCTTATTGAGCTTAAATTAAAGTCCTCTAGATTATTAATGCTTTGTCACTTATGAATCGTGACATTAGTACCTTTTGAAGGATGGTAATTGATTGCAGGGACATATTACAATGAATCTAAGATGTTGAGAGTTTGAATTCTTCCCCTGAATGACCATTAAAAAGTATTGCTTGAGGACAAGCAAGCTTAAGTATTGGGTGTTTGATGTGAGCCTAATTTGCCATGTTTTACATTTACTTTTATATTGATTTCTGCCTGCATTTCATACATTTGGGCTAGAATAGTACAAATTCTATGTAGTTTACGCTTATTTGCCAAATTATGGAGTCTACACTAGTTTCTGTTTAATTTCACAGAAATCGAGGCATTTGATAGCAATTCGGAGAAAGGAGGGAAAGCTCGAAGTCAACTACAGAAATTCCAAGGTCAAGGAGCAGCAAAACCAGGACAAGTTGAGCAAAGAACGAGAAAAGAAGCACTCGACAAGGTTGGTCGATATCAACCACTTTATTCGATATCGAGTAACCTGAGCCCAGAATTCTGCACGGAGTCGAGCAGAAGCCACTCGAGGAGCCACAGTTAGTCGACGCCGAGTAGACTTACTCGATGTCGAGTACACCCGACGAGTCCGAATCCTGCTCGAGCTCGAGTGCAATCCGAGAAGAGAAGACCCTACTCGATGTCGAATAACTTGGTCGACGTCGAGTAGCCATGTCGAGCAGTCTGAGTCCGAGATCGAGTGATATCCGAGCACGAGGAGTTAGTTGCAAGCTAAGGCACGACAAATCTATCAACATGGAGTCAAGATCTATCAAGATGGAATGAATCTATCCACATTAGCTTTATTTCCTTTTAGATTTAATTATTTTATTTCCAAGTTTTATCTTAATGTTATTAGATAGAAAGTTTAGATATAGATAGATTATTCTTTCCTAGATTAGCTAGGGAATGAACACTATAAATAAAGCCTTAGGGGCTGTTTTCTAGGCATTCCAATTTAGTTCCAATTCAATTCATAGCGAGTAGAGAGAGAGAGAAAGTGTGGCCGAGTGGAGTTGTGAAGCGAGAGCGGAATTGGCTTTAATTTGTTCGGTTGTAAGCTTTCTTTGATTTTATTTAATGAAATTTAGTTCCTTTTTGTTATTGATGAGTTTCTTGATGATGAAGAGCGAGTAGTCACCCAACTTCTAGGGTCGGGGTTAGCCAGACGGTAGCCATGTAAGGTGATGCGATAAAGGTACCATCTTTTGATGCGAATTCGTCTTCTATCCCTATGAGCATGATTCTTTTGTGAAAGTTGAAGGTGATCCTTGTTTGTGTTATTGAAGAGAAAGTGATCTTAATACAACTTGGATTAATTATATGAAAAAGGGTTAGTAACAATTAGGGTTTATGCGAAAGCCTCTATTTTCCTATTTGTTAATAACAAAAGTTATTTGATGAAACGCATGATCTTTTATGCCTTTATGTGTTATTTTACATGGTTATCGTTGTGGTGTTGATACCCTGATCTTGGAAGTCTTTAGTTCATTGGTTTATTTTCCCGAAATTTCGTGTTTACGTTCGTTTCCATTCGAAAAGGTAAGATTTTGGTTTCTGTTTTTACTCGAGATCGACAACTCTTGGTTGACGTCGAGGAGTTTGGTCGACATCGAGCACACGTGCTCGAGATCGACTACTTTTGCTTTGTTTTCGCATTCTGTTCGTTTCTGCATTCTGTTTTACTCGATAGTGTGGTCGACGTCGAGGACACTGGTCGACGTCGAGGACTCTTCTGGTCGAGATCGTGCTTATCGAGTTTTGGAACTGAAAGGTGGGCGCTGACAAGCTTCCTCGTGGATCGATCCTGACTACCTTCTACTACAACGGGAGAAATTGTTGTATTTATTTGCTGAGACAGGGAGTCAGTTTGCTTTTATATTTATTTATATTTTCATACTTGACCATCCTCCTGCAACAACACCTATGACCCCTGCGAGCGATGTTGTAGATATGCAGATCGAGATGACACCGCCTATGGTTCGAGATGCCTTGTGCATCGCCTGCTTGGGGAAGAAGTTGACTGAATTTGAGAAGCAACAGGTGGCTGAATTGATGAAGTTGACAAAGTCCGATGCGATTCTGGTTGGGAATATTGATAAATTACAAGAGGCATGACTCTTGTTGATGGATTTGATCAATCAGCGGTTTGGACCCCAGACCCCGCCTTCACAGTAATTGGTTAGTTATTTGCTTCCTTCAAACCCTTTATTTTATTTTTCATTGTTCCTTTTTGTGTTTTTATGCGTTGAGGACAATGCAAAATGTAAGTGAGTGTGTGTGTGGGGGGGGAGAAGTGAAGTGAATTAGTGAGATTAGTTGTTGTTTGAATTCTTGTTGTTTTTGTTTTTGTTTTTAGTTTATTTCTTTTATGCTATTTCCTTTATGTTATAGAAAATGTCAAAAATGAAAAAAAAATTGAAAATTGTCGAAAAATTAAAAGAAAAAATGTGAGTCTTTTTTTGTTGTTTTGCATATTGTGTTATCAAAGATTTCCATTTATTTTGAGTTTGTCCTATTTGACTTTATACTGACATGATCTTATAAATCCTATGAAATTCTGGAGTGATTTGACCTTGTCTTAAAACTTGGTTTTTATGTGAAATATGATTAGGCATATGTAATTGAGTATGTATGATCTAAGTTTATGAGCATGCTTGATATTCGACAAAAATTTGTCCTAGTGAGATATTCCTTTTGCTTTTCTTGTGTGATTTACTCTTCCTATGCATTTATCATTGAGTATTGCCATAATTATCTATTTTCAAGGCCGATTATATACATGTTCATTGCTTGATAAGTTTAAATGATAGAGGCAACCTTTTAGCCACATATTTATCCATGGCTACCTTATGTTATATCTTAGGGCTGGGCTTCCGGTCTGGACCGGATCAGACCGGAATTTTCGAAAACATGGACCGCGGATCGGACTGGGACCGAAAAATATGGTCCCGAGTTCTCCGGTCTGTGAACCGGAAAGATCGGTTGGACCGGAAAGACCGGTTGGACCGGTTGTACATGCAGTCCTGTTTTTTTTTTTTTGGCACATAACAACAGTCCAAATTACAACTAAATAAGCAATAAAATACTTCTGATTTGAGTAGCCTTAATTTGTGATAAAAATAAGTAGTACCCCGTAATATAATAAAAATTGAATTGAGAATGAATTATAAAATTAAAAAAAAGGTGCGGGGTACTGGAGTACGAGAGAGAAATAGGTGTGGGTGGGCCCCAATGGTGGGGTCAGGGGCCCATTGCCACTGTGTTCCAAAAACTCTGGGTGGTCTGATGAAATTAGCGCTAGAACGCGTGCCGCGTACCTCTGCCTCTTTTTTTTAATGACATGGGTTCCGGTCCAATTCCGGCCTAGTCACGGGTTTGGACCGGAACCCGAAAATAAAAATATATTGGACCGTGGACCAGATCGTAATATTCTGGTCCGATCCAAAGACCGTAAATTCCGGTCTGGTCCCGGTCCGATCCCGGTTCGATCCAGATTTTGCGCAGCCTTATTATATCTTGCTTTGAAGCTAATTTGAGCATTTAGCCTATTTTATTGATAGATGCACAAAATTATTATTCCTAGCCTATGATAAGCCTTACCATTATTCCAGTGGAATTGAGATTTTAAGTGGGTTATGGAATCTATTTTGGAGATTGAGGAGAATGAAGCTAAAATATGATGTTATGCTTTATGGTTTTGAGAAGATGTAATGTTATGTGCTTATTTATTCTCTCATTTTAAGCATTTGGTATACATGTATTTCGTCTCAAGAAAAAAAAAAGAATAAAAGCTTGGACCTAGGGAGGATAAAATTCACCAAGGGGTAAAAGTAAGTTAAAAAAAAAGGCCGATTTGCGAAAATACACCAAATCGATGTTCTGTTTGCAAAAATATACCCGTTTTGTGAGAATAACAAAAATAGGATAGTGGATCATTTATGCTAAAAAATGAGGGATGATTTTACCTTTAAATTTAAATATAAAAATCTTTAAAAGGATTATTTTAAAATAAAATAAAACTTTAAAAAACTAAAATATTTATTAAAATAATACATTTATTATCTTTTTTTCGAAAATAATAAAACTCACAAAAATAAAAATATTGACTTGGTAAGGAATTAGAAAAGGAATGTAAATACGTTTAGATCCACACCATAATTTTTTTTATAGTGACAGGATGAATGTTGATAGTGACAAGCCGAGCATTAATATTGACAGGATGAAAACAATAATCGGAAAAGACACTAAAGCTACGATTTTATCTAAAAGCATAACTACTAGATTAGTAACCCTAATTAAAACAGGCATGTCAAGACTTGTATAAACACTCTATAACATTTTAATATTGATAGGATGAATATCCATGATGACAAAGCTTATTACATAATCAAGTGGAAATGAAATTTACAAGCTTCAAAAAAATACTACTAATTAATACTACCTCCGTCCAAAAATACATTGCCTTTACTATTCACGCACGCTTTTTTAAGAAGGTAAAAACTATATAAAATATTAACTTTTTTATTAATTTGTTTTAATAATTACAAACTTATTGATAATAAGTTTGTAATTATTAAAAAAAGTTAATAAAAAATTAATATTTTATATAGTTTTTAACTCCTAAAAAAGCGTGCATGAATAGTAAAAGTCCATGTATTTTTGGACGGAGGGAGTACATGACAAACCCAAAATGTTCCTACACTTAAGAGGCTAGTTCTTATCAATTGACATCTCCCATGTTATGTGTAGCAACTACCTCCTTGCTTCCATGCTCCTACTTACCAAATCCCCATTGTTGATTTGATGCCCTCACCAACTCACCTATACCAACTTGAAAATTACACTGACCAACCTGCACTTGATTCCATACGAACAGTTGAACATTCAAGCAATTTGAACACACAAGATTTGTGGGCTATTATCACCATTCTGAGGCTGCACAATGGGGACCACCTATCTACTTGGTGACTTGGTGTATGCCCGGATCAAAAACCGAAATCTTCTTCAACCACCTACGAGCTCCAACCTGCAGCAACATGTGCACCCCCTCGATCAAAAACCAGCAATTAGAGTGCCTATATCTCCCCGCAAGTCAGTTTCCACACAAATCTTTCCGTTATCACAAGGCATTGCAATTCTACTTCCCTGTTGATGAACAATTATGTGATTAATTTCCTTACAAATTGTCGCAATAACGTGCGATGATTCGACCCCCAAACAATTTCAATCATTATCACCAAGATCAATGACAAATTTCCTGGCTTTATGCCAACAACTTCTAAATACTATGAATTTCAAATATTTGATGATCCAATGACTTCTACTATGGGAGTGATATGTATATTACCACTAAACAACTTCGAAAAATCATCACCCTAATTCAGAATACTTTGTGCCAACAATCAGCACCCTAATATAACAGCAGCACATATTCGAAAAATTGAGAGGCCAAGCAAAACCATGGATGCAATTGATAATGTGCAGAGAGAGTTTGAGGATGATCAATTCCATCTAATACCAGATGCAATTGCTAATATCAAAGTATCAAACCTTCGTTGAGAGATTTATCGAGGTTGCGACGTAGGGCACCAAATTAGGCGACTAGAAGAGGGAAACGATGGCGTAGGTTGAGGGAGGCGATGAAATTGAATCGACACAAGATGGGAGGGTGAAAGCAATGGCGATGGTGCATGATAGTGAGAGCGACAAACCGGAGAGGGTGGGTGAGGGCGATCGTCGACCAACCAATATGATTCGACACAACGCCAAAAAGTTAGGTCAATTTCGCCGGAGGGTGACTACGATGACCATGGAGTATGTGGGGGACGAGCCGACGATGAGGGCGGCGAGTCAGAGCCAGAGGGTGAGGCGGCCTGGGGCTCAACGGAGGAAGGGTGGGTGTCTCTCTTCTTAGGGCTTAGGGTTGTTATGATTTTGTTTTGTACGCTTTTTACATTTTTAGTCTTTTTGTTTATTTTTTAATTTTTTTAATTATTTAATTATTTAATATAATTTAAATATAATAGAAAAAAATGAATACCAAAAATATTTTAACTTTTTTTATTTTCGGATTTTTTTTAGGTGGTTGGATAGTTTTGCTAATTAAATATGGTATTTTTGCAAATTTTGATATATGGGTGCAATTGTTTTCAAAAGTTAGTATTTTTGCAACTCAAATATTAAAGTGGGGTATTTACTAATAATTCCCCAAAAAAATCCTAAAAAAGAGAAAAAGTAGGAATAAAAGTAGAGGTGGGCATAAATCTCGCAAATCCCGGTCTCGTTCCGGTCCCGTCTTGTAAAATTGATTCGAGACGGGACGCGAGACAACCCGTTTCAATCCCGCAAATCCCGTCCCGTCCCGCATATATATATATATATATATATATATATATATATATATATATATATATATATATATATAATATAGTATGTTATATATATATATATATAAAATAATGTAATGCTATATATATATATATATATAAAATAATGTAATGCTATATATATAATATAGTATGTTATAAAATATGTTTTAGTATAAATTAAAAACGTTGCAACATACAAACAAAATTCAATCAATTGCTGAATAGTTATTAGTTACAGTGAAAATACAAAGCATAAAATCAAACGGAGTATATATGTACTGTGTATATATAGTAGTATACTCTAAAGTTTGTAATGCAAGGTACTAAGGCAGGGCCGGAGCCCGGAGGGGAGAAAATCAACAAAATGGTGTCACCTATGACTCCTATGAGCCATTACAGATTTACAGGTACCGATTAGATCCAGCACTAACCAAGTATATAAAGGAAGCTGTAAAATATAAAAAATTATATATATATATATATATATATATATATATATATATATATATATATATATATATTTATTATATCTTTGAAAATCGCAATATATATGAAATTTTGGTTTTTTATAATCTTTTTTATTCGACGGAAGAGGCCGGTCCCGTCCCGTCCCAGTCCGGCGGTCCCGTCAAGTCCCGCAAAAATTACTCGGTACGGGACGTGGGACGACTTCGTCCCATCCCGTTCCGTCCCGCGCCAACCCCTAAATAAAAGAGCCATGTTATTTTATTTTTGCATAATGAGGAAGAATTGGATTATGTTGGGTAGAAGTTACATTGGTTGGGTGTTGGAGATTGCATGATATGTGATGTGATGAGATGAGTTATTGAGATATTTTGGAGAATTGAGATTATGAATGATTTTTGGAGTTTTATGATGATATTGAGCTATGTTGTGCATTTGCGAGCTTGAGTATTTTTGAGTTGGTTTGAGTTATGTTGGGAGTATTGGAATCTTATTTTCCCGGAATTTATAGCACCACAAGACCAAATAAAATTCCTTGCCGTTATGTTTCTTTACCAAGCCCCATTAAAACCCCGCCGAATGTAATCTTCTATGAAGGTTTCCATTGAGTGAAAGTCCTCTTGATGTCCTTATTTTTGCATTGACGTATCCGGTGGATATTTTTTGATGTAAATTTCAATATTTGAGTTGATGCTTGTATATGGAATTGAGGTGAGTGTATACTTAAAGCCTATACACATGAGAGTGAGAGATACAGATTTTATCCTTGGTAAGGTTGGATTTTTGAGCATGCAGGCCGCTTGATCCCATATATACATGTGATGATGTTTATGTGCCTTGATTATATTTGCAGTATTGACGATGTTGCTTTTGATGAGTAAAGTTATGAAAGAATTTCCTGTGGGATGCGTAGATGATGTTTTTGTCTTATGGTTGCTTGAGGACAAGCAAGAGTTAAGTGTGGGGGGATTTGATAATGCATATTTCATATAGGCATTATATGTATTTCCTATTGCAATCAGGTAGTGGTTTTGCTTATGTTTGAGTCTAGTTTCGTATATTGCTTGTGAAGTACTCGAGTTTGGAATCTACGCCTTTTTAGTGTTTATTCTGCAGAATTACATTCCAACCTTGAAGGGATTTTGGAAGAGCTTTAGAGATTTGTTTTGGAGCATGTGGAGGCTGAGGAGGAAGTTAGAGAGGAGCAAGGAAGCACGACATTGGAGATTATTGAAGTCAATCGAGGGAAATCCGTCAATCGAGGAAAATCGAGGGAAATCCTTGCCAGAGATATATTTGCCACAAAAAGAATGAGAACCTCATCGAGCCCCCACTTAAAACTAAACGAACATTTGTCTATTGACTTTGAGTTTCAGGGTGATAGGACAAAGATTTCAATGTTTTAGAATGGTGGAGCCATGTAGAGAGATTGCTATTTCCAACTTTATAAGTGATCACCCGTCAGATACTTGGAGCCCCTATCTGTACTATTGTAGTAGAGTAATTAGCCGAGTTGGGCAAATTTTAAGGGAGAAACGATCAAGGCTGCTACTCGAGAACCTCGAAGCCTAGTTTTCTCTTGCCGATTAGAAGAAAGAGAAGATGAGAATTCATAAAATTATTATGTCTACAAAGTCGAAGATGGACTTGAATTGAATGATACACATCGGTGGGGTGTTTAGTGGACAGGGAGGGGACGGGACGAGGCCCTCAGCTAATGACCAATTAGATGGTTAGCGGTTTAGCACCCCAGGTAAGCAAGGTTCAGACCAAATATAAAAGAATTACGTGAGAAACAACTATATCTTCTATCTAAATCTATCTATCTATTTCCTAAGATAAAACTTTGACAAATAAATAAATGGAAATAATTAAATTCCCCCTTGGTAAATTAGGGAATTAACTAAAGTGGATAAATCTTCTTCCAACTTGATAAGATCTCGTGCCTTGGTGTGGAAGAAATCAACACTCGGACTCCTACTCAATCTCGACTCGGATTCGACTTCTGGGCTCTACTCGACATCAAGTAAAGTGGTCGACGTCGACCAACTCTTGTATCTCAGCTTAAGCCTCACCCGATCTCGATCTATAAAGGTAATGACGACTAGGTGTTCACTCAACATTGACTAAGTGTAGTCGACGTCGACCATCATCTTTTACTGGTCGATTTCTAGTCCTTGGGCACTCGACTTCTAGGGCTCTGGTCTACTCGATATCAACCATCTGTACTCGCTATCAACTGCTTCCGACATCTTTCTCTTCTTCTCCGAATTTCTCGTAAAGTGTCTCAATTTCTGCGAAATTAACCAAGAACTAGTGTAGATCTCCATAATTTGCAAATAAGCATAAACTACACAATTCCTGCATTATTCTATCCCAGTAATATAAAATGTGTATAGAAATCGATATGAATGTGAGTATAAAACATGGCAGACAAGGCGCACATCAAACACCCCATACTTAAGCTTGCTTGTCCTCAAGCAATACTTTTAATGGTCATACAGGAGAAGGAATTAAACTCTCAACATCTTCGATCCATTCTTATATGTCCCTGCGATCAATTACCATCCTCTAAAAGGTACTAATGTCATAAATTCATGCATGTGAATAAAAGCAACATCTACACACAAAAGAAGGGTTATGCAAAAACAATTCATATGTGACAAAAGCATTAATAATCAAGAGGAGTTTTATGCGCATGGTGGAGAAAGGGTAAAAGGTATAGTGGTGTGCTATATTTGGGCAATGTGGTGCTAAATCCGGGGAGAATTCTTCAAACTTGCTTTCTTGCTTTGATGCACTTTCTCCCTTCATATGAATATCCACATCACTCATCCTCTCATAAATCACTCTTTGCTTTTTTCACAATTAGGCTTTTACCTCTCCAACCTCAGCACTGCCTTCTCGCGAGTCGCAAACATGGGTGTCATGAATGACTCTGAATACTTAGTGCTTCAGACTCCTTATCTGTGTGTCTCATCATGTGGAACTAACATCTCAACACAGGAAGTGTCGGCCTACCTTTATCTCATGAGGTGATCAGATTTTCTTTCTCTCTTTAAATTTTCCATAAAATGAATCATTCTCCTGCCAAACTCCAAATATAATGATACAACACAACAACCATATAATAATCTCCATAATATAACATCAATTTCTCAACATACTCCCCGGATGGGTAATAAGGTAAAGAAATAGGCAATTTGTAGATCATGTGGACCAAATATGAAATAAGGCATAATATGGCTTGTGATGCATATAAGCATAGGTTAGGATAGGAATAAGTAAAAATGTATGGAAAATAAAGTCATCCGTCCTCCTATCATGCATATGTCAAAATCACTATCAAATTTGACCTCCTTTCATAGTTTTCATAAAATAATGCACTTCATTGTGATTTCCCTTTACTAGGCAATTTCATGCTATATCTCTAATGAATCCAATTTTGCATCGTCGAGCTCTATAAAACTTCCGTGACACTAATCAAAAAAAATTTCGACGGGGGTAATAAAAAGAAACTTTGGATGAAAACATGAAGCATATATATAGATAAATAAACATATCCAAAGATACCATGTATGAACAATTCGAGAAATAATCATAAATCCTATAAAAGTAAGCCTTTCCCCCACTCCATACTTAGATAATACAATGTCCTTACTGTATAAAAACAAGGGTAAAGAAAGAGATATACTAGATAGACGTGCAGATCCTCGGAACAAGTGCTGAAGAATGCTGCAGGGTAAGTCGATCTCGAGTGGTTTAGTCGACGTCGACTAGACTTACTCAACATCGAGTGTCTGAAAGCTTCAGGGTGGTCTCGAGTAGACCACAAGCTCCTCCATTCGACATGTGCAGTCGACTTCGAGTAGCTTACTCGATGTCAAGTACCTTTTTGCAGCTTTCTTGTACCTGTGATTTTGTTAGAAAGAAAAACAAAAACAAAAGCAATCCAAAATAAAAAAACAAAACCAAAAGTATCCAAAACCCTAAAAACTAATTGTCCTGTTACATGCTCTAGACTTTATAGTCGCTAGGCCGACTTTTTTTTTCCGCTCAAGGTGGCATCTGCAGGGCTCATGTGGCTTGGGCCTCAAATAAAACTCCAATCTTGTCCATAAGTTGTAGTCATTCGGAATGGATCTTGTGCACCGTGAAAGGTCTCATCTTCTTATGGTTAAACTTGTTAGGGAACCAATGATTCTTTTATTTGGAGACATACACCTTGTCTCCTACTTCACAGTCCTTCGGGTCATCATTGGAAACCCTGCATAAACTTACATACCAAGGTAAACCTCTTCCATGTATAGATAAATCTTTAATCGAAATAGGGAAAGAAAGGTCCATACCTCGGCTTACCTTCGCAGATTCTTCGTTCGGAGTTTGAGTTCTGGTCGACGTCGAGTAGGGTTACTCGATGTCGAATAACTTTCTGTGTTTGGTGGGTCACTCGATGCAGGAGAAGTTGACTTGATGTGAGTCACTCGACATCGAGTGATGTTACTCGACATCGAGTACTCCTGTTCTCCTCTTGGTTGCTCAGTTGGTGGAGTGATGTTACTCGACGTCGAGTACTCCTGTTCTCCTCTTGGTTGCTCAGTTGGTGGAGGGCTATATGTTTTTGGGTCGATGTCAAGTTTTTCACTCGACGTCGAGTGAGTTGACTCGATGTCGACCCCATACTTAATACAAGGCACAGAATCTGAAAAAATGTTAGTCGACATCGACTTACCGTGGTCGACATCGAGTGGAATTTGCATTTCTTTATTCAAGATTGCCATGATTTCCTCCACATGGGCTTTCATAGCCCTCTTCTCAAGCTCTTCGGGGGTCATTGTTCTTACCTTATGCTCCCCACAAGTGATGTACCCTCCTGTAATAGATTTTACCTCCGTAGGACCTATATGCCTACCAATTTTTTTAAAAGAAAAACTCAATTCCGCAAGTGATGTACCCTCCTGTAATAGATTTTACCTCCGTATGACCTATATGCCTTCTAGTTTTTTTAAATGAAAACTCAATTACCTCATCGCTGATGGTGAATGTGAGCACGCCCTTCCTTACGCTTATATTGGCATCCACGGTTGCTAAGAAGAGTCTTCCTAAAATGATAGGACAAGCAGAGTGCTCTTCCATATCAATAACTAGGAAATTAGATGGGACAAAGAACTTATCTACTTGTATAGGTACATCGTCCACCATGCCTATAGGGATGACCATAGTGTTGTTCGCCATATAGAGTCGGACATCCACAGGTTATAAAGCTCTTATCTTGACTTTGGACCAGATTGATAGTGGCATGATGCTGACGCTGTCTCCTAAGTCACACAATGCATTGAACTTATGTTGATCAAATCCAATAGTGATAGAAAACTTACCTGGATCTGGCCTTTTCTCTGGAAGCTCCATCTTGTTGCATTCCTCTGTGATCTCAGCAATTGACCATTTCTTGCTCAGGATTTCCTTGAGGAACTTGACATATAACGGCATCTCATGAAGAGTTCCGGTGAATGGAATAGTGACGTTGAGCCCTTAAAGCATCATCACAAAACGCCGGAACTTTTTCTCGGCTGGATCCTTCAAAGATTTCTTCGGGAATGACAACATTTTCTTCTTCAGAGGTGCTGGAGTGTGATCGACGTCGAGTGGTACAGATTCGACATCGACTGGAGGAGTTGATTTATGAGGAGGTTCAACTTTTGGCTCGACGTCGAGTAAGGGTGACTCGACGTCAACTACGTCCTAGTCGATGTCGATTGGGTGAGTCGATGTTGAGTTGTCTCCAATGGCTTCTTCCTTCGCGTTTTGCTTGGGCGTTTGTAGATGACGCCCACTCCTTAGGTTTAGCCGCCACTTGACTTGCAGATTTGCCTTTAGGATTAGGTTCAGAAGATCCACGGAGTGTACCTAATGGTTTGGGGACGGATGTTGCCAGTTGACCAATCTGGGTCTCTATGCTCTTCCTCTAAACATCAATCTCTCCCAATCGTGAGTTGATGTCATGCAGTTGAGTGTGGATGGAATTGATAGATTGTTTACTTTCGGTGTGATTCCTCCGCATCTCGTCAAGAATGATGTGCATGTAATCTTTCTTACCTTCTCTGTCATGATGACCAGGAGCTCTGTGGGGCGGGGGGTCTCTTTGGTGCTAGGGTTGGCGATAATAGCCCTAGATTTATTGCTGGTGTTGCCCTGAGTAGTTTTCTCCTGCATAATGCGCCTCTTCGTGGGTTTCTGCAAGCTGCACTTGGTCGGCATGTGGGCATGCAGTAGTATTGTGCCTCATAGACCCACACTCCAAACATGGTTGGTTATTAGAAAGGAATTTTACTTCTTTGGTAAGGCGGCGTACCTGGTCTCTGTGGAACTGGTCCCTGACGTCTGGATCAACCTCTTTTGATGGCTCATAGAGTGGCATAGATGGGGCTGGCCTTTCGTCGGGGGCCGTAGCAGTTCCATAGGTATTGTCGTAGTTAGCCAACGTCTCAAAGGTATCCCAAGCACGGTGTGGTGTGTACTTGAGATACCCATAAGTCGTATAGGTGTTGATCCGCTCCTTTGTAGGTGCATCTAGGGAGTTGAAGATGATTTTCTGGATCACATATGGTGCCTGTCCATTCGTAGGACAGGATTTCAGCAGTCGTTTGTGGCGCTCCCAGACCTGTGCGCGTGTTTCCCCGGCTTCTGCTTGAAAGCCGTGATCTCCTGTTTGAGCTGCATTGTTTTGCCTGGAGGAAAGAATTTGTTAAGAAATAAATCCCTGAGTTCGTTCCACGTGCGGATGGATTGTGGAGCCAAACCCTCGAACCAATGTTGAGCTTTCCCTGCAAGTGACCAACGAAAAGCCTTTAGTTTTAAATTTTCCATATTGGCATCATCAGTTATAGCTTCACATAAATCCAGAAATACAGTTCTGTGCTCTAAAGGACATTCATTGGGTCTCCTATGAAACTGATTCCTCCTAATTTCAAAAATAAAAAAATGACGAATTTCATAATTAACGCGAGGGAGAACTATCGGTGATTCTGAAACTTTCAAAGTATGATGCAGAAATCCTCCCTCGCCTTCCACCTTTGTTGATTCCTCTCGTATTCTGCCTCTCGTTGGGTGTACTCTGTCTGGCCGGTGGGGAGCTCCTCTACTTGCCTCCGGAGCCTCTCAAGCTCCTGCGCTGGTGTGAGTTGTACATCGTTCTCGTTGTTAGTAGGAGTCGACATGAGTCTTCTTCTTAGTCTTTGCTGGAGATGGAAGAAGTGTTCCGGGTAGAGAAAAGGATCGAATCTAGGTGAGCGATCAGTTCTTTGCATACACCTGTAAAACAAAAATAAAAAGAAAAAGGGAGTAAAAATGAACTAAAAAGGGAGCAATTGATAGCTTCCCCGACAACGACGCCAAAATTTGTTGTGGAGGGAAACTAGTCAAGTAAATAAATATAAAATATAAACACTAAACCAACTCTCTGTCCAAGCAAATAAAATACAAGAATCCCTCCCGTTGTAGTGGTAGGGTTTCAGGATTGTATCCACGAGGAAGCGTGTCAGTGCTTGCCTTTCAAGTTTCAAAATCGCCCTAGAAATCAACTACAAGCTAACTCGACGTCTACCAGAGTAGTCAATATCGACTTAAGCTGTAAAGTTTCTGTAAAACTGCACAATAGAAGACAAAACGCACTCCACGTCGAGTAAAAGTACTCGATGTCGACTAGTGTAATCGATGTCGACCAACAGTAGTCGATGTCAAGTTCGTTAGTGTAGAAAAACGTAACTTGCAATAAAATAAACGTCGGAAATGATGTCTGAAGAAATAAGGATGGATGCGAAGATATGTGAATAGAAATAAACACAGATTTGTAGTATTGAATTCAATAAGATAAAAGCTTCCAAGATCGGGGTATCAATGCCACAACGATAACCATGTAAGAACCATGCCAAAGTATAAAAGATTATGCTTATTCATCAAATAACTTTTGTCATTAACATATAAGAATATAGAGGCTTTCGCATAAACCCTAATTGTTACTACCCTTTTTAACGATTAATCCAAATTCATATTAAGATCACTTTCGCTTCAATAATACCAATAATTAAAGATCACCTGCTACTGTCGTAGAAGAATCACAAATAGGGATAGAAGATGAAATCGCAATTCAAGTTGTACCTTTGATGCATTACCTTCCATGGCTACCGTCGGGCTCACCCCGACCCTAGAAGTATAGGGTGACCACTCGCTTCTCATCATAGTAACAAACATCAAAATCATAAAGAAAACTACTTGCATTAAATTAAACGAAAGCTTACAACCGAATAATGTCAAAACGTCTCCCAACACTTCCACTTTACTCGGCCTCAAGCTCTCTCTAACTCTCTAATTGCCTAACTATGTAAAACACAATAGCTTGTGTGCTTGGATGATTAAAATCCAGCCCCCTAGGGCCTTATTTATAGTGTTACATATAGTTAATCTAGGAAAGGAACAACTGTATCTTCTATATAAATCTATCTATCTTTTTTCCCTTTCTATTTGCTAAGATAAAACTTTGATAAATAAATAAATGGAAATAATTAAATCCCCCCTTGGTAAATCAGAGAATTAACTAAAGTGGATAAATCTTTTTTCCAACTTGATAAGATCTCGTGCCTTGGTGTGGAAGAAATCAACACTCGGAATCCTACTTGATCTCGACTCGGATTCGGCTTCTGGGCTCTACTTGACATCGAGTAACGTGGTCGACGTCGATCAGCTCTTGTATCTCAGCTTAATCCTCACTCGATCTCGATCGCTAAAGGTAATGTCGACTAGGTGATTAGTCGACATCGATTAAGTGTAGTCGACGTCGACCACCTTCTTTTGCTGATCGATTTCTGGTGCTTGGGCACTTGACTTTTGGGCCTCTGGTCTACTCGATATCGATCATCTGTACTCGATATCGATTCCTTTAGACAACTTTCTCCTCTTCTCCGAATTGCTCGTAAAGTATCTCGATTTCTGCGAAATTAAAAAAAAAACTAGTGTAGATTTCCATAATTGACAAATAAGCATAACTTACACAATTCCTTTATTATTCTATCCCAGAAATATAAAATGTGTATAGAAATCGATATGAATGTGAGTATAAAAAATGGCAGATTAAATACACATCAGTCACATCCACATGATCCATTGTTCTAGTCTTTTTTTTTTTCAACTTTATTTTACTTTTAAAATTCTAATACGAACAAATTATGAATCTATTCTTTGTTTTTTTTATATATTTGAATTGCATAATCAGATCTAAAATCAGTTCGTACCTTTTTATACAAATCTAAGATATGTGCACATTGCACATATTTGCTCGATCCATATATAACAACCTTTTAAAAACATGAAATAATGTCTTATCAAAACCATCTAATCAAGTAATACGTAAAAGTTAGATGGGCAAACAGGGCGGGGAAGGTTTCGATAGCATACAGTATGAAAGAAAAAGGCTGATAAAGGTAGTGGGACACTCTGAATGTCCCTTCCAACACCTCTCTCCCCCTCTCTCTCTAGGTCTTAGGTTCTATGTGGCCAATCTCCATCCATCCCTCCCCTCTTTGCTTTTTACGGAGTATTTAAATACAAAACCGACAAATCTTAAAGAATGGATAAAAATAAATAAGGGGTAATTCAGTCAAATACTTTAACCCATTTTAGAATACTACTACTGTACAATATTTTCTTATAAAAAGAAAATATTATTATTATTATTAGGAAAAATGACCTAACCAACTATTGAATGTTAACCGCTGACTGCCCACCCAATGTGAGAAATTTCCTATGAAAAAATGCGTTGGATGGACTACCAACCAAAGTAAGATTAAGAAATAAAGGAATATACACTCTCATCGATTGTGCCCTCTGCAACTCCATGGAAGAAGATGATATCCACCTTCTAATGGAATGCCTGACGATCTTAAGAATCATAGGCTTACTGGACAGAGCTATTGAGCGACAAATCACAAGTATTGACAAAAGTAATCTAAGTGTAAAGACCATTACCAACTAAGTCTTTCGACACCTAAATTCTAAACAAAAAACCACTCTGGTTTTCTCTTGGTGGTGCATTTGGAATAAAAGAAATAAGATCATATTTGAAAACCACAACTTGAGAACAATAGGCGAATTGATAGCAATAATAAAAAAAACAACATGAAAGCCTGGAAAAAAAAAAACTAAACAAAATGACCTAGATGACGAAGACGAAAAAACAAGATCAATCAAACAAAAGAGCAACCCTCTGATGAGAGGGTTTCTCAATCAAATAAATTCATAGTCGATTAAGACCCCGTTATAAAATAGTGGAGTCAAGATCGTCCACAAGAGAAAGTCATCGTTTCTTGTTTAGTTGTTTTTTCGGGCAAAGAGTAGCAAGAAGAGGTGAAAGGTAGTGAATTTGGGGGGTTTATAGTTGCTAAGTTTAAGGGAATTAATTAATACAGTATAAAAGATATTTAGGGCATACGGATAACCACAACGACACTCATGCATGCAAATATCTTAAATCACATAAAAATCATACTTTTTTCTACGGTATGGGCTAACTTTCGCAAACCCTAGCAAAACAATCAATTAACTTCCACAGATTAATCAACTTTACTATTAATCTTAACTAAGTTGTCAAAACTCACATTTCAAAACCCTAAGTACTATCCAATTAACAATCATATTTTTCAATTTAATTGGAAAAATGAATTTTTCCAACTTTTGTTGAGTACATAAGCACATAAAATATATAAAATCAATCACATCATAGATTCATAGCAATTTGGCATGCATAACTACCGTTGGGCTCACCTCACCCCTAAAAAAGGCGACTGCTCACGCATAAATATGATAGACATTACAAAAATCATGAAAAGAGAGAATTAACCTGAATTAAAACTAAATTAAAACATGGAAAATATCTCAACAATAGTATCTTGACAACCCCACAACGTGTTCTTGACTTTCGCCTAAGAACATGGCTTGAAAAGCTCTCAATTTCGCCTCTAAAAACTCTAAAACTTGTGCTGAAAAGTAACCTGTGTTTTGGCTGAGAAAAAATGATCAAAGTTGGCCCCAAGGGTTAAATAGTAAATACCTAAAATCTATCTTAGAAAAGAACAATTATATAAAATCTATCTAAATTGAGATAAAAACGGGTGAAATCTGTGCGCAAACGACCCGTACCAACCCAATGCCCTCTTGATACCGACCCTACAGGGGTTGGTATGGCTTCTGCTTTTGATCTTTGCACTTCACTCTGTTCGTACTTGCCTCGGTATCGACCCAGGTGGGGTCGATATGGGGTCGGTATGATCATTGTATGACAGTATTCAATCTCGGATTTTTCAGATAGAAAGTATCGAACCGGTACCGTAAAGCATCGACCCGGTAGCTTATGGTATCGGCTCAGTTCCTTGTGTTTCTCCTTGTCAGCTCCGCTTTACAACCCACTTTTCGGAGTCCTATTGATGCATATGAATATGCATTGGAAAGCTCTTTTCGAGGACTACAACTCTCATGAAGATGTCAAAACTTGATTCAAAGCGACAAATGTCTAAAATTGGGGTTTTCTCCTCGCCTTGACACTTTTGCTCCTCCAATGACATCATGACTTTCCACTATGCTCCAAAGTGCATCAAATCTCCTCCAAAATGGCTCCAAACCTACAAAACACCAACAAAGCTTGTGTAGACCTCCATATCTTGCATAATACAAAAATCCAGTTAAACAACACACATCCTAACACAAAATCTAACAAAAGTTAGGGGTGTAGAACACACGACATTCTGCACGCACCCAGCACTATCAGCAATAGTGTCACAAAGATCAACATAATTAGATATGTGTGCCATAGGACATTCAGTGGCCTTCCCTTCAAAATCATGTCTCCTAATTTCTTCAATAAAATTTGTTTTAATTTCAAAAGAAACTACAGAGAGAACTATATGATATTCAGTTGGGTGCATGTATTCCTTTGTTGGTGGGTGCAATTCTTAGCGATAGGGACATTGGAAACCCATATATTAGTCTATAAATTTATTGATCATATATGCATTCCCCATGTTCTAAATGAGCCCTTTTTGGACTTTGTCTTTAAGTTCAATAAGTTTATTCCATTTCCATGATGCATATATTCGGTTTCTTCATGGACTCCAAGATGCTAGTGGTTTTGAGGTATTTTTCCTTTATTATTCTAGCCCAAATGTTTTCCAGTTCTGCTAGGATTTTCCAATGAAGTTTCTTTGGCTTTTCTCAGCCCAACACAACTCGATATTTAGGTCTACACACACTATTCCATCCTATAAGTGGTTTATGATTTAAATCCTTGGTCTAGAAAACAGTTCATGTTTCTCAAGAATTTGGAATTTGCACAATATTTTGCATAATAGTTTGAAATTTTCATAATTTGGAATTTGCATAATATTTTGAATTTCATGTTTTCTCGTGATTGAGACTTTTTTGGTAACTCAAAAAGCTGATTTGTGGAAATTATTTTTTTGTCCTGATATTTAGCAATATTCATCGATGATTTGTTTAACTTGGGTGCATGTTGTATTGCTTGCTTTTGCAAATATCATGATGTCCTCTGCAAAGCCAAGGAAAAAGATTTGTAGGCTTCTGCGGGTCCAGGTGAAATCTATGAGGTTATTGTTCAAGAGTGCTTTGTGTTGCAGTTTCCTTGCTAGGAATTCTGCTAGAATGAAAAATGGAAAAGGAATGTTGAAAGAGGCTCCCCTTGGTGGAAACCTCTCTGTGGTTTAAAAAGGTTTGTGGGTCTGTAGTTGACATGTGCAAAAAATGATATTGTTTCCATACATAATTTAATCCATTTAGTGAAAGTAGAGGCTAAACTGAATTTTTTAAGAATTTCAATCGTGAAATCTCATTCAACACTGTCATATGCTTTTTCCATGTTAAACTTAATTGCACTCCATCTTTCCTTTTCCAGTTGTGAGCGAAAGGAGTAAAAGATCTCATGCGCAATAAGAACATTATCTTGTATTGCTATATCGAAAGCAAAGGCCTATAGTTGTGTATGGTTGTAGGATCTTCACATTTTGGGAGGAGCGTGATGAAGAGATAATTGATTTGTCTTAGGAGTTTTCCTGATAAAAAGAAACTCTCGACTGTTTTGGTTACATAAGGTCCCTATTTCCCCCCTTTTTTTTCTAGAATTTGGTCGTCATCTCATAAGGCCCATGTCCTTTGTTCTTTTCAATCCTAAAAATCACATTTTTACTTCTCCATTTGTGACGGGCCTTGTTAGCTCAATATTGTAAGCGTTTGTTATTTTTGTATTTATGAGGTTCGGATATTTTGAAAGGAGATTATTAATTCATGCTCTTTTCTTAAATTCTTTAATGAAATCATTTCGGATTTCAGATCTTATATTGTCCTCACCTATTATCATTATTCCTTTATATGTTCTTATTTCTTTGATGATTATACGGTTCCTTCTTCCAGACAGTAATTTATGGAAATATCCAAATCGAGTTTGAATCTATCAATTTGATATGTTTTTCTTTAACTCATTGTCCCCAAAATTTATTTTGGAAAAGAATGATTCCTCTTTTTTTTTTTTTTTTTTCCGACTAGTCCTCTTTGTTTGTTAGATTTAGTCTTTAACGGGTCTGTACATTGTTGTTGCAATAGTGAGTTCTCTACCTCTTATAATCGGGGGAAGATGTTGACAAAGGTCATTTTATTCCATTTTTTTAATTTTCTTTTAGAATGTTATCTTGTATGCTAGTTGTGTCACTACATTTTTAAATTATATTCGTTGTGTCTACATCTTTTCAAACCGGGGGAGGAGGAGGGGGTGCGGCTTTAAAGGTTGGTTATCGTTTAGCGGAAAAGCAATGGCGCAGTGGTTTGAGATGGTGAAGGCGTACTTTTTTTTTTGTAGATCTTGAAAAAATTGGACAACCTGATTTTGTATAGGACTCTATGTTATTTTTTCTCCATGTAAATTGTTATGTATTGTCTTTGTATCTTGTAGTTGAAAAATGTTCTTGAAATTGAGAAGTATTCGAAACCTATGGGGGTGCGGGGAAACACCATCGAGTTTCTCAGAACTATTTTCAATCTCGTTAATATCTGTTACCAAGATACATGGGTGTAGGGAGTTCACCTTATTTATTAGTTGATTCTAGAAAATATCTTTGTCTCGCTCATCCGGTGGTGCATAGACAAAGATGATTGTGATAATAAAATTAATTGACTTATTTTCGTATTTAAATGTAATGATACGTTGTTCAAGTGAGATTACCACAAAAGTTTCATGAATTATTTGGTAGCCTTTTCAAACTATTCTAATCCTCCTGCCCTCCCTTCTGAGGACTAAACCGCATTGTCAAAGCACTCTTCCAAATGTTTTCCGACAGGATGGTTTTATTTTTTGTCTCGAAAATCACCATGATTTGGGTTTTTTCATTTTTGTAAAAGTCGTTGACATTTGTCCAGAAAATAGGCTTTCCTATACCCATGCAATTCCATGTGCATATTTTCATAGTTTGACTATATGAATAATTTGGAAACGCCTTTTATCATGCTTTCCATATGAGAATAGTTCTGTTGATATACAGTTCCTAGGTTCTCGTACTTTTGTGTTATTCGATATGGTTTGATTCTTTAGGCTATCAAGATATATCCATAGACCTCTTGTACTCCCGATTTTCTTTTGGTTTGGATGTGCATTTATTGCAAGAGCTAGGGGCAGTCCCATCCCAAGCTTCACTTTTTCTTTTTTCTAAATAGCACCAATTCAAAGTTTTACCGGAGATGTAGTTCATAGAGTCATATAGTTGATCAAGAGAAAAGAGAGAAGGGTTCGAACTATTTCTCACTAAAAAGGATTCGAGATCATGATCAGTCGGATGAATAAGTGTAGTATCGATTGTTTCAATTCTACACCATCGTATGATGATTCCAGGATCTTTCAACTTATAAGGTTTTGTCTTCGATCTCATGTTATTCGTTCCATGTGCTGATTCTCCCCAGGTAATGGTTTTCTCAATCTTATTGAGTACATGATCAATTTGTTTTTTGATTTCATTATAAGTGGTTGGTTGATTGTGTTGTTTCAACAAAAGGACGTATCTCTGATCTGATGGCTCTGTTAGAGGCTTTTCATTCTTTTGATCAAGAACATAATCAACATACTCACACCATGTTCAAATAGGATGAAATTTGGGCAAAAAAGTGGTAGGTAAACATGTTTTAGTAGCTCAAATTTGAGTTTTCAAATCAAGTGAGTTGCTCATTTAAGGGCGCATATAATAGCATAAATTGAATCAAACTCCAAGTTCTTTTGGAAAATTGCACATGATGGATTATCGCCCAAAGATAGACTACAATGTTCTCACATTCCGATGCACATGGGCTGCATATGTAACCGTACACATGAATCAACAAATCATATACTACTAAAATGTAGTATGACAAGACAAGTTTTAGTCTTAACCTAAAGTCTCCATCCCAGTGACATATGCGTGTAATTTTGATACTAATAGTAATGAATCCGCTCTTAATAGCATTCGCTCCTTAATCGGGACTAAGGCTATGCCATACATGGCCTTCCATTGGTGTACTTTATGGGTTTAGCATAATCAAGTAGTGTTTTGCCACACTGATAAACCCAATCTAGCTAATATTAAAGCTTTATTACTTACAGTCAAACAAATTTGGATCCAAGCGTCTACATTTAACTTACAAACGGATGACTGGGACAATCAGTCTAATACAAAGGATGAGATTCGCACTAATAGTTGTATTAAAGGGCCTAAGCGGCGTATAAGGACTACTATGTGGGGAAAAACCTCCACCAAATTCGTTCAAACTGAACTTTGATGGCTCAAAGCTTTCGTGTGGTAAGGCCTCATTTAGATTTGTAATACATGACCCGAGTGCTCAAACATTTAGTATGGGCGGTGGCTTATGTGACAGAATGCCTACGATCTACGCTGAAGCGCTTGGTCTACGTATCAGACTGCTGCAAGCAAAACAAATATGGGACTTCGAAACATTCTCATAGAGGGTGATAACCTCTCTGTAATCAATTCATTATCGGGGGACTAAAGTTGCTTGTGGAATATCAAATTTTGTTGACAGATCATGACACAAAGCATTTATTAAGTATCTTTAACTCGATTTCTATTCATCATATTTTCAGGGAAGCGAATACGATTGCAGGTAGCTAGACCGCGCATCTGGCTTACTGTATCCCTACCTATGATGATTTGAAGGAAGATTCAGAACTTAGGGTTCTCGTTTGGAAGGGCACAGTAGGATGAGGTTAGATCAGCTGTGATCTGTCATCCTAATTTTTTTCCTTGTATGAAAAAAACTTCCTATATACTCCGTATAACCCCTATGAAGGTTTTACGAGACTTTAAAAGATATTTTTTTCAATATAAAATTAGCCCCTGTTTGGTACTGATATCAACTATTAGATATCGATATTAGGGATATGAGTATCAGCTTTGATATCTAATATCTAATATCATGCTTTGTATATTATTAGAGTATATCAAGATATGTTTATAACAAACAATTAACCAAATATCCAAACAAGGAACCTAAATAGACAGTAAACCAATTCCAATTCCAAACAAGTGCAACAACATAAATCCAATTCCTAGTGTGAGATGGATGGGAATTCGAAATTAGAAATTAGGGGATTTGAGATGTCCAAAATTCGAAATCGAAATTCAGGAAAAGGGGCTATGTGAAACCAAAAAGGGACAACCTAAACAATCAGGAAAAGGGGCTCACAAATTACACATTGGATTTGATCGTGTGATCAGGGAAGCGCCCAGTGCAACTAAATTCTAGTTTAGCAAAAGAGTAATTTAAAACACTTTGATTTTGCAAAACTAACCATTTTTACAATGAAGTAACGGGAACAAGAGGTTCATCTCCAACCATTTTTACCCCTAACTTGAACCGCAAAACACTAGATTACACAATGGAAGCTTCATAAGGGAGGAGAAGAAGAGGATAGAATAAATCCTAACTAGGATCGCATTGCTGAAAAAATCATCAACATCTGCAAAACAGGAACAAAATCACCCAAGAAAGAAAATTAATTATTCAGTAGTTCACATCGAAATAAAAACTCAAAAAAAAGCCCTAATATAGTGATAACATAACACCGAAAACAAGACAAAGGTGGAACCAAAAAGAGAAGAGAAGAAACGAAACGATCCAGTGGCGATGGTTATGTTGCTACACTAGAACGAGAAGAGATGGAGCGAGAAGAAGCAAAGTGATGTAGCCGTTCTCTCTGTCTCTCTCTCTCTCTAGAAGTGGTGGAGAAGAAAGGTAAGAACTCATATCAAACACATGTATCGGAATGTATGATATCCATACTCATATCTGATATCAGTGTATCGATATCAAACACGGGCTTAGTGCGTGTTTGGATTCCAATGCATCCTAAATTATAATTATAAAAAATTAAATAGTGTTTAGTTATATATATTTTATATTAGGTTTAAAAATATAACATCAATTTTAAATAAAATAATTGTATTAATCAAACACTTATTAATGTTTAAATTTTATAATTATATTATAAATTTCATATAATTGATTGATATAATTTATTAGATATTTTATTTAAAATTTATTCTATTTTAAATACATTTTAAATATATATATATATAAGTACTATTTAAGTAATAATAATAATAACAATAACAACAACAACAACAACAACAACAACAACAATAATAATAATAATAATAATAATAATAATAATTTAGTTGGTTACGAAAAGTCATAGTACGGGGTTTGTTAACGACGATTTTGTTTTTTCATGGAGTTGGTTTCACTATTCAAAAAGGCGTTGGAGCCCAATTTGTTACGAGACTTCCAACCAACTTTATGTAAGCCATCTTTATAATAATGATATTTTATAATAATAATAGTAATAATAATAATAATAATAATAATAATAATAATAATAATAATAATAATAATAATAATAATAATAATAATAATAATAATCCTTCTCCGCTAGGGCAGGCGATCAAAGAGGCGATCTGGGAGCGATCGGCGATGGGGTCTTCCCCGGCTCTTCCCGGCGCCCAGGGCCCTTGTTTCTGGAGCTTCGTTCATCAGGTTTTCGTCCCTTGTCTCGGCGCCTGCCACTAATCGTCTTGCGGAAGCCTCGTCAGGTTTGTTCTCTCCATCTCGGTGTTCGTCGGTGTCCGTCGAGTCGGTTTTGTGTTTGTCTACTGTGTCTTTTCGTTGCTGCTGTGTGGGCTTGCTGTTGCTGCGTCTATTTGGTTTTGTGTTGATGCTGTACGTCGTTCTCTTCATTGTTGGTGTTGCTGTACGTGGTGGGTTGCTGTTGGGGGCTGCGTTCGACGCCGTTGATCGTGTCGGGCGGTGCTGCGGGGTTCGGATTGCTCTCATATATTGTTGCCGATATGTGCTGGTGTGCGTTATTTGGTTTTGTTGTTGCTGTTGAGTATTGGGTGTCCTTGGTGAATTAAGTAAAGCTTTGGGGCTGTTTCATTAATTCCAATCGGTTATTAATTCCAATCGAGTGTTAATTCCAATCGGTTGGTGCCGTTGAGTATTGTGTCTCCTTGGTGGATTAAGTAAAGCTACGGGGTTGTTGGAAGCTCCTTGGGTTTGATATATAGAAGCAACTTTGGTTCGTTTCTTTTATTTTGTTATGCCTGACCTTGTTCGTTACCATTGCCCTTTTGTGGGTCTTTGTGAGTGCCTTGACGGTGGTGGTAGGGGTCTTGTTAAAACCTCCATGCTTAGGCACCTTCGTGATCGACATTGCAGTGGTGATGCTCAGGTGCTTACTCGTCAAACTCTTTTTGATAGTTTGACTATTTATTCTGCTGCTGAGATAACTTTAAAGCGTATGGGGGTTTGGTTATGTGGGGTATGCCTTAAAACTCACACCTTTCGTGCTCGGTGTCGGCATAGTCAGGATGATTCTGTGGAGCCCCCGGACTCTGGGGATGGCCTTGTTCGCTTTATTATTTATGATATTCCCAGACCTCCAGCTCTATCTTCATCGGTTCCCTTGTCTGATGTTGAGGTTGGGCCTGTTGGTTTGTCTATATCTTCGCTTGATCGTTTGTTCTCTATGGGGTTACGCACCGTGAGATCCATCCCTCCTAAGTGTCGCCTAGGTTTTGCTCGGGTCTTAAAGGGGGCATTAGACGATGCGGCTGACTCTCCTGGTGACCTTTCTTGTTGGATTCGCTTGCTTGTGATGCCTCTTTGTATACTTAAGACCTTTTCCCCAAGGAGTAATCTTGAGTGTAGGACTGCTGTCAAGCGTCAGCGTCAGGAGGAGAGTGTTGCTAGTGCTATTCGCACGTGGAGTGTGCCTGGCGGCAGTTTGCAGCTTATACAGGAGACCTTAGCTGAAGTCCCTCCGTCTTTTAGCGTGGAGGAGGACCTTGATTTGAGTGAGCTTAACCTCCGGCAATGTCGGAGGAAGATTTGTGATGGTCACTACACTGCCGCTGTTCGGGTGCTTTCTTCATCAGGTATTGCACCTTATTCTGATGCCACTCTTGCAACTTTGCAGGATAAGCACCCCATTGCCCCGTCTCCCAACTTGCCGCCTTTGCCTGTGGATCACCATCCTCTTTTTGCCTCTTCGGCCGTTGTTTTGGATATGATTCGGAGTTTTCCGCGTGGCACGTCATGTGGGAGGGATGGGTTCCGTGCTCAACATCTTTTGGATTGTTTGGGTGGAGCAGCTGTTGCTATTTCAGATGATTTGATCGTCTCTATTACTCGAGTGGTCAATCTTTTTCTTGAGGGTCGTTGTCCGCAAGCTCTGGGCGAGTACATTGCCAGTGCTCCTCTCACGCCTCTTGTTAAACCGGGTGGGGGTATACGTCCTATTGCTGTTGGTACCGTTTGGAGACGCCTTGTCTCTAAGGTTGGTGCTTGTTTGGTCGGGCCTTCTTTGTTTGGTTATTTTACGGGCCTCCAATTTGGGGTCGGGGTATCTGGTGGGGGGGAGGCTATTCTGCATGCTTTGAATTGGTTTGTTGAGGCTCGTGGTGGTGAGGAGGGTCTTTCCATGTTGATGGTCGACTTCCAGAATGCTTTCAACTTAGTTGATCGTGTGACTATGTTACAGGAAGTCCGCCGTCATTGCCCGGTTTTGTCCCGTTGGGTGGAGTTTTGTTACTCTAACCCTGCCGGGTTGTATTATGGGGAGCATAGCTTATGGTCTTGTCTAGGGGTTCAGCAAGGAGATCCTCTAGGCCCTCTGCTTTTTGCCTTAGTATTGCATCCCTTGGTGTGCAAGATCAGAGACTCTTTTGACCTGAGTCTGCAGGCGTGGTACTTAGATGATGGCACTATTGTTGGAGACACTTTAGTGTTGGGGAAGGTTTTAGATCTGATTATGGAGGATGGTCCCCGCTTTGGCCTTCATCTTAATGTGGATAAGACCGAGGTTTTTTGGCCTATAGAAGACCCCAGAAGTCGTCTCCCTGGTGTTTTCCCTCCCTCTATTGCTCGACCTTCGCGCGGTGTCAAAGTTCTGGGTGGGCCTGTCAGCGTATGCCCTGGTTTCAGCAGCGACCTTGTGATGAAGAGAGTGACTAGGACCATAGAGCTTATGGATTCTGTTGCAAAGATTGATGACCCCCAGTGCGAGTTGCTTCTTCTTCGGGCTTGTACGGGTATTTCTAAACTTTACTTTGCGTTGCGTACTTGTTCCCCGCGTGTCTTTGGGCCGGCCCAACTTTCTTTTGATGTGGCACTCCGTTCTAGCTTAGAGCGTATTGTCACTGCTTCTGGGCCTGGGTTTGGGGATTGGCAGTGGCGACTGGCCACCTTCCCTTTTCAGTTTGGTGGGCTCGGAGTGTATGCTGCTGGGGATGTCCTACATTATGCTTTTTTGGCATCCCGTTTGCAGTCTGCTGAGTTGCAAGCTAAGCTCTTACATCCTTCTGGTATCACTGATGTTGGCCCTGCTTTTGATGATGCTTCGCGTGCTTTTAATGAGACCACATGTTCTGACATTCTACGCGATCCTAGTGAAATCGCTGCCCCTAAACTTATGAAGAAATTGGCAGATATATATTTCGCGAAGGTTGCTGCTACATCGGAATCTGTTTTCTCTTTGACTCCGCGACAGGTGGTATTATGGAAGTCTCAGCATGGTTCTCACTCCTCTGACTGGTTGCGTGCAGTTCCTATTTCTGGGTTGGGACAGACTATGAATGGAAGGACCTATCGTAGTGTGCTTAGCTATCGACTAGGTGTCTCGTTGTTCACGGTGTCTAGGCCCTGCCTAGCTTGCTCTCGGGTCTTTGATGGTGATGTCTACGGTGACCATGCCGTATCTTGCGCTGGTTCCGTGGGCATTAAACATCGACATAACCTCGTTCGCGACACCTTATTGGATATCTGCTACAGGTCTGGGATTTCTGCCGGTAAGGAGGTTGATATCGGTTTGGTTGATGCGCATGATAAGCCTCTTCGTCCGGCGGATTTGCTACTTTATTCTTGGGACAGAGGGCGGGATGTTTGTATCGATCTGACGGGATCCTCCCCTTTGACTCAATCTGGGATGTCTGACTTTGTGCCTGGTCGTGCTGTTGTTGATGCTGCTCGCCGTAAGTGTGCCAAGTATCGAGATTTGTGTACGGCAGCTGGTTATGGTTTCCTACCCTTCTCCTTCTCTTCGTTGGGCGAGTTAGATACGGATGCGGTTGCCTTGCTGAAGCGGATTCAGAAATTCTCCGTATCTCAGGATGTCGGGGCTCGTGTTGCCGCTTATATTTTCACTAGACTCAGTTTTATTATTGCTAAGGGAGTGGGTGCCCAGATAGTATCTCGGCTACCCACTAATTTCTTGTAAATAGTATTTGGTTAATAGAAGCATAATAATTATAATAAAAAAAAATAAAAAATAAAAAATAAAAAATAATAATAATAATAATAATAATAATAATAATAATAATAATAATAATAATAATAATAATAATAATAATAATAATAATAATAATAATAATAATAATAATAATAATAATAATAATAATAATAATAATAATAATAATAATAATAATAATAATAATAATAATAATAATAATAATAATAATAATAATAATAATAATAATAATAATAATAATAATAATAATAATAATAATAATAATAATAATAATAATAATAATAATAATAATAATAATAATAATAATAATAATAATAATAATAATAATAATAATAATAATAATAATAATAATAATAATAATAATAATAATAATAATAATAATAATAATAATAATAATAATAATAATAATAATAATAATAATAATAATAATAATAATAATAATAATAATAATAATAATAATAATAATAATAATAATAATAATAATAATAATAATAATAATAATAATAATAATAATAATAATAATAATAATAATAATAATAATAATAATAATAATAATAATAATAATAATAATAATAATAATAATAATAATAATAATAATAATAATAATAATAATAATAATAATAATAATAATAATAATAATAATAATAATAATAATAATAATAATAATAATAATAATAATAATAATAATAATAATAATAATAATAATAATAATAATAATAATAATAATAATAATAATAATAATAATAATAATAATAATAATAATAATAATAATAATAATAATAATAATAATAATAATAATAATAATAATAATAATAATAATAATAATAATAATAATAATAATAATAATAATAATAATAATAATAATAATAATAATAATAATAATAATAATAATAATAATAATAATAATAATAATAATAATAATAATAATAATAATAATAATAATAATAATAATAATAATAATAATAATAATAATAATAATAATAATAATAATAATAATAATAATAATAATAATAATAATAATAATAATAATAATAATAATAATAATAATAATAATAATAATAATAATAATAATAATAATAATAATAATAATAATAATAATAATAATAATAATAATAATAATAATAATAATAATAATAATAATAATAATAATAATAATAATAATAATAATAATAATAATAATAATAATAATAATAATAATAATAATAATAATAATAATAATAATAATAATAATAATAATAATAATAATAATAATAATAATAATAATAATAATAATAATAATAATAATAATAATAATAATAATAATAATAATAATAATAATAATAATAATAATAATAATAATAATAATAATAATAATAATAATAATAATAATAATAATAATAATAATAATAATAATAATAATAATAATAATAATAATAATAATAATAATAATAATAATAATAATAATAATAATAATAATAATAATAATAATAATAATAATAATAATAATAATAATAATAATAATAATAATAATAATAATAATAATAATAATAATAATAATAATAATAATAATAATAATAATAATAATAATAATAATAATAATAATAATAATAATAATAATAATAATAATAATAATAATAATAATAATAATAATAATAATAATAATAATAATAATAATAATAATAATAATAATAATAATAATAATAATAATGTAGAAAACAAACCTTTACCTCTTTGAGCCAGACTTTAAAGAAAGTAAGTAGAAAAATAAAGATGCAAAAATCATACATATATATGGGCCATGGTTGGGTGGTGTTGGTAGCCTTAGCACGTAGGCTGTAGGGTATTGTGGGGTACGTAATATACTCCACTTTTAATTTGGAAATGGAGAGATGAGGCCAATGAAATGACGGGTGTGTAAATTTAATCAAATTGATTTAAGAAAAATGTAACCTGGATGGAGAGGAGGCATCAATCTTCAGTCGTCCATGATCGAATATGTTTCCTATACTTTTTGTCCCCATTCATATTCTATCAATCTAACTAATTCCTAATCCTAAAATCATATGATATGATATGATATAGGATACATATCAATTAAATTCATATATATACAAAGACAACTTCTGCATCGATTAATTTAGCATGTCAAATTTCACAAATTAAATTTGTATCATCTACGGAGTATATTTTAGACTCCCTTTGACATCAACTAACCTTTCTATTTTTTATAATATTATAGTTTCAAATAAAATAAGTGTAAAATTTTAGTTTAATTAGCTTTTACAATCGAAACTTTCAACAGCAACTCACCAAAACTTTTTGGAGATTTTGATTTTCTATTCACAAGTTTTTATCATTTACAATAAAACTAGGTTTAAACATCCTATTAGGTTATTGACATACATTTAAAACAAATAATCCATCAACTTCAGCTACCTCATTGGCTACTATTTTATCAAACGTATAGTTGATAACGCATATTTTAGATAGGCATTATCAGTCGTTTTAGGTGCATTTGAGTGTGCATATTGCATGTTTAGTTATTAAATTACATGCTTGTTCATTGGGCATTCGAGTTCAGAATCTACACACTTTTGTGCTTAATATGCAGATTTATATTACAAGCTTGGATTGGGGCAAAAAATAGCTTGCAGAAGGTATGTGAGTGCTAGGATGGAGCTGGAGAAGAGATGGCTTAAGACGTACGACAAGAGCGAAAATAGAAGAGAAGAAGAAGACGAAGTCCCATATTCGCGGAACCAGCCGCCAGAAGAACGGCACCTGCCGCCAGAAGCACGGCGCCCACCGTGGATGCTATTACAGAATTTGCAAAGATCTTTCCGATTTTTTATTTATTTTAAAGGTTAAAATAGTATTAATAATTTAACATTTACAATAAACATAGCACCTTCATCAACGGTGATCCACCATAGTGGGAAACAACAACCACAAAACCAACTAGGCAATAGGTTGTAGATATGGTAGTTCAGTCGGTCTGGACTATGACCGCGGGTGCGGTTTTGAAAGTGGGGGACATGACATGTCTTCTTTTGCTCGGAGGACATGAGAGTAGCAGCAGCATCATGGGCAGGGTCAATCTCATGGGGGCACAACCTTAGGAGCATTAGAACCAAAGCGACCAGAAGCAAAGGAAGTTGGAAACAAGTGAAAGAACAAGAGGAAAGGAGAGCAAGGATGAGTGGAATACCCCGTTGTAACCCTTTATGGACGAGATGAAAAAATTAGGAACTAGTCGGGGGACAAATCGACTCTATTTTATACTAGCAAGTCATACAAGGGAGGTGCGGAGGACCTTGAGATCACAAACCAAATGTCAAGACTTGCTTCAAGCTCCAAAGGCTCAAGGTGCTAGGCTATAATGGAACCAAACGGAAGTCGACCAACACGAGATCACCCATTGGGGGGGGGGGACATTTTTTACGGTGAGGAGCATGCCTAGTTTGGAGGCTACGGTCGCATCCACAAAAGAGAATGAGGGTTGGTGGTGGGTTGTTGCGGCCGTGACCGGTTTCCTAAAACCAAAGCTACGGAGCCAAAATTGAAAAATGGATTCAAGGAAAAAAAAAGGGGGGGGGGTGGATGATCAAAAACCCAAGCCATTAGAGAAAGGGATCACAAGATGTGCACACTTGAAGGCCAGCTGGGAAATGAAAGTTTGTTAGTTCAATAAATTGGGCAAAGCGACGACACCTAAGGAGGGGGGACCACACCATGTGAATTGGCATTGAAACATGCTGGAAATTCTTAAAAGAGACCGGCTGAAATTTTTCAGTGGGGCCAAGAGCTATAGAACGGTCAAGGAAACACAATTCAAAGACACATGCAAACGTTCAAAACCAGATTTTGCAGAGCTGAAGGACGAAAGAGATGGAGGTGGGCCAGCTGAGCAATGTGAGGGAAGAGAGCAAGCACACATGAGAAGCCAAATCTGACATCGCAACCGCTGGGGATCAGGCTCCCGGCGCTCGCTGGGGGTCAAAATTTGAGTATAAGCCCAACTGGTCTACTCTATTGCCATGCCAGTTTTTCATGGGATGGCTGGGGAAAAGCCTAATAAGCATCTCGTAGAGTTCACTAGCATTCATCTCAGAGTCAGAACCTCCCTGGCGTTGCTCAGCCTCCGGGTGGGGGGCGAATCCTCAGCACTAGGCACATAATCCACATCGTCAAAATCCAAAGGAAGCTCATGAGGAACAGGAATCGGTTCCTCATGTTGGATGCGGTAGTCAGCAAGCATGGCACAAGTAGGCAACTCTGTAGGGAGAGATACTAATGGTGCACTCCCATAGATCCTGAAATCCAATGGAACACGCTCTGGAGAATGGAATATCATAAGAATGAAATGTAATCAGAAGTTATAGCTCGCTCAAATCAAACCTAAAGTGGTAGGCAAGCAGGGATATCATGTCGCCAAAGGCACTATCGTGAGGGTGATGGTGGAAGTCATTGCGGACCATATTAGTGCAGCCCTCCAAGAAGATTTGTAAAGACTCGGACTTTTAAATCCTAAATTTCAGAAAAAGGAAAGTTAAAAAGAATTTAAAATCGGAATTTAAAGAAAAACTCGTAAAATTGAATTTAAAAACTAATGGAACATATTTCCGACCGAAACAAATTTTTTTAAACTAACTTGGCATGGCAAACTTGATTCTCGGATTTTTCAAAATCTAATTGCATGAGAGAGAGAGCGGAAATTGGGAAGCTAACGTTGGAAACTAATTCAAAACTAACCTCAAGATCCGAGCTCGCAATGGCGGACAAAATTCTCGCTCCCACCTATGCTTGCCCTATCTGACCCACCCTTTGCACAAACCCTAGCCACTTTGGAAGTTTGAAGACCATGTCAACCATAGTAAAAGATGTCTCCCACTTTTGAAAGAACACCTACAAAACCCTTTTTTTTCCTCCCTCTCTTGCTCCCCTCATTTTTGAAAAGGGACAAACTCAAGCTTATCCTTCCACATCCTTCAAATAAATATCCATCCCAAGAGGATCAAGACTTGACATCATCCTCCATTTGAAACACAACAAACCAAACAAAAAAAAATCTTATCTCAAAGAGAGGATTGGGAGACAAACGCACAAACCCTAAAAACACAACTCATCTCCCTCATCCTCACCTCCTTGTGCTGCCACCCCCCCCCCCCCCCCCCCCCCACCCCCCCACCAGCAGCCCCTGCTGTCACCACCTTCCACCACCACAACCACCTTCAACGCCACCCCCTTTTCCTCCTTTCCCCCTTGAGCCTAAAACCCTAAACTCCACCCATCCTTTTACCTCTCTTTCTCCTTGAAGACCAAGTGTTCCATCAGCCTCTCTTCACCCATTGAAGCCCAAGAAGCCATTTGGAGGCCTTCATCATCTCAGGAGATCAAGAAGGAAGCACCGGAGTCCTATACATCCTCTTTTGGGTCTAACAAGGGTAATGGTCTCATTTTCCCCTCCTTTCTCCTCCAACCTTCCAAAGTTGGTAACTATAACCCTCCTAACACTTCCCCAGCTCACTTAACATGAAGATCCAGAAGAAGCGAGCTCGGAATCGCCCTCAAGCCACCCCGGAGAAGAAAAGAGAAGAAAATAGGAGTTTGGGTGAGAAATCCCTTTATCCCTCGATTTTTACATTCGATTTTGGTTCTAACAAGTTTTAGAAGTCTAGGTATAAATTGGGAAAATGGGGAATAGCTAACAACGACAAAAACGGTCGAGAAAATGCTTGAATCAAAGATTCAGACCCGGACTCTTCGCCACCAGTATGAACTCACGGCTGCGAGTTAGAACAAGCCCTAAGGGTTCTGACTCGTGGCCACAAATGGCTATTCTGCGGCGGCGAGTGCGTCCATCTGGGAGCCCCTAGGAGGGTCCCAGACTCGCGGCTGTGACACGGTGTTTCGCAGGCGTGAGAATTCTTGCGGCCACGAGCCCCTCGTGTGTGCGAATGATACTCCGCGACTGCGAAACCCCTGCTCCCACATGTTGCTCATTAGGACATCTCACGACAGCGAGACCCCTTTTCGCCGCGGTGAGTTGCCTCTTGTCCAAGCGTTTTGAACTCGTATTTCTCGATGTTTTGTCGAACATTTTCGCAACCCGTCTTTAAACGTTTTCACAACCCGTCTCTCGGTGTTTACTTATTCTATTGAATGATGTGTGCTATGAATGCTTGAGTAGTTAGATGTAGACTTATATATATTCCACTATGTATCTAGGTGATACTGTTTGATTGTGCTTGCTGCGTACCGAGTTCTTCTTTTTCTATTCTGCTAGCCAGGTAAGTCTTTTCGAAGCTTAATCAGATTTGATCAGATCCTTCCCTGCTTATATGTGAAGTGCTTGCATATCATAATAACATGAAATGTAGTATCCTGCTTGGTTGCATTAACGAATGAGCATCCTTATTATGTGTGCGTATGTAAACAGAACGATCGTTGTCGGTGAAGTAATTAGATTCTTTATTAGGGTCATAGGACGGCCCAGTCCCATTGCGTCTCATCCTGAGTCATTCGAGTCATATGGCACTACCTTTACTATATCGAGCATGATAACTATGAACAATATGATGATGAATTTAATGACGAATATGATGACTATATGAAGCATGCTTGGGTTGGGCACCAATACGGTCTTGATGCATTATAAAGGGAATGGAATGCATGTATGAGCTGGCCAGTCTCCGCCCTAATGGGAAGGGGGGCGGTGGTAGGAGAGGGACAAGCCACTTGGCATTTTGTGCTATAGGGTACTATATAAACTGCGAGCATGTTGCCTGTTAACATTCCTGTCCAACTTTAGAAGCATGATATTAGGCTTAGCGTATATGTGTGCTTATATGTGGGGTCCTTTTTAGGTATATGATATGCTTATATGTTTTGGGAGGTTACACCTCTTGGATTTCGTTTTGACCCGGCTCTACTGCGGCACCCTATCTATTACTTTTGGATTTATGTTATTTGCATGACAAATGAATTTCCCCGCAAATTAAACTTAAGATAGGTGCATGGGATATACCCCAAGGATTCCAACGACCCCTTTCGGTTTTGGGTGCAAAATCCCACTTCAAAAGCACTAATCCTTCATTTCAAACCATCGACCTGTACTCGGAGCGCAAGATCCTAACGAAGGATCCTTCCTTCGAAATGTAACTCGGGATTTCTAATCGCGGGATGTTACAAGATGCGAACCCAATCAAGGGTGACAATAGACTCAGAAGTGAGACAATATGAGCAAAACCAACTCCTGATTGGGACATAGCGAGGGTCCTTGAAGCCATAGAATGCCTGGCTTAAGACCCTATAACTGAGGCAGAGGGCGGGGTTTGTGATGAAGTAGTCGTAGTCGCCGCCCTCATCGCTGTTAGGGAGGCGAGTCAAGTCCTACACAGTCTCTGTAGGAGGAGGCAAAGATGTGGCACTCAACCGTGCTGATGAAGGCATGCGGGTGAGTCCGAAAACACGAGCAATAGTAGCAATAGTCTTTGAATAAGCTCTTCCCCGCAAGTAAAAAGTAATCTCTCTACTGGAATGCACCTCAAGAGCAGATAAAAACTCTTGGACAAACGCATGATAGGTCGGGGCACCGACCTCAACGAAACTCCCTAGGCCTCCATGCTCAAGGAGAGTAAAGATGCAGGCAAACAAATCAAGCGTCTACAGAGTATCTATATAAAAGTATCTAGTCGTGATGTATCTCCTACTTTCTAGCCTCATCCATCTCTCCTCATGTACCCCCGTGAGGTATGAAAGAAAAATCATGTGATAGACAACAGTTATAATGAAAGAAAGGAGAGATCGAAAGAAACTCACAAAAGCGAACAAAACAACACACTGAGTACAATGGCGGGCGCTAGTTTTTCCTAATATCGGGTGCTGGCGATCTTCAAATCGGGCGTCGGTTGTCACATGACGGGCGCCGATTTTTTTGAGCAGCAACTGCGATGAAACTCCAAATCTGACGTCGTTGCATGGACATTGAAAACCCTTCAAAAGCCTTCTTTTGTGCTCAAAATTGGCCATAGACGGATGGGTAGATGGGTGTTGGTGGCTATGGATTCTAGAAGAAGAGAGATTGGTGGTGGTTTGGGGTTTTGAAGTTAAAGATGATGAGAAAGGGATTGAGGGTGATGAAGATGGTGGTGTCTGGGCTGAATTTGGGTGAATGGATGGTGGTAGCTAGGTCGGAAAAGATGGACTGCTTGGTCAGAATTCGGGCGGAGGTGACCGGAATAAGGTGGAGTTCGCCGATGGTGATGGTTGTTGTAAGATTTAGGGGTGTATGGATTCATGGAGAAAGGGTTTCAGAAAAAGAAGGAAGAGGAAGGTGGGTTTTTTTTTTAATTTATATGGAAGGGTAAATTTAATAGATGATAAAAGATATATGTGATTCCGTGTCCCCCTCCCCCTAATCGGCAATTTTTCGTTTTCTGAAACTCATGGAGCGGCGGGCACCGTTATGTCAGGCTGAGCGGCGGGCGCCGATTTTGCCTGTGGGGCTTCCTTTTGTTTCTTTTCTAAACCAATTTCTTCCTGCATCTTAGTTTGACATAGAGAATAAGGAGGCAATGCAAACCATAGGGGATCTAGCCTAATTTATCGAAATGAAAAAACAAATGCAAGAATTGAAAACCTAACTAATTACCTCAGGTTGCCTTCCGAGAAGCACCTATGTTTCACGCCGTTGGCCCGATGCAATGATTTCTTGCTAAGTTCTTCCACCTGGATCACCTATGCCTATCCTTTTCTTGACAAGCGCAGGGACCCTTGGAAGATGCTTCGTTTTATTTATATGCTCATATAGCTCATCAATTAAGTTTTTCTCATATTCTTGAATTATCCCTGGAGGTTGGCATGCAATTACAAAAACCTACACTCTATTTGGAAACAATTTCTCATAAGGAAGAAGTATATGCTTTGTGTTTCATGAAAGCTTTTAGTGTTGGGTTTAGCTTTCTATCTCCAAAGACAACTCCTACAGGTTGTTAGTCAAAATAAAATTGGGCGTGTCCTCAACATGAGGAACCTCTAAAGTAATATGGCAACCCTTGTTGCAATCAATAAAGTTAAAATGAATTTAAAATCGGAATTTAAAGAAAACTCATTAAATCGAATTTAAAAACTAATGGAACAGATTTTTTACCTAAACAAATTTTTTTAAAACTAACTTGGCATGACAACCTTGATTCTCGGATTTTCAAAATCTAATTGCATGAGAGAGAGAGCAGAAGTTGGGAAGCGAACGTCGGAAACTAATTTACAACGAACCTCGGGATCTGAGATCGCAATGGCGGACGAAGATTCTCGCTCTCACTTGTCCTTGCCCTATCTGACCCACCCTTTGCCCAAACCCTAGTCACCTTGGAAGTTTGAAGACCATGTCAACCATAGTCAAAGATGTCTCCCACTTTTGGAAGAACACCTACAAAACCCTTTTTTTCCCTCCCTCTCTTGCTGCCCTCATATTTGGAAGGGGATAAACTCAACTTATCCTTTCACATCCTTCAAATCCATATCCATCCCAAGAGGATCAAGACTTGACATCACCCTCCATTTCAAACACAACAAACCAAACAAAAAAAAATCTTTATCTTAAAGAGAGGATTGGGAGATAAACACAGAAACCCTAAAAACACAACCCATCTCCCTCATCCTCTCCTCCTTGTGCCGCCACCACCACCCCCACCAGCAGCCCCTGCTGTCGCCACCTTCCACCACCACAACCACCTCAAACGCCACCCCCTTTCCTCCTTTCCCCCTTGCGCCTAAAACCCTAAACTCCACCTATCCTTTCACCTCTATTTCTCCTTAAAGACAAAGTGTTCCATCAGCCTCTCCTCCCCCATTGAAGGCCAACAAGCCATTTGGAGGCCTTCATCATCTCAGAAGGTCAAGAAGGAAGCACCGGAGTCCTATACATCCTCTTTTGGGTCTAACAAGGGTAAAGGTCTCATTTTCCTCTCCTTTCTCCTCCAACCTTCCAAAGTTGGTAACTTTAAACCTCCTAACACTCCCCCAGCTCAGTCAACAAGAAGATCCATAAGAAACGAGCTTGGAATCGCCCTCAAGTCACCCCAGAGAAGAAAAGAGAAGAAAATAAGAGTTTGGGTAAGAAATCCATTTATCCCTCGATTTTTACGCTCGATTTTGGTTCTAACATGTTTCTGGAAGAACTAACAACGACAAACAAGGCCGAGAAAGGGCTTGAATCAAAGATTAAGGACAAGCCCTGAGGGTTCTAACTCATGGTCGCGAATGGTTGTTCCGTGGTGGCGAGTGAGTCCATTTGGGATGCCCTAGGGAGATCCCAGACTTGCGGTTGCAACAGGGTATTTCGCGGGTGCGAAAATTCTTGCGGCCATGAGACCCTCGTGGGTGCGAATGATACTCCGCGGCCGCGACACTCCTGCTCCCACGTGTTGCTTATTGGGACATCTCATGACAGCGAGACCCCTTTTTGCCGCGGTGAGTTGCTTCCTGTCGAACATTTTGAACTCGTATTTCTCGATGTTTTACCAAACGTCGCAACCCGTCTTTAACGGTTTTGAGGATTTAAATGACTGATCTAATAACTTACCTTGGGTTTTGGAAAACAAATTTAATAAGTGTTTCAAGGTCGGAGATCCTAAACGATATTAACTCGATTTTTGAAACGGTTTTCGAAACTAGCATGTTGATGTGATTGGTTGACCAACGACATCAATGTGTGAACTAATAAGATATGTGAATGACTAATGGCCTGATGAAATAGTAATATTATGTTATCATATGATTTATACCTTCTGATTATGATGAACTGTTGAGATGTATATGCAGATATGATATTATGAGTATGCGAAAGTGGTTGAGTAATATATAGAGAATAATATGGTCTTATGGAATGTGATGTTACGATGCGTGATTGAGCATGATGGAATGGCAACTGCGATGTGTTTACTTATTCTATTGAATGATGTGTGCTATGAATGCTTGAGTAGTTAGATGTAGACTTATATATATTCCGCTATGTATCTAGGTGATACTGTTTGATTGTGCTTGTAGCATATCAAATTCTTCTTTTGCTATTCTGCTAGCTGGGTAAGTCTTTTTGGAGCTTAATCAGATTTAATCAGACCCTTCCCTGCTTATATGTGCATGATGTAATAGGTGGTTGCATATCATAATAGCATGCCATGTAGTATCATACTAGGTTGCATTAACGAATGAGTATTCTTATTATGTGTGCATATGTAAACAGAACGGTCGTTGTCTGTGAAGTAATTATAGAGCTGGAAAAATTTGACCCGGCCCGAAAACCCGACCCGACTCACCCGAACCCGAACCCGACCGGGACCCGAAAATCTGGAGTCATTCATAACCCGAACCCGAGACCGAACCCGACCCGAACTTGACCCGACCCGAAACAGACCCGAACACAGATAAACCTGACCCGACCCAAACTGATGTCATCCTCAAGCGGAAGAAGAAGGCTCCACCTTGGGAGTCGTTGAAGAAACGACGTTAATTATTTTATTATTTATATTTCTTATTTTTTTATATATATTCTATTTTTAGTAACTCCTATGTTAGTTGGAGTCTAATTATAGAATTGCTTATTTTTAGTATTTCTTAGTTAGATTAAATAAGATGGTTAGGAGAGTCTATCTTTAGGCTTTCTTAATTATCATATTTTATTATTTCATATATTAGGATTTTAGATTAAGTTTTATCTTCTAGGTTTATTTATCTTTAGGATTAAAATTCTATCTTTATAAACCTAAATTCTATCTTGCACGGTAGAATTGGTTCTTAGGTTATCTATTTAAACATTGTAGTTCTATTGAATTAAATCAGATTGATTAGAATTGAGGAACCCCTTTATGGATTAAAGGGTTCTTCGATTTCAATCCCAAAAGCCTCGTGTTCTTGTGTTCTAAAGTCTCTCGATATTACACTCATCATCGTCATCTTCATCCTTCACAATCACCATCACCGTCACCTTGGTTCAACAACACCGAACCCAGCCCCGTCGCCACCAGGAGGCTAGGCGCTTGGCGGTAGCGATCCAGTCTCCCGCGCTAGGCGCTCGCGCTCCTGCGCTCGTGCGCGGCTCCGTCGATCGCGCGCCCTTGCTGTCTCGCTGTCACGCACACTGTCCCGCTCGCGATTGCATCCAGCGCCCTGAGGAGCCAAGCTCCTGCGCTTCCGTGTCCGCACCGGCGAACCTGGATCCTGTTCCCGCGAGCCTTCGCACCCTTCGATCACTTTCTTTACTTTCTTTGTTCATCGTTACTGTTACTTTGATAATTAGTTCCATTTAATTAAGTTTCGTTCGTAGTTGATAGTTTAATTTTCTTAAGTTATAAAACATGTTCCTTTTAGTTAGTATTACTTAGTTTAGTTTAATTTTGTTAAGATAATTTCAAGACTTACGTTCCGTACCGGCAACTAGTGTGTGATCGGGCCGAATCGTCAAGAGAAATCAAGGAGCTACGCAAGATCATCACTTTTCTTTTAGCAATTGGCCGGCCTAGCCAATTGCTATACATCAATTGGTATTCAGAGACAGGTTATGCCCAGGTATTGTCGACATTCCCTCACTTCCAGCCCGGAACATTTGAAATGAATTGTACGCTATCGGTCATTGAGGAATACTTAGGCCTCCGGGCCGTGAGGCTTTCCCAGGCGATGTTTTCTATTTACATTCTCGTCTCTTAGAAAGAGCCGCTAAACGATCGGACCAGACAGGGGCTGTTTGAATAAAATCTAGTAATAGATTGTGTATCACGTATATTTTTTACACAAAAAAACGAATACTACGCTCTTTGTTTCTTTGATGTTACTGATGTTTTGATTTGATGGCTTGCGAAATCTGGGGAGGCGACTGGGATGATGATCCCGATCCATGGGCTGCACAACAACGACGCCGCCGAGAGTTGCAGAGACGAGCTTTGCAACAACAAGCCATAGAGCGACAACGAGAGGATCAAAGGCACCGCCTTTGGCTTCAACATCAAGCGGAGATCGAAGATAAGAGGTGTCGACAACGCTATCAGATTCGGATTCTCCAACAAAGAGAGGCTGAGGAGGCACTTCAACGGCAAGCAAAAATCGAAAAGGAGAGGCGTCAACAACAACTTCAAGCCGAACTTAACTCCGAGATACAAGCACATTTTGCCGTCGTGGAGGCACAATTTCAAGCCGAACGAGATGCCTTTAATGCCAAATTGATGGACGACTTCAAGAAGAACTTCTCGGATGCTCTTCGTCAAGCATTGGAGTTACACTTTTCCACTACTCCAGCGGTTAAAGTTGCCTCAACCGACGACGAGGTAATTGAGCCTAAGGAGTCTTCTGTTGAAACCGTTGCCACGGATTCAGCACAGCGCGCCGATTTTGTTTCGCCGATTCCCGTTGACTCCGACCTCGGAATTAAGTCAACTCAGTCTTGTTGCGAAGCTGACTCGATGAGCTTTCCAAAGGTGGGTTATACGCTGCCAGAATCTTCCAATAAGGTCTCCGAATCTGTTCTGCAATCAGACTGCGACAGTGTTCATGACGAGCATGTTGATTCCGTTGACAAGGATGAGGTACTTGATGACGTGTCTCAAGAGTTAGCGATTGTACCTCTTGGGCATGTTCATGAAGTTCCAGTTGCTGAGATTTGTGTGGTCATTGATCCTATTCTTATTAAAGATCAAGTCTGTTCAATGATTGCGCATGAAGGTGTTGTTTTTGGGGTTCCTATACCTCGAATTCTCCTGGCACCTATTCCACCCATTTCTCCATCATCTTCTTTGAAGGTTGCTGCTCCTTCCGCGCTGATCATCGTCGACTCGATTCGGGGATGAATCGAAGATAAGAGGGGGAGAATGATGCGGGTCAAGATGGCCTTCTGTGGGTCAAACAACGATCTTGATCCAGGCGACGACTCGAGGACGAGTCGATTTCAAATGGAGGAGAATGATGTCATCCTCAAGCGGAAGAAGAAGGCTCCACCTTGGGAGTCGTTGAAGAAACGACGTTAATTATTTTATTATTTATATTTCTTATTTTTTATATATATTCTATTTTTAGTAACTCCTATGTTAGTTGGAGTCTAATTATAGAATTGCTTATTTTTAGTATTTCTTAGTTAGATTAAATAAGATGGTTAGGAGAGTCTATCTTTAGGCTTTCTTAATTATCATATTTTATTATTTCATATATTAGGATTTTAGATTAAGTTTTATCTTCTAGGTTTATTTATCTTTAGGATTAAAATTCTATCTTTATAAACCTAAATTCTATCTTGCACGGTAGAATTGGTTCTTAGGTTTTCTATTTAAACATTGTAGTTCTATTGAATTAAATCAGATTGAATTAGAATTGAAAACCCCTTTATGGATTAAAGGGTTCTCGATTATCAATCCAAACCCTACCTACCTTTCGTTTCTTGTGCATACGATCCAAGAAGTTAAGCACGTTGCAATTCACTTTCGTGTACATCCGATCAATTCCCTTTGGCAGCCATTGTTGACCAAATTTTATTAGGCTTCCATTTGTTTTTTTAATTCTACCGATCGAAATTGATTCACTTTTATTGAGTTTTTGATTACATTCAATCGAAAGAAATTCCAGTTCAATTGCCTACTCGGCGTTAGTGGCTTCGAAGAGAGGAAATACAAGGAGCTACACAAGATCATCATTTTTCTTTTAGCAATTGGCCGGCCTAGCCAATTGCTATACATCACAAACCCACCCCGACTCTGATATAGCGTGCAACCCAAAAACATATCCTTCCAAAACAACTACTAATAACCTAACAAAATATCATTCTCGGAACCAACAACCATCAGCAATACCTAAATGGGGCAAAAGCTAATAATAATAATGAAAAAAACTAATGGGCCAAAAGCTAAAAATGAAATGGGCATTGAAAATGATATGGGCCAATGATACAGTCAAACCAAAAATAAGTCCATTTGCAACTTGCTAGTTAAAATAAGGTTAAAACCTAAATGAACAATTAATTTAATTTAATTATAGCACCGATCAATTGGTTTAAATGTTTAAAAAAGGACGATGTTGCCGAATATCGAATTTCTGATTATGACTTTTTTGAAAATCGGTTGACAACCGATGAGTCAATAACAATGTGTGTATTCAACCGAGTGAAAATTACATATTCAAGTATTCAACCGAGTCAAAATCATTTATTTTAATTAAATTACATATTTAAGTATTCAACCGAGTTAAAATCATTTATTTTAAGTAAATTACATATTTAAGTATCCAACCGAGTCAAAATCAACCTAATCATCCAAATTCCAAACGGGTCGAATATGATTCGACTGAAAACTCAAACCAACTATACCGCTATACCCACTTTGATTCGAAACTCAAATGAGACCGACCCGCATCTTGACCCGAAACTCGAACGAGACCGACCCGCTTTAACCCGAACCCGAATGGGCATGAACCGACTTAACCCGAAACCCGACCAATCTAAAATTCATTATGACAGAACCCGACCCGAACCCGACCCGACCAATGTCCGACCCGACCAATACCCGACCATAAATTTTACTCGAATTGACCCGACCCGAGCAAGCCTGACCCGAACCCGACCCGAACGACTAACTTGCCAGCTCTAAGTAATTAGATTCTTTACTAGGGACATAGGATGGCCCAGTCCCATCGGGTCTCGTCCTGAGTCATTCGAGTCATATGGCACTACTTTTACTATATCGAGCATGATAATTATGAACAATATGATGATGAATATAATGGCAAATATGATGACTGTATGAAGCATGCTTAGGTCGGGCACCAATACGGTCTTGATTAGACCTGTCAAAACACAACCCGACACGGTCGACCCAACCCGAACGCCTGGAAAATTTCCGACCTGAACCGGTAAATTTTGACCCGGAAATTTTTTTCGACCCGAACCCAAAAAACCGGAAATTTTCCGGGTAATCTGGGTTTCGACCTGGTGACCCGACTGACCCGGTAATTTTGATCCGATTTACCGGATTGACCCGATGACCCGGTTGATTTATAATTAAATATAATTAATTTTTTTATATATAATTAAAATTTATCGCAAAAATTTTCAAATCACGATTTTTTTAATTTAAAAAAGAAAAAATTGACAAACCCAAAATCGACCTGAAATGACCCGAAACCTAGTCAAACCCGGGTTCTAGTCAACCCGAAAATACCCAGAACCCGTTTTACCCAGGACCCGTTTTACCCGAGACCCGAAGTGACTCGACCCGAAACTGACCCTAATGACCCGTTTGACACCTCTATTCTTGATCCATTATAAATGGAATGGAATGCATGTATAAGCTGGCTAGTCTCCGCTCTATCGGGAAGGGTGGCGGTGGTAGGAGAGTGGTGCAGGACGAACATCGGTTGCACTTTCTCACTTTACCAAATAGTAATAATATCCAAACTTAAATACACAACCAATAGGTTAGGCAATCAATCACTTGATAAACCAAATAACTAGTAGTATAGCGATGAAGTCACGGGGAGAAGCGATTTCCTATTCAATAACTCTAAACAAGCACTCTTATAGCAAAGCAATGATTCTTGACAAATAGAAAATATGTAAAAGTAACCTGATTGCAAATCACAAAGCAAATAGATATCAAAGTAGAAAGAACATTTCACATGCAATTCTCTGACAATGGTCGGAATTCAGGGTCCTCGGATTGATCTATCAATTATTCATATTCCTAGGTCTACTTGACTAAAGTTGAGAGAACCGCAGAGATTCACTCATCTTATTCAATATCACTAAAGAATAGCATTAAGAACTCAAGTAATCAAGACCAATTGACACATTGACTCTACACAATTAAGATTAACAAGCGCATACCGAACTCAACCCTAATAATATATCCTTAATATAGATCAATTGAAATCATCCACTACAAAGACAAAGAGACATCACTATCATCAATACCTTTGTTTGCTATCGAGAAAACAACAATGAATTCATAGCTAAAGATGCAATCCCTAACATGTTCATCAGGCATTAAAAGGAGAACAACTATCAATTAAGCATAAGATGATAACTAAGAACATGAATAGTCAAATAGAATCAAATCCTCACAATCCAAACAACCATTTATTCGAATCACAGGCAAAACTATGAGTTTAGCAACTCATAGGCAAATTCTCTCTCTCTCTCTCTCTCTCTCTCTCTCTAATGATGTTCATCATCTTACACAATGGCCACACATGGCGAACTAAACTGAAAATAACCTAAATAAGTCCCACAAGGGTCGGCAAAACCCGAGTAGGAAATACTAGAAAATAATATAAAATAATAGTCTTGTTGTGAGCCTAATTCGTCATGTTTTATGTTTACTTTCATATCGATTTCTGTATGCATTTCATACGTTTGGGTTAGAATTATACATAATCTATGTATTTTATGCTTATTTGCCAAATTATGGAGTCTACACTAGTTTTTGTTTAATTTCGCAGAAATTGAGGCATTTTACAGCAATTCAGAGAAAGGTAGGAAATCATCAAGATGCTCGAGGAAAACTACAGAAAGTACGAGGTCAAGGAGCAGCCGAGCAAGGACAAATCGAGCAGAAAACAAGAGAGGAAGCACTCGACAGAACTAGTCGATATCGACCTACTTTAGTCGATATCGAGTAACTCCAGTCGAAAACGAGCAACTCAAGCAAGACAGTTACTCGAGGAGTCCAGAGCTACTCGACGTCGAGTAACTCTACTCGATGTCGAGAACATGTTGAGCGCCTAGATGGTAGCCGAGCTCGAGTGCAACACCAGGAGACACGAGCTAGTCGACGTCGACTACACCTAGTCGATGTCGAGTACCCACTTGCGCCAGTCCGAGTCCGAGATCGAGTGTGTGCCGTGAAGATAGATTACTTGCAAGTGAAGATATGTGGAATTTTATCCATCCACATGAAGATCTATCAAGTTGAAGAGCCATTTATCCACATTAGTATAATTTCTTTATAGATTTATTTCCTTTATTCATTAAACTTTATCTTATTTTTTTTAGATAGAAAGTTTTAGATATAGATAGGATATTATTTCCTTGGATAGCGGGGATTGAATACTATAAATAAGGCCTTAGGGGCTAGTTTTTAGAATCATCTAAGGCACAAGCAATTGTTTTTCATAGAGTTTTCGAGAGATTTTAGAGAGAGAGAGAGAGAGAGGCCGAGTGGATCAAGAGAGCGGAAGTGATCTGGCTTTGTTCGGTTTGTACTTTCTTCAGTTTTATTTAATGCAAGTAGTTATTTCCCTTTTATTATTGATGGTTCTTTTGATGATGAAGAGCGAGTAGTCACCCAACTTCTAAGCTCGGGGTGAGCCCGACGGTAGCCATATAAGGTAATGCGATAAAGGTACAATCTTTTGATGCGATTTCGTCTTCTAACCCTAATTGCATGATTCTTTTGCGAAAGTTGAAGGTGATCCTTGTTTGTGTTATTGAAGCGAAAGTGATCTTAATGCAACCTGGATTAATTATGTGAAAAGGGTTAGTAACAATTATGGTTTATGTGAAAGCCTCTATCTTCCTACTTGTTAATAACGACACTTATTTGATGAGAAGGCATGATCTTTTACACCTTATGCATTATTTTATATGGTTATCGTTGTGGTGTTGATACCCCGATCTTGGAAGTCTTTTAGTTTATTGATTTTATTCCCACCAATTTCGTGTTTACTTTCGTCCTATTTCGATTTAAAGTTACGAATTTTGATTCTGCACTACTCGATATCGACGACACTGGTCAACGTCGAGTGCTACAGTGGTCGATGTCGAGTACCTCTACTCGAGATCGACTAGCTTTCGTTGTTTTTGCGTTTCTTTGCTTCTGTTTTGCAGTTTTTACTCGACTGAGTGGTCGACGTCGAGTACTTCCTGAGTCAATTTCAAGAGTTTTCTAGATTGAAAAGGCGAGCGCTGACACGCTTCCTCGTGTATCGATCCTGACTACCCTCTACTACAACGGGAGAAAGTCTTGTATTTATTTCCGTGATTTAGGGAGTCGATTTGGAATCTATATTTTATATTTATTTCATACTTGACATTCCTCCTATCAACAAATTGGCGCCGTTGCCGGGGAAGCAATCAATCGCGCCCTCTTTAGTTCCTTTTTACTCTCTTTTTCTTTTTCTTTTTCTTTTGCAGGTGCATGCGAAGAACTGATCGCACACCTATAGACCATATTCTCGAACCAGAGCGATAGTTCCATCTTCGACAAAGGTTAAAGAGGATGTCACAATCACACAACGAGAACGAGGTCCAGCTCACATCAGCACAGGAGCTTGAGCAACTCCGCTTACGAATTGAGGAATTAACCACCAGAGAAGCAGAGCACGCCCGACGAGAGGCGAAATATACACATAATCAACAAAGATGGGAAGCAAGGGTAGATCGCGAGGTCAACGCCAGACGGGAACTTGAGGAGCAGATTGGGCATGCCCCAGCCAACGGAAAGGAGTATCTGCATCCTACTCTGGAAGTTCCAGAATCACCGATCGTTCTTCCCCCTGTTAATTATGAAATTCGTCCTTCTTTTATTAATGAAATTAGGAGGAATCAATTTAGGGAAAAGCCCAATGAATGTCCTTTAGAACACGTCACTACTTTTCTAGATTTATGCGAAGCAATTGCAGATGATGCTAATCTAGAATACCTGAAACTAAAGGCTTTTCGTTGGTCCCTTGCAGGAATAGCATCACAGTGGCTTGAAGAACTGCCAACACGATCAATTCGCACTTGGAACGAACTACAAAACTTGTTCCTTAAAAAGTTCTTTCCTCTTGCAAAGAAAGTTGCGCTCAGACAACAAATCACGGCTTTTAGACAGAAGTCAGGAGAACCGCTTACACAGGTCTGGAAGAGCTACAAAAGGCTTCTGAAATCCCGTCCTGCGCACGGACAACCACCCTACGTCATTCAAGAGATCATCTTCAACTGCTTGGATGCACCTACTAAGGATCAGATCAACAATTACACCGCCTATAGGTATCTCGAGTACACCCCACGACGTGCTTGGGAAACCTTTGAGACGCTGGCAAATTATGATAACATGTATGGGACTTCTGCGGCCTATGGCGACGAAAGGTATGAAAGGCATGCCCCATCTATGTCTCTATATGTGCCACCTAAAGAGATTGATCCAGACGCTAGGGACCAGTTTCATAACGATCAGGTACGTCGTCTTACCAAACAAGTTAAATTCCTTTCTAAAGATAAACCTTCTTTGGAATGTCGGTCTGTGAGGCATGACACTACTGCGTGCCCACATGGAGATTTAATACTCATGGCTGAAACCCAAGAAGAGGCGCGCTACGCGGGAGGGAACTACTCAGGGCAGCATCAGCAACATCAAAACTGGAGCCACTATTGCCAGCCCCGGCATCAAAGATACCCCCTGCCCTACAGAGCTCCTAGTCGCCCTGACATGAACGGTAAGAAGGATGACATGCAAGTTATTCTTGAAGAGATGCAGAGGAATCATTCAGATAGAAAGCAATCGATCAATTCCATCCACACACAGCTGCATGGCATCAACTCTAGACTTGGGGAGATTGATATCTGGTGGAAATCAATAGAGACCCAAATGGGTCAATTGGCTTCATCAATCCCCAAGTAATCAGGTACGCTCCCTGGTTCCTCTGAACCCAATCCTAAAACAAAATCTACAAGACAGGTAGCTGCTATGAATCTAAGGAGTGGGCGACAAACACAGACGCCCGATCAAAACACAAAAGCTGCAGAGGAGTACTCGACGTCGAGTAAACCAGTCGATGTCGACCAACACCTACTCGACGTCGAAGACCCACTAGTTGACGTCGACCACCCCATTGCACCCTCCCAGAAATCGACTCCTGTAGTCGATGTCGAGGACTCCCTAATCGACGACGACCATACTTCTGCCCTTGTCGACAACACTCCTGCACCTCTGAAGAAGAAAACGCTGCCATTTCCAACAAAATCCTTGAAGGACCCAGTGGAAAAGAAGTTTCAGCGGTTCGTAAAGATGCTTCAAAGGCTCAATGTCACCATTCCCTTCATAGAAGCTCTTCACGAGATGCCATCATATGTCAAATGCCTCAAGGAGATCTTAAGCAAGAAGCGATCAATGGCTGAGATCGCAGAGGAGTGTAGCCAGATGGACGTTCTAGAAAAAAATCCAGATCCAGGTAAGTTTGCTATAACCATTGGATTTTGTCAATATAAATTTGATGCTTTGTGTGAGTTAGGAGCTAGTGTAAGTATTATGCCTCTATCAATCTGGTCCAAAGTTAAAATAGGTGCTTTGGAGCCTGTGAATGCAAAATTATACATGGAAAACAACACGGCTGTCATCCCAACATGCATGGTGGACGATGTACCGCTACAGGTAGTTAAGTTCTTTGTCCATGTTGATTTCTTAGTTATTGATATGGCAGAGGACTCTGCTTGTCCAATTATATTAGGAAGGCCCTTCTTAGCGACGGTAGATGCCAACATAAGCGTAAGGAAGGGATTACTCACTTTCAACATCAGCGATGAGGTAATTGAGTACTCTTTTAATAAATCTGAAAGGCATACAGGTCCTACGGAAGAGGTCAAATCCATATCAGCCAGGTATATCACTTGCAGGGAGCCTAAGGTAAGAAATATGACCCCCGAGGAGCTGGAAAAGCGAGATATGGAAGCACAGGTGGAGGAAATCATGGCGATTCTAAACGATGATACAGAGGATCTACTCGACATCGACCCAGGTAAGTCGATATCGACTAATTTTTATTCAGAATTTTTGCCTGGTCTTAAGTATGGGGTCGATGTCGATCAGAAGTACTCGACGTCAAGTACTCTAGTCGACGTCGACCAAATCCAGTCACCTCCATCGAGCACAACTTCATCGAGCAACATACCCAGAGCCGAGGAGTACTCGACGTCGAGTAGGCTACTCAACGTCGACCAGTCCCCCACATCGACTTCTCCATCCCCGACAAGTAGTCCACTAGGAGAAGCAACGTACTCGACGTCGACTACGGTTACTCGATGTCGAGTAGAATCTGAGGTCCCGAATGCTGAATTTGCGAAGGTAAGCCAAGGTAAAGATATTTATTCTCCTATTTCAATTAAAGATTTATCAATACATAGGAGATGTTGCCTTGGTATGTGCGCTTATGCAGGGTTTCCAATGACAATCCTAAGGAGTATGAAATAGGAGACAAAGTCTATGTCTCTAAATCAAAGGATCATTGGTTTCCCAACAAATTCAAAAACAAAAAGATGGGACCTTTCATGGTGAACAAGATCCATTCTGAAGGACTACAACTAATGGATAAAAATGGAGTCTTGTTTGAAGCCCAGGCTACATGGGCGCTGCAGATGCCACCTTGAGCGTAAACGGAGAAAGTCGGCCTAGCGACTATAAAATCTAGAGCTTGTAACAAAATACTTAGTTTTTTAATTTTCGGACATTAGTTTAGGTTTTTCGTTTTGAAACATTATTTTTAAGTTTTTCTATTGTGGATATTTCCTTTCTAACGATTTTTGCAGGTAAGAGACGTTGCAGAAGTACTCGACGTCGAGTAACCTACTCGACGTTGACCACCATCATGAGCAAAGGACCTGTGGTCGAGGAGAATGACCATCCTGAGGTTCAATGTTACTCGATATCGAGTAGACCTAGTCGACGTCAACTAGTCTGCTCGATGTCGACCACGTTTTTGGGATTTATATTTATTTCATACTTGACATTCCTCCTATCAACAAGTCTTCAGATCTATAACCGCGTTTCCGAGATCGGGGCCACGGCGGGCGCCGTGCAAGGGGCAGCGGGTGCCGTCTCTACAGTGCTCGACGTTCCTCAAATTTCTTCGATGGATTCCAATGTCGTGCCTCCTTTCTCTTCCTTAGCTCCTTCTTATCCTCTATATGCTCCAAAACATGCTTCTTAAGCTCTTCCCAAAGTCCATTCAATGTCGAAATGTAAATCTGTAGAATAAACACTAAAAACGCATAGATTCCGAACTAGAATACTTCACAAGTAATATACGGAACTAGACTCAAAACATAACAAAACCATTACCTAATAGCAATAAGAAACACCTAAAATGCCTATATGAAATATGCATTATCAAAGAGGGACAACCCACTTGACATTTTGTGCTATAGGGTCCAATTTAATATTCTGCACATATAAAAACTACGATCATGTTGCGTGTTAACATTCATGTCCAGCATTAGAAGCATGATATTAGGCTTAGCGTATGTGTGCTTATATGTGGGGATCAGTCATGCGGGCTTCAATCTGATCGTATGCCCGCTTTATTTTTGTAGTTATATGATATGCTTATGATTATTGATGTTGATTGTCTTCATGAGCAGGGTCCTTTTTGCATGGTGGAGAGTGAGCGCTTGAGATTTTGACTTCACCAGACGTATATGTTTTGGAATGTTACACCTCTTGGATTTCGTTTTGACCCAGCTCTATCGCGGCACGTGACGGAAGGGAAAACGTCGTTAGATTTCATAGCGGATAAGTAAGGCGTCAAACCCACATAGAAATTACAAGTACTTCAATGCAATATATGTTTACGAATTATGACACTAAAGATGAAATAGGAATATGAATAAAGATAAATAATGCAACTAAACTAAGATAAAGATGTGAATGGGAACAAAGAGAAGACAAACGATAAGAGTGTGGTTTGCCTACAATTTGCAACATTGGTTGATCTACTTGATCCTTGAATTGATTGCAATATTATTCCTAAGTCTATCTCGACTTGAAGGATCCTCAAAGATACAATCACCTTATTCAATATCACTAAATAATAGCATTAAGAACTCAAGTGCTTAGACCAATTGACATATCGATTCAATGCATTTAGGAAATAAAGAAACAACCCATTCAAACCCTTGAAACATCTACTCGACATAGATCAATCGTTATCATCCACTACAAAGACAAGGCAATATCACTACTTCAATATCTTTGTTTGCTATAAAGAACACAACAATGGATTGATAGCATAGATGCGAACTCTAACTAGATGTGCGGTTATAGAAAGAATCACAAATATAAACAATGAAGAACAAGATGATAAATAAACTCATGAATAATATATAGATCAAGTCTCATAATCAATCAACCAAGTCTTGAATCATAGCAAAACCACAAGAATTTCAGACAATAACGTACCTTGAATCCATAAACTTAAATCCTCTCATTGTAATGAGTTTTATGAATGATTAGAACTGAATGAATTGTACTGAACTATGTCTAATATAGGCATCCTTTTGTCGGCCAAAAACCCTAGGAAAGATAGACAGGCGTTTCTATAAAGATAGACTAGGCCGCGTATCACAAACCCGGATCTGACGAGACGGCGGGCGCCGTGAAAATGGCAGTGGGCGCCGTCTGCACAGTGCTGACAGCTTCGGCAAGCTGAACTTGTAATGCACTTTTTGGAGTCATCCTTTGTCCGGTTGACGCATATGAATATGCGTTGGAAAGATCTTTTCAAGCACTACGATTCTCATGAAGACCTCAGAAGCCAATTCCAACTTCTCGGAACCTTAAAGATTGGATTTCTCCATGTTCTCCATTTCCGCTCTTGTTCCTTAGCTCTTCTTTGTCCATTTGCTCCATTCTTTCTCAACCTTTCGAGGCCGGATCTTATAATCTACAAATAAACACTAGAAATCGTAGATTCCGCACTTCGAATACCAAATGACCAAAAATATGAATAAGTGTATTAAACATGCAATATGAATACCTAATACACCTAATATCTACCTATAATGCTTATATAAAATATGCATTACCAGCACCTTATGTATTACTTTTGGATTTATGTTGCTTTGCATGACAAATGAATTTCCTTGCGAATTAAACTTAAGACATGTGCAGGGGATATACCCCGGGGATTCCAAAGATCCCTTTTGGTTTTGGCTGCAAAATCCCACCTCAAAAGCACTAATCTTTCCTTTCAAACCTTCGACCTATACTCGGAGCGCAAGATCCTAACGAAGGATCTGTCCTTCGAAATGTAACTTGGGATTTCTGATCCCAGGCCGTTACAAGATGCGAACCCAATCAAGGGTGACAATAGACTCAGAAGAGAGACAATATTAGCCAAACCAACTCCTCATTGGGACATAGCGAGGGTCCTCGAAGCCGTAGAATGCTTGGCTTGAGAACCTATAACAGAGGCAGAGGGCGGGGTTTGTGATGAAGTAGTCTTAGTAGCCGCTCTCATAGCTGTCAGGGAGGCGAGTTAAGTCTCTGTAGGATGAGGTAAAGATGTGGCACTCAGCCGTGCTGATGAAGGCATGCGGGTGAGTCTGAAAACACGAGCAATAGTAGCAATAGTATTTGAATAAGCTCTCCCCCGCAAGTAAAAAGTAATCTCTCCACTGGAATGCACCTCAAGAGTAGATAGAAACTCCTGGACAAGCGCATGATAGGCCGAGGCACAAACCTCAACGAAACTCCCTAGTTTTTCCTGATATTGGGTGCTGAGTGCCACATCCATCTCTCCTACTTTGTAGCCTCATCCATCTCTCCTCATATACCCTCGTGAGGTATGACATAAAAATCATGTGGTAGACAACAGTCATAATGAAAGAAATGAGAGATCGAAAGAAACTCACAAAAGTGAACAGAACAACACACTGAGTACAGCGGTGGGCGCTAGTTTTTCCTGATATTGGGTGCTGGCGATAGAGTCTATTTTAGTCATGTTTTAAGTATAGATTTGCATATTATTTTAGAGCATTTTTACATATTTTATAGCTTAATTTATATTATTTGGTTTTCGGAGTCGTCAATAGTGTTTTTATATATTTCAGGTATTTTCGAACTGGATCGTATGAATTCGGAGGTTGATGATAATTTATGGAATTGTTTTGCGAATTGGAAAGTAAGATGGGATGGCTCATATCGATTCATGTACGGCCCGATGCGTCAACTTGTGAGTTCGGACGGTGCAAGGCGGAGGGAGCCCACACACGGAGGAGGCTGAATGTGAAGCCGAGTGTGGCCGACTCACTTTGTTTTACCCTAAACCCTAATTGTCTTTTGCTTTATTTTTATGGAGACCTAAACTCTCCCGTTTCGTCTACGATTTGAAGCTTTATTTGGATTGATTGTGAGTTTCTAAATCTTGTTCCTTATTCCCTATATTGAATGTTTCGACTTCTTTGTGCTTGAATGTTTGATTTTTTATTCTGTCTTGTCTAATCAACTTGGTAGAATCAATTCAACTCCTAGGGTTTTGTAGATTCCTGATTGCGAACCTTAATCCAAGTGGCAAACTTATCCCTTTAGGGCTGATTGAACTAATTGGATGGGTAGGAAGTTGAATGTGTTGTTAAATCCCTCTTTAGGGAATGCAAATACCTTGGCTAATCTCTGAGCTTAAAGCTATCAATTGGGTAAAATCCTTCTTTAGGGACTGTTCGATTGATAAGGGTTCTTGGACTGATTGGACTAGTAAATATATTAGGTCGGGACAAGGGCATTCATAGGAAGACTAAAAGGGCAAGAGGAAGTTACAATATCAATTCAACCAAATAAAGTGGAAAATTGTAGGTGAAACTATTTTATTAATCGTTATCTCCATCAATTTGTTTATAGTTTATTTTATTTTCTTTCTTATTTTCACCACTCAAAAACTCCCGTTTCATACTAATTGGTAAATAAACTTAACTTTGGAATAACTTGATTCTCTGTGGGATCGACTCGTGCTTACCACACTACATTAGTTAAGTAGGTTCGAATTTATTTTGATACGGTTTATATGACTAAAAACCGTTCATCAAATTGGCGCCGTTGCCGGGGAATCAAAGTTTATTTCTTTGTTCTGTGTGTTTGCCGATTACTGTATATAACTAATTTTGTTGTGAGCCTATCTAACGGTTCATAACACCCGTGCTACTAATTGTTTTTGTTCGTGTGTCTAGGTGTGTGCCTCTAAAGATGACTCATGGTTTATTTTGTGATTTTTGCGGAGTTTCTAATCATATATTTAAAGATTGTCCGGTGTTTAGGGTTCCGATCGAAAAGGTTAAGGAAGTACATCATTTGTGTAAAACTTAACTTTCTCGTGAGATTGATATCATACATGAGATTGCACAATTAGAGCTCCAAATCGGACAACTAGAGCCTCCATGTCTGGCTCCGCAAACATCACAAGAATCGTCCATGTTGCCCCGTATGGAAGAGCACTTTGCTGGAATTGAGTCCCAACTTATAATGATCCAAACTGATTTCAATAACGAGATGAAGCGGACCCGAGTGGCTCAAAAAATTACAATTCTAATTATTTCAGAGATTTTTTCTAGGCAGACGGATGTGGTGGTTAGTGACGACTACACTATCATGTCTCTTGACGAGGAGATCTTAGGAGATTGGATAGATGAGCAAGATGAGGAAAATTTGACAAAGTGGATTCTATTGTTTGAATTTAATGAGGGTGCAAACGGACAAAGAGCTAAGAGATGGAAAAAGAGGAGCGCATATTTTGATAAGCCACCAATGGAACTGAATTGGTGGTATTACATATCATCTACAAAAAGCCATCGTTTATGTGGGATATGTGCCCAAGAGTTTGACAAGTTGTTGAGGGCTTTAACAATGTCTAATCTTAAAAAGGTTGGTAGAAACCAAGGTATGTTTTTGTTTATTTCCTTTTATTTTAAGGTAGGATTAATTTATACTATTTTTTTTTCTTTTCGTAAAAAAAAAAGAAACCCTCTTCCCCGTCTCCCTCGTTCTTCCCCTTCTCAAACCCGCTCAGCGCCGCTCATCACCACCACCTTTCTTCCTCACCGCACCACCCATCGCCTCTCGTCGGACCACCGCAGTACCGCACCGGCCATCGTACCATCGCACCGGCCACCACACCACCCCAGCAGCTTTCTCGACCATCTTCTGCGCTCGCCTCCTCCTTCGGTGCACGCGAGGCCGCCGCTGAACCGACCACCAATCCGGCCATCTGAAATCACCGGACTTTTCTTCTACCACCACTGGTTTTGACTAGGTCCATAGCCATATCCTCCGATGGTCATCCACCCGTCCATCAAATTTACACAGAGCCCGGTTGCTCTGTCTGATGGTCGCCGATTGCTCTAACAACCCGGTTTACACAGAGCCCTAGCCGCCGGCCGCCACCTCCACACAGCACCTAAGGCGGGTGGGGAACAGATGGTGAAGCATCGGTGGAGCCCTAGTTCCTGTACTCCGCCCTCGATTTCAATCTCCGCCCGACGCAGCCTCAATCCTTGCCGTTGTCGATTTTGATTTCAATCTCTGAATCTGTGCCCTCGATTTCAATCCCCGCCCGGTATGTGCAGGTTCGACATCGATTTCCCTTGTCACTTATAATCAAATTGCAATCTAAATTTGGTGAATTATGAGTCTGAGCAGTGGCGGGTTGATTTGTGTTATGGATTGTTAGTGGTTAAGTTTTCTTTGATATGGGTTAAGGGATTGGTGATGCTTTGATATGATGTGCAGAATTTGGTTGAGTGTTTGTTCAATTTGATCGGACCTCTCCTGATCACTTGATGGTTGAAAAAGCATGTATATAAGTTTGAATCCTGGTACCTGTGGTATCGAATGCTTATTATTGCTTTTAATTCTTGCGTGTTTCATGCTCCTTGAAGTCACCTGTTTTCATTGATGTTTATTGTGTATGACTCAGCATGATTGCAAGAGTTAGAATTGGTTTTACTCGTGATTATGAGGCTAAATGTTTGCTATTGAGTTAAGTTTTCTTGATTGATGGAGTTGGTTTGGATGAGAATCGCTACTCGGATATGATATGTAGCCGCTCCTTATTTTTGGCTAACTAACTCTGTATATGCATTCAGATTGTGCCCCTTGTGATTTTGTTTACTGGTCTCTTGCTCCATGTGTTCACTGATTTTTCATGATTTTACTTGCAAAATAGGGACAAGCAAGATCTATAGGGCTGATTTTTCTTTGATTGCTTAGTTGTTGCTTGAGTTAGCTCACGTCATACTTGATTTTAAGGAATTCTTGGATATGGCTTATTGCTCTGATTTCTGATTGCTATTATCAAGACAAGCCTAACTACTTTGAGATGGTGCCCATGTTTCAATTTTTCCTTCTTGAAGTCACAATTGCATTCCTTGTTTTTAATTTGTCCTAAGTGATTGTTCATGAGTTGATGGGCAGATTTTTGCTAAATTGACATTTGCTATTCATTGAGCTTGGATGTTTTTATTATGCTTGGATGGTTGGATTGTTTGTTCTTGTGTGTTTTCTTTGCCTTTTGTCTTGGCCATGACCTTTCGCAAAGGAGACGATGCCTATATTTTCCCACCTTCAAGACGTCACATATGCCAATTGCATCCAAGAGCTGCTGAAAGTTTCTGTTGCACACCTAGGGCTGTAATTTCTACTCTTTTATCATGTTTTAAGGGTGTTAGTACCTAGGAATAGTCACTTATATTGCTGAATTTTCTACTTTTGATATTCCTTTGTTACTAAATTGAATCTGTTGCTGAATTCTGTCCTAGTTTTGCTTGTTTTGCTGCTGTTTGTGGTGTTGGACATGTCCTATAACTATGAGAAGTTGCTGAATTTTAGGGGATGTTCGGAGGCTACACCACTACCTCTTTTTGAGCTGAGAGCTTGTTGTTTAGATGCCTGATTTCATTGTGAGTTTCCTCTACCTCTTTTATTCTTTTTCTTTACTTTGAGGACAAAGTAAAATTTTAAGCATGGGGTGAGGAATTCAAGTGTAGCTCCATATTATATATATATATATATGTTAGGTCTGTTGTTTTCTTTTTTTCATATTTTTTATGCATTTCATTTCATTATAGGCTGCATTATAGATATTTGTATTTGATAATCATCCCATGTTCATAGTATAAGTTATTGAGTCTTTGTTTTAAGTTATTGAGTCTTTTTTTTTATTAGTTTTTCATTTTAGTTGTGTTAAAGAGTTGTTTCTATGATTGGGATGACCTCGATGATGATATATGGTTTTTCATGGCTTAAGAGTTAATAAAATTGAATTTTAATTGAATGACACTTGTGGGATTCTCATAGATAATCTGGATTATGAGCTTTAGTTATAACTTGATTATTGGTTGGATGTTCAGTTTAGAGCAATTTTAAAATGTGTTATATGATTTCTATTGTATATGTCTAAACCCCTGATGAAAAGCACTAGTAAACTCGGTTATATTTGGTTGATGTGTTTTGATATATGTTGGGTTGATGAGTGTAAGAAGGATAAAATTCACTTACACCGCTTGAGGAGGATAAAATTCACTCTAGTAAAAAGAATCATCAATAAACCAATGTTCGAGGAGAATAAAATTCAATCGAAACTATAAGAATTGAAAAAAAAATACGGTTAGTAACCGATCCTGTTTGTGGGGGATAAAATTCACGCAAGGAGGAAGAAGAAGTGTTTAGAAAAAAAAAGATGAAAATAAGAGCTTTATTGAAAATCCGAAGTAGAAAATGCCTAGTAATCTATGGGTGTTTATGGCGATTTTTAAGTGTGCCTAATGAATTTGATTGCTCAATACATTCTGAATGCAAGCATCACCTGAACCTAATTGGAGTTTAAAGCAATGAGTATGAATGGTTTGATGTGGGTCTCATAGTGTCATAACTATTTTGAGCTTAACATAATAAATACTCTTGTAGCCATGAGAACCATACTGATGAGTGATCATTTATAGAAATTTCTTTGAGTTTCTTGTTTTCATTTTGAGTTTGTCTTTGTTTTGTGATTAGTTTGCTTGGGGACAAGCAAAAGTCTAAGTATGGGGTAGTTTGATAGAGTCTATTTTAATCATGTTTAAAGTATAGATTTGCATATTAGTTTAGAGCATTTTTACATATTTTATAGCTTAATTTATATTATTTGGTTTTCGGAGTCTACTCTAGTGTTTTTATATATTTCAGGTATTTTCGGACTGGATCGTATGAATTCGGAGATTGATGATAATCTATGGGATTGTTTTGCGAATTGGAAAGTAAGATGGGCTGGCTCATATCGATTCACGTACGGCCCGATGCGTCAACTTGTGAGTTCGGACGGTGCAAGGCGGAGGGTGGCTACACACGGATGCAAGAGCTGCTTGTTACTACTTTAGTGATTTGCCGTTAGTTTCATTACAAGTTAGATTAGATAAATGATATATTATATATATATTAGGATATAATAGAATTAGGGAGATTAAAATATATTATTATGATCATAGTATATATAAATACATTCATACGACAAAGTGGAGGAGGCTGAATGTGAAGCCGAGTGTGGCCGACTCACTTTGTTTTACCCTAAACCCTAATTGTCTTTTGCTTTATTTTTATGGAGATCTAAATTCTTCCGTTTCGTCTACGATTTGAAGCTTTATTTGGATTGATTGTGAGTTTCTAAATCTTGTTCCTTATTCCCTATATTGAATGTTTCGACTTCTTTGTGCTTGAATGTTTGATTGTTTTATTCTGTCTTGTCTGATCAACTTGGTAGAATCAATTCAACTGCTAGGATTTTGTAGATTCATGATTGCGAACCTTAACTCAAGTGACAAACTTATCCCTTTAGGGCTGATTGAACTAATTGGATGGGTAGGAAGTTGAATGTGTTGTTAAATCCCTCTTTAGGGACTGCAAATACCTTGGTTAATCTCTGAGCTTAAAGCTATCAATTGGGTAAAATCCTTCTTTAGGGATTGTTCGATTGATAAGGGTTCTAGGACTGATTAGACTAGTAACTATATTAGGTCGGGACAAGGGAATTCATAGGAAGACTAAAAGGGCAAGAGGAAGTTACAATATCAATTCAACCAAATAAAGTGGAAACTGTAGGTGAAACTATTTTATTAATCGTTATCTCCATCAATTTGTTTCTAGTTATTTTATTTTCTTTCTTATTTTCACCACTCAAAAACTCCCGTTTCATACTAATTGGTAAATAAACTTAACTTTGGAATAACTTGATTCTCTGTGGGATCGACTCGTGCTTACCACACTACATTAGTTAAGTAGGTTCGAATTTATTTTGATATGGTTTATACGACTAAAAACCGTTCATCGGCTGGCGATCTTCAAATTGGGCACCGGTTGTCAAATGGAGGGCGCCGATTTTTCTGAGCAACAACTGCGATGAAACTCCAAACCTGACGTCGTTGCATGGACATTGAAAACCCTTCAAAAGCCTTTTTTTGTGCTCAAAATTGGTCATACACGGATGGGTCGATGGGTGTTGGTGGCTATATATTGAAAAAGAACAGACTTTGATGAAGATGGTGGTGTCTGGGCTGAATTTGGGTGAATGGATGGTGGTAGCTAGGTTGGAAAAGATGGAATGTTTGGTCAGAATTCAGGTGGAGGTGGCCGGAATAAGATGGAGTTCGCCGTGGTGATTGTTGTTGTAGGATTTAGGGGTGTATGGATTGCATGGAGAAAGGGTTTGAGCAAAAGAAGGAAGATGAAGGGGGGTTTTTAAATTTATATAGAAGGGTAAATTTGATAGATTATAAAAGATATATGTGATCCCATGTCCCCCCCCCCCCCTTCCCCATATCGGCCATTTTTTGTTTTCTAAAACTCATGGAGCGGCGGGCACCGTTATGTCAGGCTGAGTGGCGGGCGTCGATTTTCCCAGTGTTGCTTCCTTTCGTTTCTTTTCTAAACAAATTTCTTCCTGCAACTTAGTTCGACATAGAGAATAAGAAGGCAATGCAAACCATAGGGGATCTAGCCTATTTTATCGAAATGGAAAAACAAATGCAATAATTGAAAACCTAACTAATTACCTCAGGTTGCCTTCCGAGAAGCACCTATGTTTCACATCGTTGGCCTGACGCAATGATTTCTTGCTAAATTCCTCCACCTGGATCACCCATGCCTATCCTTTTCTTGACAAGCGTAAGGACCCTAGGAAGATGTTTCGTTTTATCTGTATGCTCATCTAGCTCATCGATTAACTTTTTCTCATATTCTAGAGTTGTCCCTGGAGGTTGGCATGCAATTACAAAAACCTACACACTATTTGGAAACAATTTATCATAAGGAAGAAGTAAATGCTTTTGTGTTTCATGAAAGCTCTTAGTGTTGGGTTTAGCTTTCTATCTCCAAAGACAACTCCTGTAGGTTGTAAGTCAAAATAGAATTGGGAGGGTCCTCAACATGAGAAACCTAAAAAGTAACATGCCAACCCTTTCTCCAATCAATAAGATCAATATCCGACATATTCACCAAATTCATAGGGCTTTCCTTAGAAGGAGAGTTCATAGGATCAAAGAGAGCATACTCTACCTTCCTGTCGCCAAACTCCATAGTTAAGGAGCCTTCAAAATAGTTTATCTTCGTCTTGGCGGTCCTTAAGAATGGCCTACGTACCCAGGATGAAAGGCATCTCCGGTGCACCCTGTTCCATATCTAAGACAAAGAAATCTGCAGGGAATATTAATTCATCAACCTTAACAAATACATCTGCTACAATACCTCTAGGCTGAATCTGCAAATGATCTACGAGTTGCACTACTACCCTAGTCTCATTCATAGCGCCAAGACCCAAAAACTTGTATAGATTATCAGACACATCATTGATTGGAGCTCCTAAATCCAACATAGCTTGCTTGAATCTAGTGTTTCCAATCGTGTAAGGAATAGTAAACATACCTGAGTCTCCAAACTTTTTTTGGCAAGCGCTTTTGAAGAACAACGGACGGGCGAGGTACCGATTTAATTAGATTGGGAAGTGGAATGTTTACCTTAGGGTTGTTCATCGGCCTAAAACCGATCCGAACCTGGCCAAACCGAACCGAAAACCGAAATCCCTAAAAAAGTAAACCGAAAACCGAACCGAAACAAATAGGTTTGGTTCGGTTTTTAGCTGGTTCGGCTTCGGTTTGGTTCGGTTCTAAACCTAAGTGAACCAATTTTATAATAAAATCGGTACATAAATCCCGCACACAAATCACAATTTGTGTGAACTAAAGCACATTGCACAGTTGTACAGCAGCAAGTTAAATTAAAATAAGTGCAAAAAAAAAAAATATAAAATAAATTTCGGTTTTTTCTAGTTTTAACCTAACCGAACCAAAAACCGAAATTAAAAATTTCCTGAACCGAAAACCTAAACCGGAACACCTTGGTTCGGTTCGGTTCCGGTTTTTTCGGTTCGATTCGGCTCAAAAAATCGGTTCGAACCTAATTATGAATAACCCTAGTTTACCTCACAGTTAGCGAACGTATCATAGATCTCCTTCTCACTTTCCCATTTCCTATGTTCCTTTAGAGCCTCGGGAAAAGGTGGTCCGGGTCGATAATCGTCAAAGGACCAGTCCTTTGAAACGTTGTTTGGGCTGTCTGTAGGGGTAGTGGCGGGCACCGGTTTTTCTGCAAAATCGTCGTTTTGCTTGCTTTGCTCGACCACTTCCTTGTTTGATTTAGGCTCTTCATTGGTGTCTTTTGCTAGAGTTCTTACCTCTTTTCCTCCTCTAAGAATCATAGCACTCACGTTCTTCTTAGAATTCACCACAACTTGCGAAGGTAGCTTGCCAGAATCTTTAGCTTTGAGTTATCCTATCTCTTAAGCCATTTGGCTCATGAATTGCTCCTGGTCATTCATCTTGTCCAAAAAAAGTATCAAGGCATCATCCCTTGATGAGTCATCCTGTGAAGGATTCCTTTGAAAATTGTCATATTGGCCCCTTCCTTGGTAAGGTGCTTGTTGTCGCTGTTTATTCATCCTGGCATTTAAACTAGGTTGATAATTTGAATTTTAATTAGAGTTATAAAAATTGTTGCTAAAGTATCAGCGAGGTCCATAATCTCTCATAGCATTCACATCAGAAATGTCATCTTGAATTTGAGGGCAACGATCATTAGGATGAGTTGGATCGCCGCAAACGCCGCGGGTTCTAGGCTGATGCATTTGAGCCATCTGAACAGCCATGTTCTTCATAATGTTAGCAAGCTTGTCAAACTCATTGCTGCGGCTTCTTCCAAGGTTGTCCAATCTATGGACTCCTCTAACACCTTGATGCTTTCCATATTGTTGTGAAGCGTTGGCTAAGCCTTAAAAGATTTACATGGCCTCCTCAAGCGTCTTGTCTAAGCATCCCCTCCACTTGTAGCATTGATGAAATTACGCTCGTGATCAAACAACCCTTCATAAATATAGACGACAAGGTCATCCTCTTGTATGCCATATTGGGGACAACTTGCCTTGAGCTTCTTGAATATATCAACATATCAATCACAAGTTGGTGTAGTGATTGTGGGGCTACATCTCATGCCAAGAGGTTCAAAGTTCGAATCCCTTTGAAAACATGGAGTCGCTTGTGAGTGGGAGGGTCAACCTCACAAATGAGCCACACCGTATCCGATCCAGATGTAGAACCACCATCGAACTAGACTAAGATAAAAAAAAAACAAATCAATAATTTGTGCAGAAAAAATACTCCTTCAAAATGAATAGTAGCACTCAGTATTTCTTTAGTCGGGGGAAAAAACGTACTTCGTAATGGAGGAGTATTATATACCTTTCTCTACTCCCTACAAATGAAAAGGAAGACTATTTGGGCGATTATGATTGAAACTCTGAACAATTATGTACATAGCTCATTAGCCTTTTGTCTTTAGGGTTTTGAGAATCAAATCAATACAGTATATGGACAATTTTCAAGAATTTAATTGGGGAAAATGGCAGGAAACAATTTGGGGGTAAACTGCACCCAAGTACTATTAGGGTTAGGGCTTGAGAGACTTTGAGTAGGTACTGGTACTCAAATTCGTCACTTAAGAAATAGTGCAAAAGCTGCTGCACGTTACTCACCCTCCTCTTTCCCTTCATCTTACTGTACTTGTATTTTGTCCTCCCTTTAACAAATGTATGGAGGTTACTTTATGCACAATTAAAATATCGTCAGTCACACACTTATGACATCGGTTTTTCAAGTTGGTGAATATTTTTCACTTACACCGGTCTCCTAAGTCAGCAGATATTGTAGTAAACTCGATCGAGGATTTGCCGGATTGAAAAACCAATTAAGTTGGAACCGATAGAGGTGTAAAGTGGTGAAATCCTCCGAGAACAGTGGAATTGATGAAAGTGATAGTCACTGGTAGGGTTGTTATATGAGCTGAACAGTTCGAGCTCGGCTCGGGATCGGCTCGAAAAAAGCTCGACTCGAACTCGTTCACTTACCTAAACACTACACATAATTTTAAGCCTGAACATGATTTTAAGCTCGATTGAAAGCTAGGCTCGTTCGATTTAGGCTCAAATAGCTCGAATATTATGGAATTTCTAAAATTTTCTTTTAAGTTAATATGTTATGACCGAGTAAAACTAATTAAAGCTCGAAAAAAGCTCGGCTCGAGATCGTTCATTTACTAATAGAAGCCGAGTTTGAACAAAAAAGAAAGCTCGTTTAAAAATTGGGCTCGGCTTGGCTCGAGCTCGTTTAGTAAATTAACAAGCTTGAACATGCCAAGCTCGGCTCGTTCGGCTCGAATAACACCCCTACTCACTCGCTTCATGCATTTTTCGAGAAATTTATTGTATAAATATCAAATCGATAAATGTATACGCATTAAAACATTGATTACATCAATCAAGCCACTCTAAATCTTATGTGAGCTTTTACAAGAAATTACTTCACTTGAGAAAAACTCATTTAATACCGGAATATCACAACATATACACATTAACATTGCTTACATTGATCAAGCCCCTCTAAATCTTATGTGAGCTTTTATTTTATATGCATGTTAAATACCTTGTAAAAACCTACTTCGCTAACCGCATTCAAAAGTTCAATCCAAGATCAAAACCAGGAAAAAGAGAAGAACAGGAGAATTGTTAATGCGGTTTGGTTGCCCGACCCTATTTTGCGGGGTCTCAAAAGGAGAGACCCGATCCCAAAAAATTAAAAATCAGTAATTTGAACAAGTATACAAGATCTTTTTAAAAGTTTGGATACTCAGAGGTGCTCCTCTTCATGGAGTAAGAGACCGGTTAATTCATTAGGAGAGACCGGCTCGACGCGAACATTGATGGCTGCCTTGAACGCGTCGTGAGACACATCCAGGCCATGAAGGAGAGAAGCGACAAAATCATCGTCTTGAACAAAGTACTAACATTCGGCTAGGGCATCAACAATGGACCGCTTCTTCACAATATAGTCCATCATTGACAAGGAGCCCTTTGACAGATTCTAAAGTTGGCCTTTCAGATTCATCAGACGAGCACCAGTTTGGGATTGAAACATCGACGAAATCATGGTCCAGGTGTCATAGGAAGTAGACACCTTAGCCACATAGCATAGAAGCTTCTCAGACAGAGTGGATCGCAGCCAAACAAGGACAAGCCGATCAGCCTTTCGCCAGGTCATGTACTCCGGAGTCGGAACAGCAACATTGGCAGGGGCAGGCTTGGGTTTAGTGAGCACATAAGGCTCAAGGTCATAGGCTTCAAGGGTGGAGAGAACAACGCTTCTCCATGAATAATAATTGGAACGATCAAGCTTGATCGAAAGGTTAGGGAATTGCATCATAGCGGAGTTCCCAGTGGAAAGAAGAATGGTGTTATTGGAATAAGAGGTCGACATGATGATTAACAGAGGAAGGGAAGAACTCAGCAAAGGGACATTGGCGGCCGAAAAAAAAATTGGAACACTAGTAGAAAATCGAGATTTTACCCCATGATCTATTACCCCGGATCTTGTAATTGTGGGGTGTAATGGCCTAAATAGCAAGTTTTCTTTCAATTTTTTATACTAAAATAAATATACCCCGGATTATATAAAAAAATATATGGGTATAAGAGGTGGGGTATTAATTGAATCATATCTTATACCCCGGGCGTTTTTTTTACCAATATCCGGGTATATACCTATTTACTCCAAAAAAAATGAATTATATACCCCGAGCGTTTTTTTTTATATATATCCAGGGGTATATATGTTACTCTTTTGCCCCACAAATATATATATACCATAGAAATTCCGGGGTATAAAGGGTAAGGCTTCTTTGTTTGTTTTTGTTTTTTTAAATGAAATATTGTGTAAATGTATGTACGGGTTAATTGAAGGAGGCAAAACCCGAGCTTGCCCGACTCTCTCTCCTCAGTCCTCACGCAGCGGCAATGCACAGAGACTCACCAACCGCCTCTCACCGCCATCATACAGGGACTCAGCGCCGATTCCTCTCACCGGCGACTCAACCTCGACTCCTCTCACCGGCAACTCACCTCAGCCCCGACGTCCTCAACAGCCCGCGATTCCCGACCTCCTCAGGCGACCGCATTCCTTAGCCCGCAATTCGCAACCTCCTCAGTCACCGACCGCACTCCTCTTCAGCGCTCTCCTCTCAGCCGCCAACCTCCATCCCCTTACTAGGTAAACAAAGCCCCTAATTTTTAGATTTTTCAGAACTCTAATTTTCGTCCACCCTCTTCTAATTGAAACCCTATTTTTGCAGCTTTCAACTTCAAAGTAGCTATTAGTAGGCCAATTTGCTCATACTCTTACTCAATTTCCATCCAGGTAGGCTGCAGCTTTGATTTTTCCTTTTTATTAGCAGGCCAATTCTTGTTTTGCTTAATAAATGTTCTCAAAATTTTGATTGAATTCAGTGATACTAAAAAATAAGCGCGTGATTTTTCCTTTTTATTTCCAACTGGGAAATTTTCAAGCACTTGTGAAGGTAGGAGTAAAGGTTTGTGTATGATTTGTGTGAGAAACTCAAAGGCGATTGAGATCTTATAGGTTTTCGAGATGAAATAAAAGGAGATAAAGGTTTGGGTGTGATGGTTCTTGATCTAAGTTGGGCCTGAGGTTATGTATTGAACCGTATAAGCTATTTTTCTGAATTAGTTTTGGTGTCTTTCCTAGAACATCTAAAAGGAGCTTAATCTTATTCTACATTGCATCCAACAATGGGTGTAAAAATTGGTCGATCTTTGATTGTGATCATTTTTTGGTATTGGTAATTATGTGATTTGGTTAAATAAAGACGAGTATGGTTAACCATAAAATTCACTGTTTTTTTATGTTATAATTTATGTGTACAGAACTAGATTGATGCTTTTAGGAACTTTTATTTCTTATACTTCTTCTGAAAAAAGTGTCCCTTCTTCTAAATGTTCCACCGAAGGTAAAGCACTTCCTTTGGAAGATTGCTCGCGACGGCCTACCGTCTAAAGACAGACTGCAATACTCTCATATTTCAGTGCCCATGGGGTGTATGTTTTTTGACTGTTCACACGAATCGATAAATCGTATATTACTTACTTGTACAAACTAAACTTTGATGGTTCAAAACTGGCATGTGGAAAGGCCTCGTTTGGTTTATTTATCAGAGAATATGAAGCTCATCTAGTCGCTTTGGGAGGAGGGTTATGTGATGGTATGCCTACAAGCTTCGCAGAAGCCCTTGGTCTTCATAATGGTCTTTTACGCGTGAAACTATTAGGGATTCATAACATCCTTATAGTAGGAGATAACTTAACATTTATCAATGCCCTTTTGGGAGATTGAAAATGCCCTTGGAATATTGAAATTCTGATATCTGACATTAAACATTTATTGGTCTTCTTTAATTAATTCAGTTTTCACTCGTCATATTTTCAGGGAATCGAATACGATTGCAGATAGGATCGCGCATCTAGCTTACTGTATCCCTGCCAACTAGGATTTCATGTATGACGCAGAGCTTAAGGTTCTCATCCGAAAGGACGTGCTAGGTTGGGGTTAGATTGTTCAGGATCTGTTTCTCCTAATTTATTTCCTTGTATTAAAAAAATATGTTATTTTTAGAAAAAAGAATACCTAACTTTATATTTTCTAAATAAGCACCTAAACAATGGGTGTGTATGGGAAACCAAAAAAGCTGTTAAAAATTAATCACTTGTGGGCGTTTATTTTTAAATAGTTTTTTTGGTTGTTTGGATGACCAAAATAAACAAAAATGTGTTAAAAAATTGTGTTAAAAAATAAGCTACAAAATGGAGGTTATTTGGGTGTTTATTCCCGCTTTTATCTTATTGGGTTTGAAGTACCACAATACCCCTAATAACAACAAAATAAACTGTTTTTACAAATAAACTGTTTTTCTCCCCATATGGAGATTATCTTGTTGTTTAAATTTTTAACTACTTTTAGCAACAGTTTATAAATTGTACCCAGTTTATCATTTTAGTCAATTTATTAACCTCGTCCCATAAGAACCCAATACTTCGTATCAAACTATTTTTTTCAATAAAAAAAACTTAATATAAATAATAAATTAACAAAAAAATGACAAAAAAATATTTCGCTAATGTTATTTGTTCAAATGAAATAGTGGCTTTTTTGAAAGATGACATATATAAGAGATATTTTTGTTTAATTTTCTTAACTTGAGTATTTAATGTTTTATTTTTAAATTAAGTTTAATTTGGAGTATAAAATTGGGTTATTTTGCCAAATGACACATTATGAATAGCTCATTAGCTAACTAGCACCCAAACCAAATTAATTAACTAACCTAGCACCCTTTCCAAATTGACTATTAAGGGTCAACGTTGACCGTTGACCAACTCCTTCAGATTTTTTTTTATGCCATTTTTCCCTATTTTGATGCCACTTTTTTTTTATTACATTTTATTTTCGTTTTAATGTCACTTTTATTACATTTTATTTTCGTTTTAATGTCACTTTTTTCAAACTTTGATGACATTTTTTGTTTAATGTGATGTCACGTTGACCATTGATGCCATTTTTTTTAATGTTGACTATTGATGACATTTTTTTTATGTCAAATGTTTGATGATATTTTTTTTACTGTGATGCCATTTTTTATTACATTTTATTTTCGCTTTGATGTCACTTTTCTAATAAAATGAATTGATGACACTTTTTTAATGCCATTTTTTTCAAACCTTGATGACATTTTTTGTTTACTGTGATGCAACGTTGACCATTGATGCCACTTTTTTTACTGCTGACTACTGATGACACTTTTTTGATATCAATTTTTTGATGATATTGTTTTTTACCATGATGCCATATTTTTTCAAGGTATTGTTTTCGTGATGCCATATTTTTTCAAGGTAATGTTTTGATGACATTTTTTCTTTAATGTGATGCAACTTTTTCAAAGCAGTGTTTTGATGCCATTTTTTAATGTAATGATTTGATGCCATTTTTTTAATCAAATCGTTTGATGCAACTTTTTTTTTTTAAATTTAATCAATTGCATATCGATTCTACTTTTATTCACTGATGACACGTTTGTGATTACACTTCATTGATGCAATCACTTGTGGTGACATGTTCATTACATTTTAATTCAAGTTATGACACGAGAGCGTAAAATGTGATTAAACTTGATTGATGACATATTTTATTGATGGCCCAAGCACCAAGACCAAAGAAAAAACAAAGTTCATCCTTTCCTGCAAAGATGGCCTTTACAGATCTCGACACCAACTTAAGTTCAAGCCCTTTTGACCATTCATGCATTTTATTTACCCACGCTTCTTAGAGGACACATAAGAAAGAACTTTTTTTTTATGATGAAACAAGTTTAAAAAGATTCAAATCTAAACAACATTGTAGACCATACCCAGCACTAGGAACCGGCATCAGTACTTGTGGAGGGACATCGTGGCCAAATGGAGGACCACGCATCCGCTATCCACTAAAATTGTTAAACATTGGTCAATGTTTGACAATTTTGGAGGCCTTGACAGTTCCGGAAGGTCTAAGGAGGGAAACCCATTTGCCCTTAGACTCGTGAGCGCCTTCTTTTGTAGTATATGTGAAACTTGTTGCAATGCCATAACATAATTCAAACAAGAAGCCGACCGAGAAAGTTACTTGGCATCAACACTAGTAAAGATTAAAATTAAAATTAAGCAAATTCAACCGTAAAACAACTACAAAATGAAAGAAAAGAACAAAGATGCTAAAGGGAAGCCCAGCATCTCTCTTTACAAATCTTAAATAACCCAAAAAATCAGTATTTCTTGCCCTCAAACATGCATATTATTGTCCGGCGATCCACTGTTTCAATTTCAGTGCCCGTTTGAAGGCCTGAACACTATGTAGCCATTTACCCCACACGCAAGATTTGAGTACTCTTGAGCCCCGTACTGAAAATCTGTTTCTGGTCCATTCCCTCGACGAGTGGCTCGATCATCTTTCAACCGGTTGTCTAGAGGATTTCATGCTTGACAGCTCCGGAAGCAGGAACCACCTGCAGGAAGGTTTGTATTACCTCCATTCTGAAACACAATTACACAAAGCTACATATACAACTGATGATGAACGGCATACCATTCTATGAGCTGAGTATTGAGTCGAAATGTATTATAGAATGTCCGCATTTGTAATCGAATTTAGCGTGTCCTGTGATCCAATCACTGGTTTACCCAGCGAAGTATACTGGAACGCAGTAGAGTGTAGATGCTCGAAAACAACTTCATCAGCTACCTCAGTCACCTGTATGAAGGTTTGCAATTCGTAATCAAACAAAGCTATATAACTGAGTTTAACTGCAATTTAGGAAATTGATTAAGCATTCGATTTACAATGGATTTTTCAATTGTTATCAATGAGTAGCAATATTGATGAATTGAATTTGATGATTGATATATGGAAGAAATTACGAATCCGGATATTACCTTCTCCCTTTCACGGATGATCAATTCGCGCTCGCGGCTGATAACGCTTTCGCTGAAATTCGAACTCTGAAAAACATCTGCCAGGATCTCAACCCCCTTGGCGACGCTCTGATTCATCAAATTGACATGATAACCGGTCATCTCTCTCGAAGTAAACCCGTTCAATTGGCCCCCAATGTTCTCCATCTCCTCCAAAACCCTAGCATTGTCCCCCTTTCCTTTCAGAACCAAACGATTCAACAAATTGGAAACGTCGTTAACTTTTTCCCTCTCAAATCGGCTCCCGGCGTCGATCCATACGCCGATTGACGCGGTGCTGGCGGAGAGATTCGACTCGGTGGCGACTCGGAGGCCGTTAGGGAGAGTGGTGATCCGAGTTTCCGGGGAGGAGAGGATCGTTGTGTGATCGGTGACGACCGGATGCGGGGAGGCGTACCGGAGGAAGCGTGGATCGGGGCTCTCGAGGCGACCGATCTTGGATTTGATGGACTCGGTCAGGCGGTCGTAGATCATGAAATATGAAGATGCTAGTCGCCGCCATGGACGTCTCTCCAGATCTGATTATCTGAGGGAGAGAGGAAATATGAAGATGCTAGTCAATTAAAAAAAATTGAATGACTGCTAGAACGGCCAATAAGTAAACTTAAGGTGCTAATAACCTAATTGGATTAGGAAAAGGTGATATTTCACCAAATTTTCTCTATAAAATTTAGGTTTTATTTTAATTCTTTTTAATAAAAGATAAATTGGTGATGAAATGAATGCATAAAAATTAAAAGTTTGAATCATTTTTTATTCAATTTGTAAAGTTGATGCTCTCTATTCACTCCATTGAATTTGAGTTTTTTTTCTATACAAGATAAAAAGTTTGAGTTGTGTCAAGCTCCGTTGATCCACCGCTAAATTGCGTCCTGTTGTAGGAGGAAATCGAGTATGAAATATAACAAAATAAATCAAACCAGATTCTGCCCACGCAAATAATTACAAGACCTCCTCCTGATGTAGCAGCGGGAAGTCAGGATCGATCCACGAGGAAGCGTGTCAGCGGATCCTAGGCAGCGGAGAAATCTCACGAACAGAAGTCGACAACAGGGTCCTCGATCTCGACTAGGGTAGTCGACAGAAGATCGGACAGTCAAACAACACGCAGCAGCAACTCGGCAGATGGTGGTCGATCTTGACAAGGCTTACTCGATGTCGAGTAAGGTCTTGTCGACTTCGGCTTGTCTTTGTCGATCTCCTGCACAATTAAGCTACGGCGACTCTGGGTCGAGAATCAGTAGTCGAGATCGACCAGGGTTTGGTCGAGGTCGACGAGGGCAGGAACTTAAAACGAAAACGAAAGAAAGTAAAAACAAATGCTTTGGGGTTTCGACTAAACTTAATGTAAAAGGACTTCCAAGATTGGGGTTTGCAACGACAATAACCAAGCATGCATAAGGTAGAACCAATCAGATAATCATATAATTCGCATTAAAGGACTAAGCTTTCGCCTTTTCCAACAATTAGACAACTCTCTCAAGAAACCCTAATTGTCTCTACCGATTTTATGTTTATAATCCAAGTTGTTAGCATGGATCTCCATTAGATGGGCAATAAACACATAAACAAGTAGGAAAATGCTCAAAACATGATAAAGGTCGGATCTTTACCTCAGGCACGCAGGGTTATCGTCGGGCTCTCCCCAACCCTAGAAGTGGGTGGACTACTCGCGCTTCATCATAATTAAAGACATCAATAATAAAAGGAAATAAACTTGCATTAATAAAATATAATAGAGCTTACAACCAAAGGAAGTCAATTCCGCTCTCGCTTCACAAAACTCCTCTTGGCCACTCACTCTCTCTCTCTCCTACTACTTCTCCTACTGAAAATTGAATGAATAAAACTGAGCCCATGGGCTTTATTTATAGGCTTCATTCCCTAGCTATTCTAGGAAAGAAATATCTATCTATATCTAAAATTATATCTAAAAGGCTTTAAAGATAAATAAAAACAATAAATGAATTAAATCTAAAATAGGGAATTATATCTAAAATGTCTTCAATGGATAAATCTTCTCCTTCATGATGTATCTTGATGATTTTGGATAGAATCGGCAATCTCCCAGCCCAAGCAAAGCCAAACCGAGTAGAATTCGTCATATCGAGTAACATGGTTTCTGGAAGCGTCGTCGACCTCGACAAGGCTCTTGTCGATCTCGAGTAGAAATCTTGGTCGACTGGCTCGGCTCGTCGTCTCGGCTAGCTGGTGCTCGACAGACTCGGACATGGATCCTGGTGCTCGTCGATCTCGAGGAGAGCTCCTCGATCTCGAGTAGACTGGCCTTGTCGACTAGGTCTTCTCGGCAGCGTCGGGTAGATCTTCTCGACATGCTCGGACACGGCTTCCGGGCTCCTCGATCTCGAGTAGAGTGTCACCCGGCATGTCCTCGTCTTCGGCTTTCTCGATCAGCTCTGTCCTCGACCAGGCACTTTTGGTCGATCTCGAGTAGAGTGTACTCGATCTCGAGTAAAGTTTTCTCAGCTTTCTGCTCTGTTCTTGAAACGCACTTTCCCGAGTCCTCGTTCGTCGGATTGACGCATATGACCATGCCTTGGAAAGCTATTTCCGAGGGCTACAACTCTCATGAAGACATCAAAGCTTGATTCAGAACGAAGAATGGTGAAAAAAAGGCCTTTTCTCCAGCTGCACCATTCTTAGCTTCTCCATGAGTTTCCTTTAAGCTCCAAAGTGCGTCCGATTTCTGCGAAATATAACCAAAACTTGTGTAGAACTCCATATATTGCAAATAAGTGTAAACTACACAGATTCTGTATTATTCTAACCCAAATGCATGCAATGTATGCAGAAATCGATATAGAAATAAGTGTAAAACATGGCAAATTAGGCTCACAACAAACACCCCATACTTAAGCTTGCTTGTCCTCAAGCAATACTTTTATTTGTCATACAGGGGAAGAATTCAAACTCTCAACATCTTAGATTCATTCTCATATAACCCTGCAATCAATTACCATCCTCGAAAAGGTACTAGTGTCACAGATCCATGCATGTGCAATTATACAAAAGCAACATCTACTCACAAAAGGAGGGTTATGCAAAAACAATTTTTAAGTGACAAAGCATTAATAATCAAGAGGACTTTAATTTAAGCTCAAATAAGGAGTAGATTGGTAAAAGGCTAAAGGTGGGCAATTTCTGGCAATGTGGTGCTTATGATCCGGGGAAATGGAGTATTTCCAAACTTGAATTTCCACATTCTTTCTTCATAAGATTCATCACCTTTCATAATGCTTTTATTCATAATAATGTTTTTACCTCTCTGACCTTAGCACTGCCTTCTCGCGAGTCGCAAACATGGGTGTCATGAATGGCCCCGGATACTTAGTGCGTCGGACTCCTCACCTGGTGTCCCATCTCGCTAAACTATTATCTCAGCGAGCAGGGTCGATCTTTGATCGGATTTTCTTTCACTCATTAAATTTTCCATATTTTTCAAACAATTTCCTTCCAAACTCCAATAATAATAAACACAACAACCATATAACAATCTCCATAATGTAACATCATTCTCAACATAATCCCCGGATAAGGTAAAGAATGGAAATATTTAGATCATGTAGAGCAAATATTTGAAATAAGGCATATTATGGCTTTTGTGATGCATAAGCATAGGTAAGGCTAGGATATAACATATGAGCATTATATGGAAATATAAAGTCCTCCATCATCTTATCATGCAACATGTCAAAAGCAATTTCAATTTTTACCTCCTTTCATGGTTTTCAAGAAAATATGCACTTCATTGTGACTTCCCTTTACTAGGCAATTTCATGCTATATCTCTAATGAATCTAATTTTGCATCGTCGAGTTCAATATAAGCTTCCATGACATTATTCAAAAAAAATTCAATGGGGGTCATTTTTCTCAAATTTTGGAAATCATGCATATAAGCACATAAATCAATAATGCATTCCAAAATAGCCATGTAGCAATTCAAAGAAATAAATTCACATATATGTCAAAATATGATTACATAAATCCAATATGCACAAAGTAAGCCCTTCCCCCACCCCATACTTAAACATTACAGTGTCCCCACTGTATAAAATCAAATAAAAACAAGAGTAAAGGAAGGAACTCACAGGATAACATATCGAGGATGGCGGATCAGGTATGTCGAGTAAATAGGCTTGTCGATCTCGAGTACAGGGTACTCGATCTCGAGTAGTTTCGTCTGCGTCCAGTGGATTCTGAAGTCGAGGAATTTCTGGGCTTGTCGATATCGAGTTGGCCTACTCGATATCGAGTAGTGTCTGGGCTGCTCCTCCTTGTCGTTGTCGACTTGGCCTTCGTCGATTCTGACTGTTTTTCAGGGACTCCTTCTTTCCACCTTTCGCGATCCTTATATGCTTGCTGACCTAAAAGTGTTAGATCGCACAAAAGAACAAGACTATCCACATGAAGTATTCTAAAAGACCTAAAACCAAAACCAAAAACAAAAACCAAAAACCAAAAAGTTCAAAAAGTCCCAAAAATTCATAAAGTTTATATACATGCTCTAGATTTTAGATTCGCTAGGCCGACTTCTCCGTTTGCACTTTAGCCTGGCTCGTCTTTGTCCGGAGGTATAGGTGGATCTGGTGGTTCCTCCGGTGGTGGGAAGCGTGGGATGTCATCCGGGGGCATCATGTGGAGAAGCTTAAACCTCCCCAAGTGAACGCTCCATGACTTCACCCATTCATCTTCCTGGGCTCCAGCTGGCATGCATAAAGGAAGATATAATGAAAATATACATACCTCATCATCATACCTCTTCCGCTTCATTGGTTGATTTGTTTGCTCGTCTCCACCACAGCAAAACGGTGGAGTGGGAAGAGATATTTCCACCTCATCATGCGGAGCTTCATGCCACTTTGCTAGGACCCCATACTTGAACACAAACATCGATTGCTCAAAATTGTCAGGTTTGGCCTTCACCTTATAAGGCAAATGCGACCTTGAAGCACCATGGGCAACGACGTCCAGATTTTGCGTTGGTGGCTCTTCTTCTTCTTGGGATCCTTCCAAAGATTCTTCAAAGATAGATAGTGAAATAGAGGAAGGACATACCTGGGTTTCTGTGGAACAAACGATTTCGGCTAGTGTTTCTGGATCAGTTCCTCCAGAATGTGTATATGTCGAGTCCAGGTAGTCGATGTCGACTGGCTCATAGAAGGGGACATTGTCGAACCAACTTGTCATTGTTGATTTGGGCGATTTAGCGTAATGTTCCCATCTACGCAACACAAGCTTAGCTTCTGCCCGTTCCCTTGCTGCTTTCTCAGCGGCGATAGCAGCATCTTTTGCGGCCAGTTCCCTTGTAAGCCTCTGTATCAGCTGTTCTTGTGTTTCTGCGGCCTCCATGGCTCTTTTTCAGTTCAGAATGGATGTGTAGGACATGTTCCGGATCATCTAAGGTGTCAAACTCAGGTGGTTGACCAGAACGGCGCATACACCTGCGAAGTAACTCAAAAGAAAAGTGAGATCTGACTACCTAAGGCGCGAATGATTGCTTCCCCGGCAACGGCGCCAATTTGTTGTAGGAGGAAATCGAGTATGAAATATAACAAAATAAATCAAACCAGATTCTGCCCACGCAAATAATTACAAGACCTCCTCCTGATGTAGCAGCGGGAAGTCAGGATCGATCCACGAGGAAGCGTGTCAGCGGATCCTAGGAAGCGGAGAAATCTCACGAACAGAAGTCGACAACAGGGTCCTCGATCTCGACTAGGGTAGTCGACAGAAGATCGGACAGTCAAACAACGCGCAGCAGCAACTCGGCAGATGGTGGTCGATCTTGACGAGGCTTACTCGATGTCGAGTAAGGTCTTGTCGACTTCGGCTTGTCTTTGTCGATCTCCTGCACAATTAAGCTACGGCGACTCTGGGTCGAGAATCAGTAGTCGAGATCGACCAGGGTTTGGTCGAGGTCGACGAGGGTAGGAACTTAAAACGAAAACGAAAGAAAGTAAAAACAAATGCTTTGGGGTTTCGACTAAACTTAATGTAAAAGGACTTCCAAGATTGGGGTTTGCAACGACAATAACCAAGCATGCATAAGGTAGAACCAATCAGATAATCATATAATTCGCATTAAAGGACTAAGCTTTCGCCTTTTCCAACAATTAGACAACTCTCTCAAGAAACCCTAATTGTCTCTACCGATTTTATGTTTATAATCCAAGTTGTTAGCATGGATCTCCATTAGATGGGCAATAAACACATAAACAAGTAGGAAAATGCTCAAAACATGATAAAGGTCGGATCTTTACCTCAGGCACGCAGGGCTATCGTCGGGCTCTCCCCAACCCTAGAAGTGGGTGGACTACTCGCGCTTCATCATAATTAAAGACATCAATAATAAAAGGAAATAAACTTGCATTAATAAAATAAAATAGAGCTTACAACCAAAGGAAGTCAATTCCGCTCTCGCTTCACAAAACTCCTCTTGGCCACTCACTCTCTCTCTCTCTCCTACTACTTCTCCTACTAAAAATTGAATGAATAAAACTGAGCCCATGGGCTTTATTTATAGGCTTCATTCCCTAGCTATTCTAGGAAAGAAATATCTATCTATATCTAAAATTGTATCTAAAAGGCTTTAAAGATAAATAAAAACAATAAAGGAATTAAATCTAAAATAGGGAATTATATCTAAAATGTCTTCAATGGATAAATCTTCTCCTTCATGATGTATCTTGATGATTTTGGATAGAATCGGCAATCTCCCAGCCCAAGCAAAGCCAAACCGAGTAGAATTCGTCATATCGAGTAACATGGTTTCTGGAAGCGTCGTCGACCTCGACAAGGCTCTTGTCGATCTCGAGTAGAAATCTTGGTCGACTGGCTCGGCTCGTCGTCTCGGCTAGCTGGTGCTCGACAGACTCGGACATGGATCCTGGTGCTCGTCGATCTCGAGGAGAGCTCCTCGATCTCGAGTAGACTGGCCTTGTCGACTAGGTCTTCTCGGCAGCGTCGGGTAGATCTTCTCGACATGCTCGGACACGGCTTCCGGGCTCCTCGATCTCGAGTAGAGTGTCACCCGGCATGTCCTCGTCTTCGGCTTTCTCGATCAGCTCCGTCCTCGACCAGGCACTTTTGGTCGATCTCGAGTAGAGTGTACTCGATCTCGAGTAAAGTTTTCTCAGCTTTCTGCTCTGTTCTTGAAACGCACTTTCCCGAGTCCTCGTTCGTCGGATTGACGCATATGACCATGCGTTGGAAAGCTCTTTCCGAGGGCTACAACTCTCATGAAGACATCAAAGCTTGATTCAGAACGAAGAATGGTGAAAAAAAGGCCTTTTCTCCAACTGCACCATTCTTAGCTTCTCCATGAGTTTCCTTTAAGCTCCAAAGTGCGTCCGATTTCTGCGAAATATAACCAAAACTTGTGTAGAACTCCATATATTGCAAATAAGTGTAAACTACACAGATTCTGTATTATTCTAACCCAAATGCATGAAATGTATGCAGAAATCGATATAGAAATAAGTGTAAAACATGGCAAATTAGGCTCACAACACGTCCTTATAGACGATGATAAAGAACTTCGGATGCGATGTGAGATCACGTCCATGGTCCATCCTATGCTTGAGCTTGGTCATCTTATTCGCAACCTGATTTATTTCACGGAAAACATGCTTGTAGGTAGCTTCCTTAAAAATACTGTAGAAAATGCTGAGCATCAGTGACGATCATCTCAATCTCTCAGCGACAACACCATACACTATCATCGTGAGACTTTCACATTAAACCTCAATCCGTCGGCAAGCCAAATTTCTAACTGTTAAGTGGCTAAAGTGGAGAGAGCAGGGCTTCAACCACCAAGGACGAAATGGATTCACAAATGGAGTCGAGAGACTATGACATGACCGTGGTGACCCTGCATTTGAGTTATTTAAATTAGTTTTAACTTAAAACAAACGTAATAGCGATAATACAAGTAATTTAGCCGGTATATAATCAGAAGAAACGTAAGCAGTGGATATAGAAATAGGAGTATATAAAATGGCAACCCCTACCCTTTTCCTTTCGCTTTACGTCATGTCGACGGGCAGCTGCTATGCTGAGCTGCACTGCACCCTCAACCAGCAGGCCTACTGTTTCATTTACTACTCCATCCGTACATTATTCGTCCCATAATACAGTGTAAACTGGCCTACTCTTTCATGTTGCCAATGGATTAATTTTTAAACCTGGTAATAATTTTTTTTTTTTTTTGTTTGGGAACAAGAAAAAGTTTAGAAGCCCTAGTTTTTTAAATTGATCCATTAAACAGATGTTTTTTTTGACGAGAATTTGTATTTCTATAAATTAGAGAAATATTGATTCATTTGTAGATAAAGGGTGGCTCGAATAGCTCAATCGATCAACTATCCTTGAATTTAATAAATAAAGAGCGATCATTTGGGATTTGAAACGGAAACCTATGGGTACTACCCACAAATCCTTTCCGATTGAGCCATTTCAGAATGATTATCAATCAACTATACCATTCACCTCCCTAAAGACGTGTTGGACGTGAATGTTATCAAATGAAAAAAAAAAACATTAAAATGGGAGTCAAAGATAATTGCAAATTATCTCAACCTACCAAGAGAAGCTTCAAGTGCCCTTAAAAACATTAATAATACAAAATTTATCTCCTTTAGTAATCATGTTTCGTATATATCTTAAGTTTTTGTACTTTGTTGATGTCATTCCATAGTGCAAAACCTTCTAATCCCATAATTGTGGTAATCTAGGTAGGATTTGCCTTCTCCCATACTCATAAACCTCTCTTTTTTTTAAATAAATAGTTCGAGTATATTAGACCCTATTTGACTATCAATTAATTTAAGAGCGTCTTTATGAACGAGATTGTCAACTGAGTAAGAAGTCAAAGTACAGGTCCCAAAAACATGCCATTCTCCGCCACCAATTTCATATAACCGTCTCATAATATTGAGGAGTTATTCAACGTACTGCCAAATTCAGAAATTTTTTAGCTCCTTTAATATTGATGAGTTATTCTACGGTTAAATTAAGATATTTTGGTACTTAATTTATACTCCGTATGAGATTGACGGAAATAATATAATGAAAATTAAGTAATAAGCTAGATCACTGTTTTAAAAATCGCGCCTAGGTGTTGTCCGGACACCGTCTAGGTGCTAGACAACCCCCCTCCACCTAGATCTAAACGAACGCCTAAGCACGTCTAGGTATCCACCTTGATCGCCTTGGCGCCGCCTAGGCGTAGGCAGCTCCTCACCGCCTAGGATCCGCCTAGCGTTTTTTAGAACAATGAGCTAGATTAGTGAGTTCGAAATCCATTGATTCTTATTGTCGTTTTTGTAGGATTGAACTCTATCTTGGTTATACATTGAGCGTTTAATGCATATGTAATGGAAAAGTTTTGCTTCAACTCAACAATATCAAAAACAGGGTTTGGGAGGTTTACCGTCGGTAGTAGTCGTTGTCTTTGGGACAAAACATTTATAAAATAAATGTCATTGACAGAAAACATATATTTTGATTTAAATAAACATGATTTTGTTTTTATATATGGCCTTCAAATCTAGTTGTTTTGTATAATTTGATGTTGTTTGATTGCAATTTTTAACATATATACGTACAACGTACTAGGGTAAGGTTTTTCAATATACCCTTTTGATAAAACTAAAAGCAAGGGGCGGAACTTGCTAAAATTGGGCACTTAGAGGTTGCCTTTCAATACACAAGTTTGATAGCTGATTTGTGGAAGATGGCATATTTGGGGTTTGTGGATATGGCTGGCTTCCACATGAATAATTATTTGAGGGTCCATCCCATGTGGAACAAACCTCGAGTCTATACGACCTAAGAATTTGGCAAACTATCAATTACAAGTTAGTGTAACAGTTATAATGTTGCAAACATTAAGTTGTAAGTGACGGTGTCTACCCCTTTATAGAGCCGGATTAAGAAAATCAAAGTGAAGAAATATGGTGCTTCAAAAAAAAGGGTGACAGAAATAGAGGAGAGAATGACATTTAACTCTTGTATAATTGAAAACATATATTGACATGAACTTCATGGAGGATGAAAAGGTAAAAAAAACTAGGGTAAACGGTAGAAAATCACCCCTTAAATAGGGCATATTGCTCAAAATCACCCCTTAAAATCAATATTGTAGAAAACCACCCTTTATACCAAGGACCACCCTATATCTGATTTCGTTAAGTTTTAGAGAAAAAAAATCGATAAATTACCAAAATACCTTTATCATATATATGGAGAGGCGATATTGAAAGTAATCTCACAAAGGAGTTGTGGAGATATTTAGGCATGGATTGAAGGAGGCTTAGTATAGGACCGTAAGAGTTGTTGAATAATTTCAATTAAAAAAAGTGTGCCTAGAGTTGTACATATGTACAGAAAGATAGACGGAGAGTGAGTGGTGACAAGAAAATGATATGTATAGGGGTAATTTTGATTTTTTCAAAGATATTTATCGAAACTCTAACAGCACATAGAGGTGGGGTGGTTTTTGGCAAACAAAAGATATGTAAAGGATGGTTTTCTGCAATATTGAATTTAAGGGGTGGTTTTGGGCAATATACCCTATTTAAGGGGTTGTTTTCTGCAGTTTACCCAAAAACTAATCTACAAACTTAAGGCCCATTCGGTATAAGCATGTAAGATAAACGGAATATAAACAAATTTTATATAGGAAAATATATCTAGATAGGAGAATATTGCTATTTTTATATGAAAAATAAGATAAAAGGGTAATGATTCGAGAAATATTGGGGTAATGATTAAAAATTTTAACAATATATTCTAAATTATAAATAGAATATATTTATTTTGTTTCCCTTCATCTTTATAAAACTTAAATCAAACGAGTCGTTAAAGTTTAAACTTAAATTTGTTTGTGCTTTTTCCCAATCAAATCAGAGATATGTTTCTGACCCCAAAAAAAATCAGAGATATGTGGTTCAAACTTGAAACTATCCAAATCTCAATCACGTTTTCTTGGTAAATATACTCTCACAACCCACAAGACATAAGGTACGAAAAACACCTAGTGGTAGTGCTAAAGTTGGTGTAATCTTATAAAGTTGGTGCAATCTTGTGCTATTTTACGAAAAATACAAGCACAAAAGAGACACTTTGGCCGGCCGACATGTTATCCTTTAGGTTGTCCTATCCAATGCAACTATGAACGGAGCTAAGCTGCTCTCAAAGTGTAGGAGCGTGAGATGCTCAGTGTAGCAAAGGGCCCCTCTTCCTTTCTCCAATGGCATAAGTTGTCGCCATGTTTGAGTTACACAACCTTTGGCATATTACAGTACACCTGTACTATCCATCTTATGTAGACAAGAGGGTTAAAGAATGAAATGACCATTCTCTATTCCTCCATTGCCCTAGCTGCACCATCCATGGCCCCCGGCCTTGCTTTTTTCTAGCAACTTTGTTTCATCTCCTGCAATGGGGTGATTCAAATTTGAGTGCAAATCGATTAACTATTGAATCAAATAGCTCAATGAGGGCTCATTTGTGGCATTGCACGGTATCTGCAGTACATTCTCGTCAACAATGGCATGGACAAGTGCTCAAATTTATGGCAAATATTATTACAATCATCTCACATTCACTGCATCAGTGTAGAACATACCACTCGGTTTTTACGCTGTTGGCTTCCTAACGTTTCTGGATTATGACTGAATTGGCGAGGCCAGCCTGCTCTACGGTTTGATTTAGATCGTTGAGTTGCTTGGGAGGGAATCCTACTGTTTGGAGCTGGTAAGCGCCATTCCCTGCTGGACTTGATGCATCAATGAAAGAGCGGATGTCACCTACTGTGTGGTGGTGATTGAAGCGTGCAACCATTCGGGTACCATCGGCCAGCCTTAGCTGAATAGAAGTCAATGGCTTGGTTTCATCCACAACAACCTTAGTAGGTGGGGTAGAGCTGCTTGCAGTTGCGAACTCGAACTCCGGCTCTGATGAAGCTGGAGCTGTGGTGCCACCAAGTGTTCTACCCACTCCCTGGAAGGCAACAGTGTTCCTCTCGGGTTCCTGTCACGTTAAAATACGATGAGGATTTGTGGCACATCATGACATTAAGTGGACATACATCTAAAGACCAAGCATTCACACGATGACGACACACTATCATGCAGGTAGAGAAGACCCAGTAATGGAATGTTTCGGTTACAAGCATACTCTGATCTCAAAAAGAATGTAAAAACAAAACTGCAACCACCAACTCTTATAGTTTAGAGACGAAGTGGACGGAAGAAAACACAATGATCATCATTGGACATTCAGACTAAGCAGAGGGATGACGGAAAGTGTAAACATTGAAGCTTACCGAGAAATTCTCATCCCTCCTAGCAAGTCTGACTTGCACCACAGACCTTCTGTCAGCAGGCTCAAGTTCCTTTGGACATTCAGATTTCATGATGCTCTGTGATTGAAATATAACCAGAGGTTACAAGGAGTTACAAAGAAAGTGTTGCTTTCGCTTGGAAATTGATGTTCATGTTAACATTTCATCCTGAGATTCAAACTGACTTATGGGAGATGAATCAAAAACATTTCATAAAAGATTACGAGGATTGACAGTCATCGTTAATTTCAGCAAGATGCTAAAGACGAACAACAAGTTTCACCCTCAAAAGGACCAGTTCTCACATCCATACCTCCAAGAAAGGTGCATTTTCAGATTCATCCATTCTCCTCAAGGGACCATCATCTACGGTGAAGCCATTCCGCCAGAAAACAATGTCGTGGATAATGGCCTCAGGCTGTTGCTGCTGAACTGCTGCATGTACCGTATCTCCAGAAAGCAGTCTTCCAGTCCCTGTGAAGCTTGTCGAGCTCGAAGATGATTGAAGACCGTCAACAGGCTCTGGAACAGCTCCCAGTTGTCTAACTTGATTAAAAATCTCATCGACATCATTTCTCTTTGTAGGATCCTGCACAAGCATGCCACTGCACATACAACAAAGGCAAGATCACGCAAGAAACCCTCAGATAAGGCAGATCACAGAGATAGGAGTTGATTGCGAGTTGTAAATCGTGCACTAAAAAGCATTACACGGTATATGAGAATCGATGACAGCTACAGTTTTGGCATTCATACGAATATATGACTTACGGAGGTACCATGATGACCACGAACAACGCCCAAATATCATTGTGAAAAGATCATAGGAAATTAGCAAATTTTCCTGTGAAAGAACTTCTACAACGGTCCTACAAAGCCCTAATTCGTCATAAGGTGTGGATAAAAATGTAATCCTCCACAACTGAAATGAAAACCTAATTTACATCACGCACAGCAATCTAATTCAAGAAATTGTAGAATTAGCCCGGTCCAGGAGTTTACAACTGTCTATGCATCGATGATTAAGGTTTAGAACATGTAGAATGCTGCGAAATTCGAATATAAGAGAGAGAATACCTTTTCTCGCCGCCAGTGTAGTACTCTTGAGGGGCGTCGGAGTCGCTGTCGGAATCATGGCCGGAGGGGCGATTCAAATCAGCAAGGGTGCGGATTCTATCGCTTCGGCTGCTGGAAGGTTTCAGAGGCTTCTTGTCCTTGGACGCCATGGATGGAGTTCGATCAATGGAATGATTTCCCTTTCTCGGTGGTTGCAACCGAAATGAGATGAAGAAGCTTCGGGTTTCAACTCCCCCAATTTCACATCACCGATCGGAAAGCACAAACTGCACACCCAAGTAGGTTTCATGGACCCACGATTGGGCCATCAACAAAGGACGGGCCTAATGTCTAAAAGCATTACTAGTGATTGGGCCGTTGTCAACTGGTCCGGTCCAATTAGGCCCAATGAGATTTGGATTGTCAAAATTCAATCACAAGATGGAAAAAATATGAGGCAGTGCCTCTAATAAGTGTTTTGTTGCAAATTTGTGGTAATACAAAAATGAGTACAGAAGTTGAAATTAGTAGTCAACGGAGTAGGTTTTTTTTAGAAAAGGAAATCAATTCGATACACTACTAAACAGGTCTATTGAATTGAGAGGCAAAACAATTCACCAAAAACGGATTGCTTGTCATGGAACATACAAACAACAAGCAAATAGAGGCGACCACGGATGATACCACGAACACCAGTAAGCTTTTTAGTTTGAATCTCATTTAAATCTTATTTATGACTTAAATGGTTGGCATGAGGTTTGATGAAAACATTTAATTTTAGAGATTTTTCTTTTCCTCTAAATATAGAGAAATTTTTACTCTCTCCTAGTTTCTCTATTTTATAAAACAATATAGAATAGTTGGTGGACCATAAAATCCATTTTTTTTTCTCTAAATTTTCCATTTTTCTCTATTTTAGAGGTTCTGTTGGAGAAGCTCTTAATCTTTTTTTTCTCTAAATTTTTCATTTTTCTCTATTTTAGAGGTTCTATTGGAGATTCTCTTAGTGTTTCTAACTACATTAAATAAGTAGTGTGTGATGAAAACCACCACTGCCCTTTGTCTTGGGGAGGATATTAAGTTGATATACTTTTCTTATTGATGAAAATCTAAACCCACTAATACAACACACAGGAGAGGATTTTCAGTTGATATACTTTTCTTATTGATGAAAATCTAAACTCATTAATACAACACCTAGTATTAACAGTTAACAAAAATGTAAATAAAAAGAGAAAGTATATAGTAGTAGAAAATGTAAATAAAGGGGGAAAGTAGGTGGAAGAGCTTAATAAATGGGAGGCACATGAAGATGCGGCCAACCAGCAGGTTTCTGACAACCAGCATCTCTCTAGTACACAATCCACAGTTTTTATATTTAATGAAGATATAAAGCAAAGCCTAAACCCACAAATAATTGATTTTCTTAATCAACGATCCAACGACTTGTATATAATTCTTTTTTTTTTTTTTTGGATTAGGTAAAAATTCGAAGGTCAGACAAGTCTGACTCATCGAGAGGCCGACAAAGTCGGCAGACGGCGGACCGTCAAAAGTACAACCTAAAATACAGAAATACAGAAAATACGCGAAATGAAACAAGCAGAAATAAACTCTACAACAAAACGATCTAAGAAGACCAACTCCCGGAAAGCTGAGGAAGCCGCCGAAGAACGAAGCCAAACACCACCGGCCAGCGGTACAGCAGGACTATCAACTGTGGGTAGTGCAGACGAACTCCAATGAACTTCAATCCCGGATACGGAGTCGCCCTGAGCGCACCACCTCGACCCCAGCCAGTCCCGACTCCAGACTTCACATCCCCCAACAAAGAAGAAGACCTCGTAGAAACATCGGAAGCAGAGCCGCATGCTGCTCGAACAAAACGCCAATAAAATTTCACCTGCAAAAATATCGGCAGTCCCTAGCGGAATCTAGACAAATCCTTTCGGGTGGGTGTACTCAAACCCTTTCGGGATTTTTTATCAAACCCTTTCGGAGAGTTGATCAAAACTTGTATATAATTCCTGTCTACACTGCACGGTGAAGAATGAAGATAAAGATAAATAATGAACCATTTGACAATCCCTATCTACAGTTATTCATCCCCTTGGAGTACTAATAACTGTTTTGAGTTTATTTTATAGGTTACAATAATTTTATGTGACATCAGTATATAAGGTCTATTTGCCCCTGCCGGGTGGCCTTATCCTACAAGAAGTGAGTGGCCTAATGGTACAAGAAATGAGAGACGTTGGGAGGTTTCGAATTCGATCTCTATCTCTATTCTTTCAGTTAGATTAAAGAATCAAAATACTTTTTAAAATTAGGTTAAATCGAACTACACAAGTCGATCTACCTACACAAGTCCATTTACCGTGCGTGAATCTCACGTATTCGATCACATATTATATATATAATGTTAATTGCACGCATTTTAGAAGATGTACAAAATTTTATAGCTTATTTTGTAATTTATTTTTTCTAATTGTTTACAGTGATTTTAATTTCTCAAAATATTAAATATGGAAATTTGTTGATAGACATTCTTACTTTTAACTATATAAATACCTTCTCTATTTTTTAAGTGATGTTTATTATTTACACAAGTATTTTTTTTGGAATAAAATGCATATAAATAGAAACTATCAACTTTTTTAAAAAAATTAGACGAAACTAATTAAAATAACTCAACCTTTAAGGGGGTGTTAAAAATATATCTCAACCTTTCAAATGTAAAATAAATATCCCGACCTTTTATAAGTGATGGTAATATAATATCCTAATGATTTCTCTCCAATAAAATTCTTATTTTATGTATTGTATTACTCATGTATTTTCAATTCAAATAAAACATATAAAATTAAATTAGATGAGTTTAAAAGTTTATTTAATAAACTTTTGTAGTTTTAGATTTAATTTGTACCTAACTTTTTATATCTTTTTTTAAATCAATAACATTTATAACAAGCCAAATAAAAAAAATGTAAAGCAAAATAACATATTTTCAATTAGTAAATGATTAGCTAGTGATTTAACTTATCAAAACTGAAGAATATTTTGGCAATTATAAACTTTATGTTACTACGAAATTGAAATAAAAATTTAATTATTTAGATTATTCAATGATGTTCATTTATATATAAGAAGTAAATTATTATTATTAAAACATATATAAAAGAATGTAACTTTTTTATTTTTTATTAAATCCAAAATAAAAAAATTAAGATAAATTTAAAAACCAATCTAATTTAATCTAATAAACTTGAATGATATTTTTACACAATCAAGATATTGAAAATTATATTTTAAATATTTACTTTTTTTATTATATTTGTTTTGATTAAATTTAATTATAATCTATAAATACGTGTTAAATCGAATAATTTAAATTAAATACGTATTAAAGTGAATGTTTAGGGGCGAAACTAATCATTTTTTTGGGGGAGAAAAGTTTGGGATATTATATTACCATCACTTATAAAGGTCGAGATATTTATCTTACATTTGAAAGGTGAGGATATATTTTTAACACCCTCTTAAAGGTTGGGTTATTTTAATTAGTTTTGCCAATTTATAAAAACAAATGTAAAAAAAATTTAATATTTCATATAATTTTTATCATTCTAAAAATTCATGAATGATTAATAAACGACGTGTTTTTAATTAACATATTGAGTATAATTTATTTACAAAAATAATCATCTTGCTTAATCAATACAGTATATAGCTACCTTATTAGTGTTTTCGGTTTTAATCTAATTTGATTGAACTACATGTTAGAGTAAAGTAAAATCCATTTAAGAAATTAACACTATCCCTTATAAGTTATAAGGTAAACAGCAAAAAACCACCCCTTAAATTCAATATTGCAGAAAATCACCATTTATATAGCTTTTGTTTGCCAAAGACCACCCTGCATGTGTCGTTAGAGTTTCGTTAAATGTCTTTGAAAAAACCAAAATTTCCCCTATACATATCAGTTTCTTGTCACCACTCACTCTCCGCCTATCTTTCTGTACACATGTACAACTTCACACACATTTTTTAATTTAAATTATTCAACAACTATTACGGTCCTATACTAGGCTCCCTTCAATCCATGCCTAAATCTCTCCATAACTCCTATGCGAAATCCCCTTCAATATCGTCTCTCCATATGATAAGGGTATTTTGGTAATTTATCGATTTTTTCCTCTAAAAATTAACAAAATTAGAGATATGGTGGTCTTTGGTAAACAAAAGGTATATAAAGGGTGTTTTTCTACAATATTAACTTTAAGGGGTGGTTTTGAGCAATATGCCCTATTTAAGAGGTGGTTTTTTACAATTACCCTAAGTTAACCAATTTTATATTTTTAAAAGAAAAGATAATGAGCACTGCACCAAACTACTGCCTTAGGGTGTGTTTGGGTGTTGTGTTTATAGGGTGTATGAGATGGGAAATTTGCTTTGGAAAAAGTGCCCGACTGTTTGGGTGTAGAGATGTGTGGGATGCGTCGGGTGGGATTTGGAGGAGTCATGGAATGGAAGGGGATGGGAAATCAATCCTCCTTGGAGGAGGTTTTCTGGACGGGGAAGCTGAAGAGCCCCGAAATGCCTTGTCGCATCCCCCTCTCCCTCCATAAATGCTCAAAATTTTCGTCGTCCACAAGACGCTTCCCTCACAGAGCTCCAAAAATTCAAAGATTGTTGCTTGCTCGAAGCCACCGGGCCCGATGATGTTTTCAAATGTCTTTACCTTCCCCTTGTCGATTACTGCCTGCAATGGACGGGGAAGCTGATGATCCCTGATTTGCCCTTTCGCATCACATGTTCCACCTTCTGATTTCTGAGGGCCCAATGATATTTTTCATTACCTTTTCATTTGGTGCTTGTTGCTCTTGCACTATGTGAACTGATTACCTTCATGATGCTTGCAACTCTACTGCCTCCAATCCATAAATGCTTCCGAGGGCCCGATGATGTTCTTCAATTACTTTTCATTTGGTGAACCTCTCTCAGTTTTGAATTGATTTTGCATCTTATATTGTTGCACCTTATGATTTCTTAGGGCCCAATGATGTTTTCTTTGCCTTTTCATTTGGTGCTTGTTGTTCTTGCACTATGTGAACTGATTACCTTCATGATGCTTGCAACTCTACTGCATCCATAAATGCTTCTGAGGGCCCGATGATGTTCTTCAATTACTTTTCATTTGGTGAACATCTCTCAGTTTTGAATTGATTTATCAAGATGTCATGGTTCTCGCCTATTTGCATAATGTTGATCAACTGATATAAGGTTAACCTGCGAATTTAAAAACTGGGGTTGTTAATGATTACAGCTCATCACCCATTGCATTTGTTGGCATATGTCCTTATGAACTGATATCTTTGTCCTCAGATTAGTTTCACCTCATCCGTATTGTCCTGAGATTAGTTTTACCTCATCTGATTACTTATGAAATTGAGTTTGCATCTTATATTGTTGTAAACTTGGGGTTTTTTGCTTTGATATGTGCTCATATGCCTTGCACCTAGTCAATTGCATGACTCGTCTTGTGATTTTCCACCTGAAATACCAACTCCACTGCCTGCAATGATTTCTGCGGGCTTGATGATGTTCTTCAATTACTTTTCCTTCCCTATTTTCACCAATTTTCAAAATGAAAAACCTTGTTGCTCGTGCAGTTGTTCATTGCCTCTTTGCATAATGTTGATCACCTTATATATGTGATCCTGTTCATTTTCCTTTGCTGGGAATGGAAATTGGTTGATTGTTGTTCTTGCATTTGTGAACTTGTTCACCATTTTGAATAACATGTTGCACCTTGTGATTTGTCATTGCCTCTTTGCATCTGTTGATAAATTGACTTATGTGGGCATGATATACGTCCTCACACCTGATAATACTTTATGAAACTCATCTGTTTCCGTTCGCTGAAAAACATCTGATCACAACATGGGCAGCATGTGGCCATACTTTGACACCGACACATACTCGGACGCCTCCTACCTGAGTGGGGACCCAAGGAAGTATTACTGGCTAAGATCTGACTATACGTATGGTCGAGACCGCAATGACCAGGAACTTCAGGATGACACCACATCTGAACGCCAGGACCCTGAAGACGTTGAGGAGGAGTATGACCTTTGGGACTTTGCAAAGGATGAGCTCCAGGAGCTCAGAGGCCGCGTGACGACGCTGGAGGCCTATGACAAGACAAAGGTGACTGAGCTCGATGGTACGAAGGGTGAACTCCATGCTACCAAAGGGGAACTCCATGCTACCAAGGCGCACAATGCCAACCACGCTACCAAGGCTAGCAACGACCACCTGATCCAGAGGATAGCTTACCTGTGCGCTTACTTATGCGCCAGGTGGGTCGACCACGCTTCGGAGCAAGTCCGTAGCCAGCAGCTTAGCCATGTAGTGAAGCTCCGAGGATGGCTGCTTATTCTTGCGGTGGCCATCATCATGTGTCGCCTGCTGTGCAGGGCGTAGCCAGTCCCGGGTGTTGAAGAACTTTTTGTTCAATCTGTTGCTTTTCTAAACTTGTAGCATGCATACACTGTTTATAGTGATTGCTCCTCTTTTGTGCCTATTTTGGGGTATTCAGTTGTAAGAACAAACAATATTTCCATCCTGCTTGCCTGCGACATTTTGTGCAGGTTGATGTGTCCGTTCCGGGCAAGTAGGCTTACTTATTATGCATCTCATTTCCACTTGTTATCAAATGATTGCAAAGCTCACTTGCTCAATTACATGCTTTGCACTTTTTGTTATTGTTATGCCAAGTTTTGATAACGAAAGTAGAGACAAATTACATGACAGACTACTTTAATAAAAACTTGTATATGTTTGGAAACTACTTGGACAAAATACATCAACATGCCAAAATACACGAATATTCCAAATCACTTACATTATGCAACTACTATACTAGCACCTCGTAGAGGTTTGAAAACTCCTTGGACAAAAGACATAAAAAATGCCAAGTAACATTTACCTTTGTCATTACTTACATTATGCCAAGTAACATTTACCTTTGTCATCTACTTCTTCGGAGCTATGAAGCTCGCATGATTGTCCTTCTAACGGGATACGCACCTATCGTTCCAAATCTGGCGGGTGATTTCATCCCTAAGGCTCTTTATCCCCGTGATAGGGCCACCATCCTCTTCCGAGTCATAAAAGGGATCATCTGCCTCGTGACCAACTTCCTCTTCGTTGTCGTACGGGTCCTCGTTGTCCTCCCTGTCGGACGGGGGTCTATCAAGGGTGAACTCCGTGAACCTAAGGTCACTTTTGTCCTCGATCTCCGACTCCTCACAAGTTTGCCTGACATAATTGTGGAGCACAAAGCAAGCTATGATGATTGCAATCTGCTTGGACTTCACTTACATACTCCGAACGACAAATAAATGAATATTCCAAATCACTTACATTGTGTAGGATTTTCCACTTGGACTTCAATATCCCAAACGACCTCTCGATCGCGGCCTGAGGGACGAGTGTGACTTGTTGAACGCCTCTTTCTCGTTCGTCGGTTGTGAAGCTGCGAATGTCGAGTGATGGTACTTCGTTGTAGAATAGAGAATCATGTAACCTGTGGGGAACGGGTACTCTTTTTCGCATAGGTAGTAGCGGCCTACACAACACACACATTAGACAAGGCAAAATCACATGACTTTCTGCATGGAAATCAACGCTATTAAGACAAGGGTGACTTCTGCATTCTGCTTGCAAAGAGGGTACTTATCACACGTATCGGCAGGTGGATGTGAGAAGCGCAGAGAAGTTGTCCTTAACGCGTGATCAAACACATGTGCATCGTGTGCACTAACCTCTTAGGCAGCCAAAATGAGCGTGAATCGAAGGTCGAAGTCGCAGACAACCATGACGTTGTACGTGCATGTGCCCTTCCTGCAATGACACCTGATCTGGTCGCCTCTCGGTATCGCCGCTTGAATATAGGTCCCGTCTATTGCACCTATAGCGCCCTTGAAGTACGGCCAGTACCGGTTGTCGTTCTGGATAGGGTCCGATATTCGGTTGAAGTGGGGGTCGCGAGGCCGGATGATGTCTCATGCGAACCCACGGTAGCCATTGCATCTTGCCCCACACATTGCATCTAGAACTTGCTCTATGGTGTCCGATATAGTGTAGGTCGATCGTTGGAACCGGTCAGGTGCAACTCTTCGTCACCGCCGGTCTACCCTGTTGAGGTAGGAGAACCAATTTGATTTTCGAACAAAAAAATATCGATGGCCTTTACATCAAGCACAAGAGGGGTAGGACGATGGGGGCAATTTGGTATTTTCATGTGAATAAGTAGGGTAATTTGGGCTTTTCCCGTTACTCCATCCACCAAAAAATCAAAATACAACCAAATACAACAAAATTTGGGTTTTAAATCTCCATCTCTTCCATCTCCAAAATCCATCCTCATCTCTTCTATCCACTAAAATCCATCCCGTTACCAAACAGATTCTTACTAATTCGCATCTTCTTCTCCTTAAACGTGCACCAAAGAACCCCAACTCCCAAGTACTTGTACATAAATTACACTCTTTACAAAATCGTCAATATATTAGTACAAATTAATCAGATCATTACCCATAAAAACAGAGCATTTATAATTAATTACAAAGGTGGCATGCATCTTCAACCTCCTTGATCGAGTCTTCACACAAAATTCCAAATTCTACAACTACACATTTTCAGACTATAAACGATAATTATAAAAGAAAAAATTGTTACAAAGGTTCCAGTTTGATACCTAACACTATTTAATTAAATTAATTTAATTTTAATACACCTTCTTACTGAATAAGCTTCGTAAGTTAAACAAATTACCCCCACTGTTTCCAACGATACTGGGCCCACCACCGCCAACTTCGCTCGCCTCACCGCTCCGGCAGCTCAGGTGATGCCGGTAACCGATGCACATCGGAACATTCAAGGCCAAGATCCTACCTTTCCCACCTCTACCACCACCGCGGCTGGATCCGGTGGCCGCCACGCCCTTGGCCGCCTTCTTCCCCTTCTCCGCCGCCCGGCCGGAATGCGTCCGTGGCAGCTGCCAGACGGGGCTTGAGCGGCCGAGGTGGACGCCGCCAGTGGCGCGGCCGGGGCTGCTGACAGGCCAGCTGCGGCGGGACTTGGACTCGCCGGCGGAGTTGCTCCGGGAGCACGGCGCGCTGCTCACCTTCCTCGCCGGGAAGGTCGACCTAGAGCGGCCTCCGCTGCCGCCAGAGTTATTCCCGGCAGAGCGGCTGCGGGAGAAGGGCCAGAGGTTGATGTTGAGCTCGGCGGAGTTAGCGGCGCTTCCGCCACCCTTCCTATCTCGCTTCTTCTCCTTAACTTTCTTCCTGGCCTGCTTGTCTTCGTCGGAGGGTTTCTTGTCGGACTTCTTGAAAAGGAGGCTCCAGCGGTTGGAGGCGGTGGCGGACGGGGCGGCGGAGAGGAGGGTGGGGGAGATAGGGGGATCTGAATCTGCAATTGGCGGGGCGATTGGGAGCGGAGGGGGCGGATCTGAAGGGGGAAGGAGGTGGAGGGGGAGGAGGAGGCCGCGGAAGAAGAGCTGGTCGGCGGAGTGGAGGGAGGTCGGCGACGGGAAGGAGGGGTTGAACTGGAACTCGAACTCCGGCGAGTTGCAGGAGGAGCTTCTTCTACTGCTAGATGGAGATGGGGATTGAGGTTGAGGGAGGGGATTGGGGTTGGGGAGAGCCATTGATGGAATTGGAATTAAACTTAAAAAGAAATGGGGGATTTGAGGTGAGAATTGAAAATTAAAGGGGAGAGAGATTTGCAGTTTGGAGTTAAAGGAGGAGAGTTAAATGCCCGGAAATGGGTATGGGGGAGCTGCCGGAGTTATTAAAGTTGGGTCCATAGTCACTTCATACGGAGTATATTATTGGCGATATTCAAATTATATCCCAATTGACGACCAAAAAAAAAAATTATATCCCAATTTTAGATTTAGTTACAATCATTACCCTTAAATTATATTTATTGCACAAATTATCAACTTTAATTTTTGGGTGATGGTGGTACGAGTATGTGTCAACCGGGTTCGGGTTTGGTGAGTTTGGGTTGATTTAATGGGATTTGACCTTTTTTTCTGGTTATAAGGGAAAAATTTAGGTTGTGTCAACCACGGTTGTACCAATATTCAATAACATCCTCGCAAACAAGAGTCTGAAACTCAAAGTCGGAATGTTAGATTTTGGATTATTTAGCATTTGTTATTCTTATTTATTTTTCTTAAGGTTTACTCCGTATTAGTATTTCATAACTTTTGTGGGACAAAATATAGATGTTTTACAAATTACAACACATTTATCATTACTTCCTTTCATTAATTTTATTGACCTCTGGCGTCTCACAAGATCGGAAAAAAGAAATGAATGTATATCTCATAGAGCTTACTAAACCTTGTTGTTAAGAACGGTGACTAAATTTGTACAAACTGTTTGGAGGACTCGAATTTCGGTTGTGAACAAAGCCCCTCGGATCTAAAAGAAATGTTAGTGGGTGCATGTGATGTGCTGTCGGGGTGGTGGTGGAGTTGCAGTCAGGGGCGGATGCTCTTGAAAGAGGTGGGATGCTCAAGCATACCCAATTAAAAAAAATTTTAGTATTAGTGTTAAATTTAATATTATTATATTAAAGCATCCCCTAATTATTTAAAAAAAAACAAAGAAAATAACTTACCTGTTGCTCACGTGCTTGATTTTGAGAAAGTGGGAGAGAGAGAGGGTAAGGGTAAGGCTGAGACACGCTGTCATCCCAACCTCAAATCCCAATTGAGTTTTCCACCATTAAACCTAGACCATCGACCCACTTAAGGAGGCGGCGGCGACGGGGTCACGGGAGGCGTGATTGTGGAGGGCAAGAGGCGCCGACGACCGGATTTGAGTTCTCGTTACAAGTCTGGTACAGGTCGTGGTTGTCAACAACAAAATTTCATTTCAATTGAACATCATTACAAGTTCGATGTGTTCAATGTTTGGATTGACTTTCAATTGAGTGAATTGAATAGAAGATTCTCAGATCAAGCATCAGAACTCCTTATTCTAAGTTCAACCTTGGATCCTCGTGATGGATTTAATAGGTTCAAAATTGAAGATGTTTGCAAACTTGCCAAGAGGTTTTCTCCAGAAGATTTTGATGATGGTGATATGTGTACTCTTCAATCAGAGTGCATTTTTTGAAAATGATATGCGTCGCGATCCAAAATTTCAAAAATTGGAGTCCATTGCTGATTTATGCCACACTTTGGTTCAAACAAGGAAGAGTGAGTTTTATCCTATGCTTTATAGGTTGATTTGTTTAGTTTTAGTTATTCCTGTTTCTACAGCAACAACTGAAAGAGCATTTTCTGCTATGAACATTATCAAATCTAAACTTAGAAATAAGATTGGAGATGAGTTTCTTGGAGACTGTATGGTTCTTCATATTGAGAAAGAGTATGCCAAGTCTATAGAGAATGAAGACGTCATAAAAGAGTTTGAAGAACTATCGACTCGTAGAGTTAAATTTAGTAAGTTTAATATTCCTTATTGTATCCATTTGAGGGGTTAAGACTCGGTATGTTCCCCCTGACTAGGTGTATCCATTTTGATTTCGATTAATATAAAATTTTCTTTTGTTTATCGAGTCTATTGTATACATTTTAGTCTGGTTAACTTTTGTTGTTATATGTTGCATCTTTTTACATCATTGCAAGTTAGAAAGTTTGACTTGATCTTTGGAGCATCCCCTACTAAGTGGTCCAGGATCCGCCCCTGGTTGCAGTGGCGCGCAAGTGATTGGCACTTCTTCTTGTAACTTGGTGGCTTCTGGAAGCTTCTTGGCTACGGAGAAATAAAAAATAATAACTAATGAAAAGTTTGCTCTCATTATTCTGTTCTTTCATAGTTGAAGGTGTGTTGATGTCTTCTTGTGTTTGCAGACGCTTGGAAAAACCATGGATGTGCGATCGACACCTAAAAGTTCGTGAGGGAGTCCAAATATGAGGCGTCTGCAGGTGTTCTCCAAGAGTCATTCCTTTGTTATTTCTCTCATTGGGATGGTGATCACTTCTGATATCCCCGCGTTTTTTCTTCAGCTTCCCGATGGTGTTTTGTGGTGATAACTTCCTTTTTCTTTGTTGTTCAGTTGCTTCTCATAATAGTTCGCCCATCTACTATTTTTTCTAGTCTCTTAGTACTACATATTTGGTTGTCTGGTGCACCGAATTCTTACTTGTATAAAAAAAAGTTCTCTAAATTGAAATTTTGATTTTTTTTAAAGATGATAAGACTCAAGAAGTTTTGTGATCAACCGTGCTATCTAATCTTTTAAATTTGTTGTTCATACTTGAAACCTGTAAAGGAGAAGTTCTTGTGAAGTAGGCAGGGATTCAATCACATTTAAATCACTCTCACCGTCTTTATATAGTATATTTTATTGTTATGGCCTAGTGTATTAAACGATAAAATTATGAAAATGTATGATTTTTTTAAAACAAAACATATATATAACCATATATTAGAGGATTTTAATGTCGATTATTGACTATGGAAACATTTATTAATTTATTAATCCATTCATTTTAAAATATAGGTCATTTAACTTTTTGGTATGTGTAAAGTAAATTTTTTTTATACAATATTCATATTTTTTATATATAAAAATTCATGAAAAAATAATGGGTATAAAATTATTTTTAAAAAATGATTAAAAAGTTGATATTTTATATAAATTTTTAACTTTTTAAAAATATGTCAAAAAATCAAAAGATCTATATTTTGAAATGTTGGAAGTAACACATAAAGTGTACTTAGGGCCCGGTTGGTATCCATATACGTATATTAGATATTAGATATGGGTATGAGATATTGATATCAGGGATATGGGTATTAAATCTGATATATGATATATAATATCCTTGTTTGGTATGCTAAGTATATCAGAATATGATTTTCTGATTGGGTGAAACCAATGTTATATGACATTCATCAATTCGAAAATAGGTAATACAAGGATTTAAAATTCCCATATCGAAGAAATTCATCAATTCGAAATTAGCTACTGCAAGAATTTAAAGTTCTCATGTTCTATGACATTCAATTCGAAAACAAAAACCATAAAGACTTCAAAATATACAACACAAAAACAATTACCACAAGGACTTTGCAAGTACCAATTGTGTTTTGTAAACATAATCTTCCCAAATGATATTAGTCTAGAACTTGTAAAACCAAAATAGTGTTGCTGGAACAACCACTCTTCTACACTCGGGTAGTACTTGCAAGACCACAAAGCTGGAAAATGATCCTTCACACATACCTAACCTTCCACTCGTCATTTGGGCATTTGAAAAAGGTTTCAAGCTCACTTGGAGACTTTGAAATAACTCTATATGCATCAATCGCATCATCATCTGAAATTCGAAGTAACATAGCTACCTCAAATAACACCATTTTCTGTCGAGTCGAATGTAGCTCATCATAATTTTCAGCCCTCATCATGGTGTCGTTCATCTTCTCCAAACTGGTATGGATCTCCGATATGGCAGATGCAACTAGGTCATTGTTTCGAGTTGCCCAAGAGGACTTGTGTAAAGACCGGATTTTGGGAATTTCTGAAAACGGAAAGCTTTCGGAAAAACCCGTCCTCGGGCAGTCTCTAATTTCGGAAAGCCCTTGGAAAACATTCCGACACGTGTTTGAATTTAAATTGGTATAATTTCAAACCTTGTTTATCGAGTCTCGGTTTTTGGGATTTCGAGAGTCGTTCGAAACGAATTTGAATTTCAGAGCAGGTTTTCGAACTTGTCGGATTTCAGGACGTCGGGTTCAGGATGGGATGTCGGGATTTAAATTCAGAAGAGTGGAATCACTCTCTCTCTCTCTCTCTCTCTCCTTCATGCCACTCTCTCTCCCTCTCTCTCTCTCCTCCTTAAGTGTTTCGTCTTTTAGCTCATGAAAACCATAATGAGCCTTTTGTCCCTCCTATATAAAGAGGCAACAATCCCCAAATGGATTCTATCACCACAAAAATTTGATCCAAATGAAACCCTAGCCTTCCCTTGAAGATTCAAAACCCTCATCCAAATCCAAAAACAAAAACTCTCACCTTTCTCCTCTTAAATCCAAAATCACTCCTTCCTTTCCTTCTTCTTTTGTTTCTACACCGATAAACACCCTCAAATCTTCTCCAAGAAGTCCTCCTTCCACAAAAAGAGCCCAAAGTTGAAGATCGAAAGGCCGATTCCAAGCAAGAGCTATGTTCTGCATCTAGTCACGACCGCGACCCCAACCTTTCGCCGTTGCGAGAACGAACCCAGAAACGGGTGTTCTTGTTCACGACCGCGACGTTCTTCCTCGCCACCGCGACTCCGAGCCTAGAAGCGACGCGTCCTCGGTAAATCGATTCGTTCTTCCTTGTTTCTCCTCCTTTCTCGAATCTGTTTGTTGCCGTTTGTTAATCATTTCCTCCTCTACCTTTGATTTCCATGTTTTATGCCACATTTCTGTACACATTTTAGCTCCTTATTCTAAGTACTTTTCATATTTCGAGTTGGGAATATGTCGAATTTGTGTAGTATATGCTTATTTGTCAAAAATAGAGGTCTACACAAGTTTTGGTTTAATATTGCAGAATTTGGAGCCATTCCGAGATGAAACCAAAAGACGGGATTCTACTCGACTTCGACCAGGCCTTGCTTGAAGTCGACTACAACTGAAGCAGACTTGATCGAGGAAGGAAGAAGAAGACAACTCGAGTTCAACGTGTACTTGACATCGAGTACCTTACTCGAGGTCGACCAGAACTGAACCGCGCACGAGCTCGAGGAAGAGAACCAGATCGAGAAGATGTGAAGAGTACTCTAAGTCGAGTACACTCTACTCGAAGTCGACCAGGCTTTACTCGAAGTCGACTACGCGATTTTGGGCCGTGAGTCTGTTGGGCCATTCCGAGCACATGTGGACAACTTGGGCACGAAGCAAGGCTGGATCCATCATGTTCTATCAAGATCTATCTATGGGGAGAAGGATTTTATCCACTTGAAGATATTTAGATAGTTTTCCTTTTAGATAAATGTTCCTTTTTATTTAAGTTTTATCTTTAGAAACTAGATAGAGTTTCCTTTCCTTGGATAGCAAGGATTTAGCATTATAAATAGAGCCTATAGGGCTGATTTTTATTCATTCCATCATACATTCAAAAGTAGAGAGTAGAGAGAGAGAGAGTGGAGGCCGAGAGGAGTGAAGGAGCGAGAGCAAGTTGGCTTCGATCGGTTGTAAGCTTTGTTTAGTTTATTAATGCAAGTTTCTTTTCCATCAATGATGTCTGCAATTGCGATGAAGAGCGAGTAGTCCACCCACTTCTAGGGTCGGGGTGAGTCCGGAGATAGCCAAGCGTGTTTGAGGTAAAGAGTCTTCTTCATACACCCGCAAGGTCAAGAAATCTTAAATCCCTCGTGGTTTGGCGTGGATTCAAGCCCCTTTTCTCTCGTTTTCCAGTTTTGAGCAAAGGTAAACTCTCCCTCACTTGAATCTCTCATTTTGGGGTTGAATCTTCGTAAAGGTGCTCTTTTAACATGTATCTAACCTTCCTAAGCTCGGTTATAGCAAGAAATTGTTAGATCAAAGCCTCAAGGACCCCTCTCTCTCAAGATTTTCGAAGAGCCTCCAAGAGGCTAGGTAATTCCTCTTCTGCTCTCCCCTCTAGTCCTGATTTAGAGTCATTTTTGTGTTATTTGAGTTAGATTTTTAGTTAAAAACATTTTAAAACAAGTTGAATGAAAACGGCTTTAAAACGAGCAAGAACGAGCAAAAACGGACAAGGACTGGTTCCAGTCTCATCGCATCGAAATCATGGTTGCCGCGGCGAGGATGAACACGGTGATCTAGACGTTGAAGACAACCTTTCATGGCCGTGACCGCGGACCTCGCGGCTGTGAGTTCCATGTTTCACAGCCAACGAAGGTTGCCTTATCGCGGGGAGAAATTGGGAGCATCTCGCGACCGACCCTCTTGCGATCGCAAAATGCCCCTAGTGACTTGGCCGAGTCATTTCTCCTTGGACTTCTTTGTTGGCTTTTGATTCGCTCCTTTCGTGTTTGTTTTAGATGTTAATGAATTTAAGAAACGACATTTTGGTACGTTATTATAATATTAAGTAATTTGGGGATTTGACGGAACTTGAACTATCGGACTTAATGCCTTGACGATATTTGAAGATTCTATTTCAATGTCATGATTCTTTACTTGATTTATTTATCAATGATGAGTTTTGTGAATGAGTTTGAAAATGATGTTGGTGAGGTTTATCAGATGGCTTGGTTGGTATTTTGATATATCAGAAAGACTTTGAAATGATTTTACTCTCATTTGGTTTTGGAATCGTTTTAGAAACTCGACTTCTATGTGTATGTGTGATAGAATAGTAGCTTATGAAATCTATTTGATTATAGGTGATTGTTGCTTTTAGATTTCCATTTGCATTGTATTTTGCTGTTCGGTATTCTCCAGGGAAGTTCCTTTATGGGCTTACTCAGATTCGAAAGAGAAATTTCCTGCTTGTGATCATATGATATACTAGGTGCTTCATATGCATATAAAAGCATGTCATGTAGTATCATGCTAGGGATGCACTTGTGAATGAGCATTCGGTTACTCTGTGTGTTTGAGAACAGAACGACAGTTATCTGTGAGTCCTAGAGTGTTTTCTATGGTCATAGGGTAGCCCAGCCCCATCAGGTTTGCCTTCAGTCAGTATTGTCGATATATGAGTATGATGATGAGATAGCCCAGCACCATCGGAAATGAGCATAATATGATTATATGACTTGATATGTTGATGATGATGATATGATGTGCACACATGTATGATGGAATGGGGTACTGTACTGGCCAGGTCCGCTCATGAAATAGGGGGCGGAGTAGAAGAGGGATATGCCACTTGACATTATTTGGGGCCCTTTACTGTCTTTCTGCACTATATTATATCCTGATAAAGCATGCCTTGAGTGTTTAATTTCCACACTTCATTAGAGCATCCTTATTATAGATATAGCGTGTATATATATATATATATATATATATATATATATATATATATATATATATATATATATGCATGTTTGCTTGCGGGACAGGGTGCGTTAGGGGGTCTCGTTCTGACCCCACTCACACAGATTAATTGTTTGTAGGTATGCTTGCTCTGTGCTTCCGTGACGTGGGAAGTCCTCCTTGGTGAATGAAAAAATCGGACTGACTCCCTAACATGGCTAAAGTACTTTTCAATTCGTGTTTTATCGCTTTGGTTTTGACCCGGCCTCGCTGTGGAAAGTTGTACTTTTCTTTCGTCTCCCGCCTTTCTTCAAATGATTTTATGCGACTTAGGCTCTTAGGACAGATTAAGGGTACCCAATGGCCCTTCGATTGTTTTGGGTTCGAAATCCCCACTTTAAATACTGATCTTTAGAGGTTTGAAACCTCGACCCGTACCTTGATTGCAAGATCTGAACGAAGGTATTCAACCTTCAAAACGTAACCCGGATATTTATATTCGGGCCATTACAACTTGCACCTACGGTTCTCCTCTTTAGTGGTCTAGACCCTGCATCACTAGTGGAGTAGTCTTCTACATTCTCATAAATAAACCCAGCATTCATATTCTGAACCACTTCTCAACGTCCTCAGTGCTGTCACCGGTTGCTCGATCAAGACCATAGATAAGATCCAACTTGTTATACAATGGAAATGCAGTTTTCCATAAACCTCTCGCCCTTGGGGGTAGCTGAAAACATAAAGAAAAAACAAAAAATAAAGAAGGACAATCAAACATATGGAACTTCATCTTTGCCATTAACTTCAGAAACCTTACCTTAACAAAATCATCAAAAGATCGCTTATCACAGTTGAACATCGAGGTTGTTTCATCCCAAGTGAATCCATATAACTTTGTCATTTCATGAATGATAGAATATTTCTCTTTTAGAAACTTCATCTTTGATTCAATTTGGGAAGCCTTTAGTCCATTTCTTGAACATCGAGGTGGTTTCGTCCCAAGTGAATCCAGATAACTTTGTCATTTCATGAATGACAAAATATTTCCATCTAGGATCATTCTACATTCATGTAATATGAGCATTCATGTAATATGGCAAATGCACATGCTCATATTACATGCATGTAGAATTTTTTTAAAAAAATGTAATTATCTTCAAAGATTTTTTTAAATAGTTTTCAATTTTATTACCTTTTTATTAAAATAAAATATTTAGGGGTAAACAAGTAATAATACCAAAAAAAAGGATTTATATACTTAAAAGATTTATTATGGAGTCTATTAACTACAAAATTATTGAGCAGGGTCCTAGTCCTCTCTCTCTCTCCCTCCCTCCCTCTTAGAGTGGTTTTGCTCCATCTTCGTAAATTGTCCCATATAAATAGTATTAACCGCGAGCATCTGGATCATCTGATGGAAGTTATGAGATCCCCTGAAATAGTGTATGGTAAAGTTGAAGAAATCTTAAACATCAAAATCTATATATATATATATATATATATATATATATATATATATATATATATATATATATATATAGGGAAGAGTTAAAATGTAAAATATCCTTAGGGTGTAAAATTGCTTAAGGTGTAAAATTTAATTTTTTAATCAACACCCCGTTTTCAAATCCACAGACGCGCGCGTCCAACAGTAGTAGTGTCACGCTCGGACTCCCGCACCCACACCCACTTGACCACCTCGAGCCACCTCCGGCCACCAGCGCCTAGCCGCACTCGAGCCCACCCCTGTGCGCACCCCCCGAGCCCTGACTTGGCTTGGTTCGAGCCTAGACGCGCCCACCCTGACCATTAGAAGCCCCCACGTCGCTTCTTCTCTCGTCGCTCTCCACGCCACCCATGAGCCACATCCGGCCACCAGCCACCACCCGCTCGAAACACCTCCCTCAGGCGCACCCCCCGAGATCGGAACCCCCTTGGTTCGTGCCCAGCCGAGCTCACACCAAGCCCATCTCCCCCAACAGTGATGTTTGACCTTTTTGGCTCGAAACCATTCAAAATCCCGATTTTTATCCTTGTTTCAACTCGAATTTGGCATGATTTCTAACCCTAAACTTGTGTATTACAATTATTTAGATTTTTTGAATGATTTAGATTGAGATTGAAAACCTAGGGTTTGATTTAGGAGCGGAATTTGGGTTTTTTTGCTAAAAGTCAAATTGATTGAAATTGATGATATGGTTGTGTTGTTGGGTTGATTTTGAGCTAATTTCATGTTCATAGTATTGTCAAATTGTTTATGGATCATGAGGTAATTGGATTTTAGAATTTTATATTGCAATATGCTTTAGAATTTGAGGTTTTTTGCCATAAGTCAAATTGACTGAAATTGGGGGCGGACACTTTTTGTTATCTAAAGGGTGGTCGTAGTGAAATGTGCGCTTTCGTTTTCGAATGTGGAGTGAAGCCTTACGAGTCTACAAGCTTTTCTCATTTCAGTGCTCGCCTTCAACTGATCGTAGACCACCCTTTAGTCTTTTGATTAGAGTAGAGGTCGCGAGAGAGCAGAGCGTACCGCCCTGCCATAGTCGCGAGTCTGTGTATATATATATCTCGTTTTGTTCATATATATGATCCTAATCAATTACCATGCTGAACATTCGAAATGCAACACCCATGTATCTGACCTTTGCAATGCATAACACCCGTAACAATATATGGTTAGCCTAATCTTTGAGCTGCCCTCATAATCAACACCCATAAATGTGGTGTTTGATATGCTTAAATCTCACATTTGAAATCGACAATCATGTGTTGTAAAATTAATAATATAAATGATAATATATCCTATAAATTTGCATAAACATCATAATTTTTTATTAAAAAATAAATAACCTTTAAAAGAATAAATAAAAATATAAATAAATAAATAACTGTAAAAGAAGCATATTAAAGCCCCACCCATTAATAACGTAGAAAAGTTATTATTTATTTGGGAAAACTAATTAAAATACCCCCACCTTTGGGGGTATGATAAAAATATATCCTCAACTTTCAAATGTAATAAAAATATCCCGACCTTTGAGGGTAGTGGTAACATATTACCACGGGTTTTCTCACGGGTCAAAAATACTGACAAGGCAACTTACATGGAATTTAATTTTTTTAACAAAGGTTTTCTTGAACGGTTTCCTTAGGGAAAAAAAAAAGTATTGGACCGAGTTCATCCCCGACGCCTTCCTCCCTCGTAGTCGCCTATCTTGAGTCATCTCTCTCACATCTTCTTTCTCTTTGATTTGTTCACGGATTTGGCTGAGTAAATTTTGTTGTCGGTTTGGTGTTAGATATAGTTGCGATGTGTTAATTTGAGACAATTTTGACCTGATTAGTTGTTTGATTAAATCAGTTTCGTTTTTAAAGGTTTAATTTTATTGTCGGTTTATTTTTCTCCTAAGGAAACCGTTCAAGAAAACCCAATTTCAGTTTTAATTTTTTAAAAAAAGTTTCCACGCATGCTACATTATTTTAAAAAATCCACGTAGGCTGTCTTAATTGTCAGCATTTTTGACCCGTGAGAAAACTCGTGGTAATATATTACCACTACCCTCAAAGGTCGGGATATTTTTATTACATTTGAAAGTTGAGGATATATTTTTACCATACCCTCAAAGGTGGGGGTATTTTAATTAGTTTTCCCTATTTATTTTTTACACAATAATAAGTCTAGAACCTATCATAATAAGAATAAATAATAATATAAACAAAACAAATCAATCTATATAACTTCTAAAAGATGACTTTTTTGCCCAATAATTACTTTAACTAAAGGCCTTTGTACGTAACTATTAGAAAAAAAAACTTTTAGATTAAACAATATATCTATTTGGATTAATCATATAAATTTTCCTAAAATCGTCATTTTTATTAAAAAATCAATATCTTAAATTATAAGAATGAATATATAAAAGAGATTTTTTTGCCCAATAAATGCATTAGTTAAATGCTTCCTTAACGATTAGAAACAACTTTTAGAATCAAAATAATAACAACTAGTATGACCCCCGCGCTATGGCGCGATTTTTTATAAATAAAATCTTACTAATATGTTAAATTAATATTATAACATTGTAAAAGTTCAAATAATTAAATATTTTGAATTAAACTCATGGGTTGAGAAAACGATTAATGTAGTATATATATATAAATAATAATAATTTTATGTTTTCTTATTATTAATTTTATGTTTTGAATTAATCCCATTGTTTTTTAGAAAAAATTTCTAAAATTATAATTTAGGCTAAGATCATGGGTTAATTGTTTTTTTTAAAATTGATTCAATAATCTACTTTTAAGGAGAGAGTGGCACCCCATCAAAAATGATTCTCTTTTAATAGTTAGGTATAGATATAGATAGTTAGTAAATAAATTTGAGTTAAGCCTAATAGTTATATTAGATTTAATTCAATGTTTTGAATTAAGCACAATAGTTATTAAAATTAAAGCAAAAAGAGCATTAAAGGAAAAAGAAGAAAAAAAATATATGAGAATTAAAGAAAATAAAAAAAATGGCAAAAAAAAACAATATATGATTGGTCAAGGCTCCTAAAATGCCTCTAAGCTTGACACATCATCCTAAACTTTTCTAAATTAAGAGTTTATATAGACAGTTAGTAAAATTAAAACAAAAAGAGCATTAAAGGAAAAAGAAGAAAAAAATGAGAATTAAAGAAAAATTTTGGCAAAAAAACAATATATGATTGGTCAAGGCTCCTAAAATGCCTCTAAGCTTGACAAATTATCCTAAACTCTTCTAAATTAAGAGTTTATATAGATGTATCTATTTAAATTAACCTTTATAAAATTAGCATATCATTTAAATATGCATAAGCATCATTTTTTTATTAAAAAATAAATATCTTAAATTATAATAATGAACTTATAAGAAGATGTCAGCATAAATTGGTGGAGTGTCCATATCTCCTAAAATAAGAAGATGTCAACATAAATTTTCTGTTTTTTCAATTAAACTAACCCTAAACAAATCGCTCCCTTTCATCGTGAGATCTCAGAGCTCAAACCCTCCATGGTTGCCTTATACTCTTCCTTCTGTCTCTCACCTCCGTCACCGCCTCCCTCACCACCACCTCCACCACTTCTCCGCTGACGCAGAAGCCCGCAGCCGCCGTTGATTTCACCATAGAACGACTTCGGCCCTAATTTGCTTCCTAGGCGGATCTTCAATCGCCATTGACGCATCTCCTTCTGCGATGTCCAGAAAGGGGACCTAAACAGGCGGGATCTGGGCTTGGATAGGCTAAGAAGGCGCCGATCAGGCTCGGGTTCGGAGAAGTGCCAGCGAGGTTTTGTCAAGTGTGTCGAGAGATCTGTCAATTTGTCGGAGAGGTGAGTTTGTATTACATTCTATGGGTTTATTTTTCTGTTTGTGAAATTCGGAATTTCTGCTTCCATGGGAGTGCAGACCACTAATTTGTTTGTGTATTAGGCGTTTTCAGTTCAACATCAGAAAATCGGTTATCAGAGGCTGTGTGAAATTTGCCGTTTTCATTTCAATCTGTTTGTGCTATGCACAACAGAAATTAGGGCGTTTTCAGAGGCTTGACACTTTTTGTATTCTGAATTCTGATAGGTTTCTGATGTTGTGTGAATTTTAGGAAGTCCTGCATTTTTCTTGAGTTTTTGTGAGCTGTGGTTTTAGTAAGTTGTAATTTTTGTGTTCCGAATTCTGTGATTTTTGTGTTTTTGTAAGCTGTAATTTTTGTAAGCTGTGATTTTTGTGTTTTTGACAGTTTTAGTAAGCTGTAATTTTTGAGTTTTTGTAAGCTGTGCTTTTTGTGTTCTGAATTCTGATAGGTTTGTGATGTTGTGTGAATTTTAGTAAGTTGTAATTGAATCTTTTGAAATTCGAAATTCTAAATCGGGTTAGTGATGATAAGTTTCACGGTTTCACTGAACGCTATAATTCATGCCTATAATATGATTACAGAATCTGATTTCTTTATTGTGAATACCGAGCTGATTGTATACTACTGAAATTAAATTGCTTTTAAATTTAGCATGATTTCACTAAACACTATAATTCATGCCTAAATGCATTTGTTTTGCTTTAATTATAATGTTATTTTATCTCCAGATTAAGCGGGAAATATCGATAATGAAGTTTGTTCGGCATCCTTACATTGTCAAATTGCATGAAGTATGGGTGTATTTAGGGCTGTTCATCGGCCTAAAACCGATCCGAACCTGGCCAAACCGAACCGAACCGAAAACCGAAATTCTCAAAATTGAAAACCGAAAACCGAACCTAAACTAATAGGTTTGGATCGGTTTTTTACCGGTTTGGTTTAGGTTCGGTTCGGTTATAACCTAAGTGAACCGAATTAATGTGAGCACTTTGATTTTGAGGTTTTAGGAGGTCATTTTCATCCAAATTAACTAAGCCATTCTTTCTTTGCTTCACCTCACAAATTCCTAGGAGGTCATTTTCCAAATTAAAGTAACTAACACAATGAAAAAAAACACGCCCACTGCCTAACACAAGTGAGGGGCAAGGGCCAAGGGTTCTGACTCTATGAGTGTGAGGTGAGAGTGTGAGACGGAGACGGTTCTTTGAGTGTGAGGTGAGGAGAGAGTGCGAGACCTGCTCTACTGCTCAGTCAACCTAAGGTCAAGGGTAAATTAAAATATTTTTAAAAAATTCGGTTTTCCCTCGGTTTAACCGAACCGAGTCCAAACCGAACCTAAAACCGAAAATGAAAATTCTCTGAACCGAAAACCTAAACCGAAACACATCGGTTCGGTTAGGTTTCGGTTATTTAGGTTCGGTTCAGCTCAAAAATTCGGTTCAAACCGAATATGAACAGCCCTAGGTGTATTTGTGACAAAATGTTTACAACCTATGTTAGTTTCTTCTGGTTGATATATTCCTCAAAATTTCCTTTTCATTGTGCTGACATGTTCTCTTTTTGTGCTGACATGTTCTCTTTTTGTGCTCGAATCTGCATATTTAGATCTAAATTTTGGGATTTGCTCGAATCTGAAGTCGATGGACTTGCAATTTGCTCGAATATGAATTCAGGGATCTGAATATAGGCCTTTGCTCGAATCTGAAGTCCGCATATTTAGATCTGAATTTGGTTTTTAATTGAAAAGATGTAAAAGAAGCCATTGTTGTTATTGCTAGAACTTGCATTATTTTGCACATATACACTAGAATGACTGTTTTGTTTCTTATTCATTGTTGCAAACATCTAGCAGTAGTTGTTAATCAAAGACACTTGCATCTGCTTTCAGCCCAGCACAGTCCTATGACCAGAATAAAGAAAAAAAATGATGAAACTTCCTAATTCAGGTGTAAGATTGAAATGAAATGCGTAAAGGGTGTAAACAAGATTGATGGTGCAATTAATATATATTTAGCAATCATGCTATCAAACTCTGTGTCATATAACCATCAAATATTTAGCTAGTGTAGGTGTATTAAACCAAACGTATTTAATGAAATGTCAAATAATATAACCAAACATACTTATCCAGTTATCCAACTCCCTTTACCTTTTTTCTCCCAAAAAACAAGCCAAGTAGTGGACAAGCTCAATACCAGTCTGCAATCTTTTTTCAAGGAACCCTAATCCTGAATTTTTTTTAAAAGGTAATCACTCTTTCTACCCAAGGTGTGCTCCCAAGCTAATCACTCTTTCTTGCACATTCTCAGCACTTGCTTGTGTTTGTAAGAATATAAGATAACATGAGGTTCTGATCAATATAATAATCAAAAAAAAGTAAACAAAGCTTTGCAGCTTACAAAAGAGAAGACCAAAATGAGTGACAGAACTTACAGAATTCAATCAAAACTTAGGGATCAAATGCCAACAACAACCACATAAAGAGGGAGACAAAGTGTGGCGAAAAGAGCCTTGAAAACTGAAGAGTAAACAGATGCTGATAATCAGCAGTAGCAACAAGCAAGGGTTGCTCAAAATCAGCGTCAATTTGCAAAGCAGAGATGTTGTACATATTGCCAATAAATTGATCCTAAATCAAAAGGAATACAAACAAAAAAAACTACAACTATAAGAAGAAAGATTCCAGATTAGGGGAAGATCATCAGACCTGTCTCATTGGAAACATCGGCGATGTATATGTCCATACCAATTTGTAGATGGAAGGTTATTATTAATTAGAACAGGTAAAACTGGAACGGCCTATGCGGAATCTCACCCCCATGGCAGAATATTTCGGGATCTGATTTCAATCTCATCAGGACCTGCATACAAAAAAAACCATATTCACATTTCATGTATAATATTTTTAGTGGGCATTGGATGTTAGCCACCATTAACCCTCGAGAAGATACTGTCTACTGGTTTGATTCATTGCTAGGAAGTGTGAGGGTGGATTTGAAAGAAGTTATTGAAATGTAAGTAACTCCATCACCATAATATCTTTTATTTTCATTTATATACATACATTATTCACAATTTTAATTGTATCATCATATATGAATATTTTTATGACTACGTAGGACCATGAATATGTATTTTGCTAAGATAAATGAAAATAAATGTAGGAAGACACGTTGGCTGATAGTAAAGGTTAGTATGCATAAGTTGATAGATTTTTTTATGTATAAATAGATGTTGATCAAATGAATATATATCCTTACTTAATCATGCATTTGTATTGGTATTACAAAGGTCCCCGTCAACCAAATCTTATAGATTGTGGCTATTATGTATTGAGGAATATGCGAGATATCATCGAGCAAAGAACCGTATTAGTTCCCATTGAGGTATGTATTCAATTTATTGTCAAAAAAAGAGTTTTATGTAATGTCTTTATGTATGCTTTAATTTCAAGTAGCTAGATATTTCATATATCCAGTTTACTTATATATATCTTTTACTATATGTAGTATTTCACTCGTTTACCATCTCCTTACTCGTCATTTCAAATTGATGAAGTTCGAGAAGAGTGGGTTCATTATGTCGAAAAACAACTTATCTGGTAATTCTATATACATATTACATCTAATATATTCATTCAAAGATTTGAATCACATCTATTTTTTTCATGAATAAATATACATTTCATGATACAGGTAGACGCATCGAAGAATTTGTCAGGCGTTAACATGGAGTAGGCTAGGTACAGATTTTACATCATTTTTATTTACCTTTGATTCTTCCGGATAGCTAGCTAGATTTATATAATGGTGACATATACTCATATTTGATTACGTACGTGGTAGTCATGGCATTTGACGTTGAATGAAGAACCAATTCATATGTTTTATCACATATATATAGTTATGTTTTGTTAAAATCAATATACAGGTGGTTCTATTGTGTGTAAAAGGAGCCAATATGGTTTCACACGATACTCACAATAGAGAACGGTTAAAAGATTTGTATACAACGGTTCAAATAAACATAGGCACTGGTTAATGGATGCTTAATCAACGGTTTGAGTGTATACGAACAACGGTTACATATATTTAGACAATGGTTATAATATACTTGGACAACGGTTAGAAAATATTTAGACAACGGTTGAAAGTTACTTCGACAACGGTTAAGCCAATCTAGCTAGCAATTTTTTGAATTTAGACAACGATTAACGATTATATAGACAACGAATAAAAGATTATAAACAATGGTTCAAAGGAAGATAGACAACGGTTAATAGTTTCTTAATCAACGGTTAGAATGTACATCGACAACGTTACATATATTTAGACAACGGTTACAATATATTTAGACAACGGCTACAATATACTTAGAAAACAGTTATCCAATAGTTAGACAACGGTTGAAAGTAACATAGACAACGGTTGCAAGTTACATAGACAACAGTGAAAGTTACTTATACAACGATTTAAAGTTACTTAGACACCGGTTTAACCGAATCTAGTTAACATTTTTTTAATTTAGACAACGGTTAACGATTAAATAGACAATGGTTAAAATATATATACACAACGGTTTCAACATACGTACACAACGGTTGCAAGTATATTAGACAACGGTTAAAATGTACCTAGACAACAATTATCCTTATACAACAGTTATAATGTGATTAGACAACGGTTTAAACCGGATATCCTAACTCGAGACAACGGTTATATTGACTTTATACAACGGTTAGAACCGGTCAATATGATTCGGACGCAATTTTGGAGGTGCATAGACAACGGTTATCCGAAATCTATCACAACGGTTATAACCGTTGTCTAAGTGAACCGTTGTGATAAACTCAACCGTTGTATTGTCAAAAACCACACAGGCTGATGCAACGGTTCCAAAACCGTTGTGCGTATTGTAAAATAACCGTTGTGTTAGGGCTTTTTTGTACTAGTGCCAGCAACAGAACATAGAAAGAGAAGGACAGTGAAGCGAGAGCAGAGGAGGGAACGAGCTCAACTTCGGCCTTCAATGGAGGGAGATCCCAGATTGAGTAACTTGTCTGAACATCAAGGACGAGAGAAAGCGTTGATGAAGGTACTCCAGGGAAGCGAAGGAAAGTAAAGCCCCTTGAGCTCGAGATCTAAGGACGAAGCGAGAGGAGGCGGTGACGGGACTTCGCAAATTCGAGGAGGCGGCGGCAACAATAAAAACCGAGAGGATGCGGGCTTTGTGAAGCGGACGATAGAAGGAGGAAGTTAAGATAGAAATTGAAAAATTAGGGTTAGAGCATCAGAGAGGCACCATGGATGAGGAAGATACGAGACCAAGAGGAAGGAGGAAGGAGAGGCACCATGAGAGAGGAGGCAGGAGAGGCGCCTCTGCCTTTGTGAAGCGGACGATAGAAATTTAAAAATTAGAGTTAGAGCCTTATTAGATACCGCTTTAAATTTAGGCCAAAATTTTGGGGGGAAATTTACCGCTCAACCTACTCTTAGAGGGTGGTAAAATAATTTCGGGAGTGGGATTTTTTTTCCCTTCACAATTTGTATCTATAAAATAAAACTATCAATACAACTATTTATTATACAATATATATTTCAAATAAATTTTTTTATCAAATTTAATTTGATATCTATATGTTTTTATAATATTTTACCCAACATCATTAAACTAGTATAATATCCGTATCTTATGCGAATTTTTTAAATATACATTTTAATATTTATAGGTTTGGTATAAAAAATTCATATAAAAAGAATTTATTAGTTAATATAAGGTTTAATTCAACATTTATTATTCACTTATATGAGTTTTACTCAAAACATACTCTTATATATTATTCTAATAACAATTTACTAGTTATTATAAGGTGTTATTAAACATTCTAATAGGAATTTACTAGTTAATATAAGGTGTTATTCAAGATTTATTAGTCACTCATATGAGTTTTCCTCGAAACATACTCTTATAGTATTATAATAAGAATTTGCTAGTTAATATAATATTTTATTCAGCATTTATTAGTCACTTATATGAGTTCTTCTCAAAACATACTCTTATAGTATTCTAATAAGAATTTTCTAGTTAATATAAGGTTTTATTCAACATTTATTAGTCACTTATATGATTTTTCTTCAAAACATACACTTATAGTATTCTAATAAGAATTTACTAGTTAATATAATGCTTTATTCAACATTTATTAGTCACTTATATGATTTTTCCTCAAAACATACTCTAATATTATTCTAATGAGTATCTACTAGTTAATATAAGGTTTTATTCAACATTTATTAGTCACTTATATGAGTTTTCCTCAAAACATACTCTTATAATATTCTAATAAGAATTTACTAGTTAATATAATGTTTTATTCATCATTTATTAGTCACTTATATGATTTTTCCTCAAAACATACTCTAATATTATTCTAATGAGTATTTCCTAGTTAATATAAGGTTTTATTCAACATTTATTAGTCACTTATATGAGTTTTCCTCAAAACATACTTTTATAGTATTCTAATAAGAATTTACTAGTTAATATAATTCTGTATTCAACATTTATTAAGCACTTATATGATTTTTCCTCAAACATACTCTGATATTATTCTAACGAGTATTTACTAGTTAATATAAGGTTTTATTCAACATTTATTAGTCACTTATATGAGTTTTCCTCAAAACATACTCTTATAGTATTCTAATAAGAATTTACTAGTTATTATTTGGTGTTATTAAACATTTATTTGTTACTTATATGAGTTTTCCTGAAAACATACTTTAATAGTATTTTGATCATAATTTACTAGTTAGTATAAGGTTTCATTCAACATTTATTAGTCAATCGTATGAGTTTTTCTCGAAACATACTCTTATAGTATTCTAATAAGAATTTACTAGTTAATATAAGGTTTTATTCTACATTCATTAGTCACTTATATCAGGTTTCCTCAAAACATACCCTTATAGTATTCCAATAAGAAGTTACTAGTCAATATAAGGTTTTATTCAAACTTTATTAGTCACTTATATGATTTTTCCTCAAAACATACTCTAATATTATTCTAATGAGTATTTACTAGTTAATATAAGGTTTTATTCAACATTTATTAGTCACTTATATGAGTTTTTCTTAAAACATACTCTTATAGTATTCTAATAGGAATTTTTTAGTTATTATATGGTGTTATTAAACATTTATTTGTTACTTATATGGGTTTTCCTGAAAACATACTTTATTAGTATTTTGATAAGAATTTACTAGTTGGTATAAGGTTTCATTCAACATTTATTAGTCAATCGTATGAGTTTTTCTCGAAACATACTCTTATAGTATTCTAATAAGAATTTACTAGTTAATATAAGGTTTTATTCAACATTCATTAGTCACTTATATGAGTTTTCCTCAAAACATACTTTTATAGTATTCTAATAACAATTTACTAGTTAATATAAGGTTTTATCAAAATTTATTAGTTACTTATACGATTTTTTTCTCAAAACATACTCTTATAGTTAAGAATTTATTACTTCAGTATAAGGTTTTATTAAAAAAAATTTAGTTACTTATATGAGTTTTCCTCACAATATACTCTCATTGTATTTGATAAGATTTTATTAGTTACTATATAACACTTTCAACACTTATTCATTACTTATATGAATTTTCCTTAAAACTTACTCTTATAGTATTCTCATAAGAATTTTTTAGTTCATTTAAGGTTTTATTAAATATTTATTTGTTACTTATATGAGTTTTCCTCAAAACATACCCTTATAGTATTATAATAAGAACTTATTACTTAATTTAAGGTTTTATAAAACATTTATTAGTTAGTTATACGAGCTTTCATCAAAACATACCCTTTCAGTATTCTAATAAGAATTTATTATTCAATATAAAGACTTATTAGACATTTATTAGTTACTTATATGAGTTTTTCTCAAAACATACTCTTATAGTATTTGAACAAGAATTTATCACTTAATATAATATTTTCTTAAATATTTATTAGACACTTATATGAGTTTTCCTCAAAACATACCATATGGTATTCTAATAAGAATTTATTACTTAATATAAGGTTTTATTCAACACTTCTTAGTTACTTATATGAGTTTTCCTCAAAACATACTCTTTTAGTATTCTCATAAGAATTTATTAGTTAATATAAAGTCTTATTAGACATTTATTAGTTACTTATATGATTTTTCTCAAAATATACCCTTATAGTATATAAGAAGTTATCACTTAATATAATGTTTTCTTAAGTATTTATTAGACACTTATATGAGTTTGCCTCAAAACATATCTTTATAGTATTCAAATAAGAATTTATTACTTAATATAATGTTTTATTAAATATTTGTTAGACACTTTATATGAGTTTCTCTCAAAACATAACCTTATAATATTCTAATAAGATTTCATTACATACATTATATTGAATAAAATTGTAATAATTGAACATACAAGTATCAATTACAACCAATTTTGAAATTACATTACATTTACATATAAACATTTACAAATTCTTCAAATTAAATACCAATTCAAATCTGTTTCCTCGTTTGTATATATAAATACCTGTTTAAATCTTAATTACACTACCTATTCATATAATTAAATTACAAAGGAACAATATAATATATATATATATATATATATATATATATATATATATATATATATATATATATATATATATATATATATATATATATATATATATATATATATATATATATATATATATATAGGGAGTGGTTCCCTTGTGCACAAGGCTTAGGGTGTACCTTGTGCACAAATCTGGACTTTAGATTGTATTGGAATGAATGGTCTAGATTAAAAGTAGTTTTTTCCTTTTTTGTTAATTAATATATGGGGCCCGCGCCTAAATAGAACCTACTCTCCCATATATGCTGCGCGTGATGCAATACAAGGAGAAAGATGAAATTTGGTTTCATCTCGTAGGACCCGCGTTTTAGTTTTTTTTTTAATAGTTTTTTTTAAAATTTACACGTTAGTTTCATCTTGTATATAGATCACCACAATACCAACCTCAATTATGCCAATAAATACATCCATTTTACCGAATAATTGCTTCCACATAACTGTATAATATACCGTTTCCATACATTAACCAAACGTGATAAATAATTGTATAGCCGTTGCGAACAAGTAAATTTTTATAATTATTTGGTTGAATCGGTCGATTTAACGCGTACATTGAGCGATAATTGAGAGATTATTCAATGAAATTATTATTTTTACGAAGATTATTCAATGAATTTATTATTTTTACGAGTTACACAGAAGCGATGAATAATTGCATAATCATTGTGAATAAGTAAATTTTAGAATTATTATTCGGTTGAATCGGTTGATTTAAGGAGTACATTGAACGATAATTGAGAAATTATTCAGTATAATTCTTATTTTTATGAGGTACACAAACGCAATGAATAATTGAATAACCATTGTGAAAGTAAATTTTTAGAATTATTCTGTTGAACCGGTCAATTTAACGCGAATATTAAACGATAATTGGAAGATTATGCAGTCGAATTCTTATTTTTGCTAGGTACAAAAACTTCGCCATCAAACCCACAAAAACTCCATTTCAGATTACAAAATGAACAATTACCCATTCCAAATTAACCAAAAAATTAAAATGGACACTATATACTGAATAATGTTTCGCATTTCAATGAATAATATTTGGGATAGTTCCTAAACCCCATTTCATATCTAGAACGCTTGTGATAGAGTTCCTAAAAATCCCCTATTTCAAATCTAAGAATGCATAGAACATTATGCAAAACTATCAATTGTGAAAAATCATTTCAAATGGTTAGCATACACAAAGTAGGGAAAGAAATCAAATGAGAAAAGAGACGGAATAAGTACAGAGCTATAGACAGCTATATTCAATTAACTATATCCAATTTACTGGGTAATTCCGAATCAAACAAAATTAATCGCCATTGTCACATAAATCAACACCAAATCTACCATGATTTACAATTGCATCTGAAATCAATTACCGGTATTCAACCAGCGTCGACAACTTCGAATAATCCAGTCGCCGGCCTCCCGAATTGCCGTCGTTGATAGCCTTCCGGGATCAAAATTGCCGCCGCTGAAAGCCTTCAGCAATGCCCTTTGCCGCCACTGATAGCCCAAAATCGTCGTTGACCTTTTCATCTGGATTAGATTCCGCCGGCGTCGTCAACCTCTTCGCCCTCCTTCGCGCCACCTCCGCCAACACAACGCCACCACCCTACACACCGACACCATCTCCGACGAGGTGACGACACCATTGATTGGGAACCAGTCTTAGTCCCCCATCGCCTTTTTTTTTCCTGAACGAGCACGGGAGTCTTCGCCACCGTCGATCTCCGCAGACCGTCGCCACCACCGCGCAAATCTTCCGCCATCATCCATTCCTCAGTCATCCCCCCTCCCAGCCTCGCCTCCAGCGCCAAGATCTGCGGGTAGTCTATGGAAGAAGAAGGCGAATTTTGGCCATTCGGTTGAAGAAGAAAACGAATTAGATTCTACATCCTTCGAATCGTGGCCAGTCTGATGGAAGACGAATTACAATTGTGGCTATTCGATGGAGGAAGAAGGCGAATTGGAGCGCTTCAGTTCAACAAGCGGCTCGAATGAAGAAGAATAAAATAAATGAATTTAGGGTTTCTTTCACACATCCACGCGTTAGAGAGAAGAGAGTGTGGACGGTTTTGCACACCTTGTGGGCGGGGCCCACTTGAGTTTAATTAGAAAAAAAAGAAAATACACTTTTAATCTCATCCATTCATAATCATCCATCCAAGGATCCACAATTGTGCACAAGGTACACCCTAAACCTTGTGCACAATTTACCCATTCTATATATATATATATATATATATATATATATATATATATATATATATATATATATATATATATATATATAATATGTGTGTGTAATATTATGTAACTAAGTTAAACAAATTAATCTTACCATCCCACCCAAGTGGGTCAGCCCCATTAATGCTCTCAACCATAAAATTGAAAGGAATAGACACGTGTCGACCCCATCTGTAAGTAGAGTACAAAGCGCATTAACATTTGACCTCATCCGTAATATCCACGGATTTAGCCACGGATACAGTCGTCGCTAACTGAGCTCATTAATACCCTTTCATTCTATGGGCTAATTGGGCTTTCACTTCTGATGGGCTATTGGACTCTAAGACGGGCCCGCCTCCGGTTTCACTCTATACCCTATGAATGGACTATATTCAATATACATAAAATATAAGAGAGATATTAATCTCATCCGGCCCGCCTAAACCATTTGCGACCAAGCCCACTCAACAAATGTTTAAAGATTTCCGATACTGAATAGCCACGGATTCTGCTACGGAAAGTATGTCGTGGCCAGATCAGCTTCGAATATAGCCACGAATCAAACAGCCATGGCTAAGTTCGTGGCTATTTACCTGGACAATCCACCTTTCGAGTCACGAAATCAGCTACGGACACCAAGCTCGTTGCTATTAGCCACAACTTTGATGAGGTGGCATACCAAGACGGCTACCAGCCACGAATATAGCCACGACTGTTAATCGTCGTCGCCAATGTCATTGCTATTGGCCACAAGGATAGCGTCGCCTAACATTCGTGGCTAATAATCCGTTGCTAAATCCTTTTTTTTAGTAATGTTGTTAGCTCCCAACAAGGAACGTCCTCCCCCTCCGAGATTGTAATGGCCGCCAGCTTGAGTGGTATGCTAGCAGGGAGAAGAGGACCAAGGCTCTCCTAGCGCCACTCCTTTCCATCAATCCACATCTCCTCCACACTTCCAGATGGTTCATCCCGTATCGCACCCATCCTTAATGTCCGTAGAGGCAGGCACGGACCTAGGGGTGGGCTGGGCTTTGCTGCAGCCCACCCCAAAATTTCAGAACTTTAGTAATTAAAAGTAGATAGGTATCATAATGAACGTGTAGTTAAGCTAGTTGGCTTTGAATGTCCGGATTTGGGTACACCTTGAACACTAGGGTTCGAATCCCACCCACACCTCATGGTTTTATTTTTCTCTTCATTATGTGTTTATTTGTCTAGCGTATCTGTATGATATTAAATTATTATTAAGTTTTTAAATTTTGCTTTTTTATTTTATATTTTATCTAGGTGAGTATATATATGTTATATATATAAGACTATTTTAGCCTACCCTAATTTACATTACCGATTCCGTGCCTGCGTAGAGGAACCTCTGCAACCCAGTTATCAACTTATCATTCCAAAAATCAACAGAATTAAGCAACAGAATTAGATACTTCCAGAAATCTAATTCTACATTAATTAGATACTTAGGTATTAGAACAATTAAGCAACAGAATTAATTAATACTTCCTGACCCACTTGCAATTTTTGCCCTTCATGTGACTGTACCAATGGATTTTCATGATCATAGCCATCGATCACCGGCCTTTAACAATGGTGTACGTGATTCGTGTTGGTACGTACATATGATTAGATCATGACGTTAAAGCTAGGCAATAGTAAGAATTTGAATTGGACAGAGGAAGAGGACGATGGAAACTGGAAAGTCCGATCTCCATCTTTTGCCCTTTTTTGAAGTGAATCGCGGCTTAAAGCCACGTTTTTGTTTTAAATTTTTTAAAAACGCATTTTATTAATTTTTTTTCATATTTCCATTCAGTTTTAAATTTTAGAATTTGTGAATATTTTAGTAAATAAATATTTTTACCTCAATATTTTGGAAAACAATCCTTACTGCTAATCAATCTTTATGAGATAAGCCATAAGGCGTCCGGTGTCGGGTCTGGCTGGGGTCGAGGCGGTGTATATCCAGTCGACTCCGTGATCCGGAAATTTCTTAGGATGATTGTCTTCACTGCCAACAGGGACTCCTGATATACCGCCCAGCAGTGTCATTGCTTGGTGGCGCTTGACATCGGGTCGTAACCTATGTTGTCTCCATCATATTAGGGTTAGGTTCGTTTTTCCGCCTAGATCTGTTAACTTATCACTGCTTGTATTGCACCTCTTTTTTTTTTAGGTTGTATATTTGACGGTTCATCATCTGTCGACTTTGTTGACCACTCAAGGTGTTAGATATGTCTGATCATCGAATTCTTACCTTATTAAAAAAATTTTTTGCGAAACATGCACTTTTTTTGGGCAAATTGGTGAATTAACCACCTTTTTTGACAAATTAGCAAAATGTCCACTATATAACCCTAATACACAGAACGCTCCCCTCTCTCTCTCCCTTTTACAGATCTCCGAAAATCCGGCGAAACTTTAACCCTCCCCTCTCCTCCGATCTCCGTCAACAATGGAGGAGGCGCTGGAGCTTGTCCGGGCCAAGGACACGAAGGAGCGCACCACTTTCGCGTCTCCCAGGGCGGCTTCTAGGCCCTCGCCTTTCCTCGTCAGCTTCTTCCCGGATGACGGTATCTCCTTCTGGCTCCTCTGCATCGGCCTTCGACTCCGCCGATGACGTCGACTACCTCAGACTCCCTTCGATCTGAGACGTCCGCTCCGATGGTGCTCGATTCCTTGCTCTTCCTCCTGGATTCGGTGCTCCGATGGTGCTCGATCTAGAGAAGTCTAGCGATTCCTCTTCCTATTATATGCTCAATTCGTCGATAGCGTGGAGAGATGAAGAGGGAGAAGGATCAACGTCGGCGCCGTCGTACAACTGCAAGGAGTTGCTCTGGCAATTGATTCGGAGCATATCGACATCCATGGAAATGGAGCTCCATGTCCGCACTCTTCCTCCGTCTCAAGGCCGCCTCCCATCTTCCTCCATCTCGCCTTCTCCGCTGGAATCGGCGGCCTCCTCTTCCGCTATGACACCGATACTCTCTCTTTATCTCTCCTCCTCATCAATCGATTAAAGAGGAAACTAGAGGATTGTTGTGCATTACATTAGAGGATTGTTGTTTGTCTTAGCTTGTAGGCACTAATTTTACTCGATTAATGTCAAACAGTCTTGCATTTGAGCTCTGATTGAAAGCGTCTATGCTGAATTTTGTGCACTTATCCCTTTAGGTGATATGTGCTTTTTCTTTCTTGGGCGTTGCGTGTTTGGTTCACCAAATTGTTCACAAGAACATTGCAAATGGAAGAGAGTCATTCACCACTATGCTTAATGTTGTCATAGCTGGCCTGTAAGTACTGATCCATGCATTTATGAATGTTGAATGCCTAAATCTTGTGCAAACAGTAGGAACATGTTTGTTTCTGATCTTTGGTGGTTGTTGTGTTTTGTTTTCTTGCTGGTGGAGTGCTTGATTTGCCACCCAGATTCTGATGAAGCTATCTCTTTCTATGGGGTGAGTCTTGCACATTGGTGGCTTTTCTTGTAATGCCTTTACTGGCTGGTTCTTTGTTTGATATTTGTGCAAATTGAAATTGCTACTGTTTAGACCTTGAGCAATAGGCTAGTTATTGATGTGGTTATGGTTAGAGATGAAAAAAAAAACGATGAAGATTGGCTTGCAATTGAGTCAAATTAGATTATACCTAGATTTGGTTGGTGATGGAATTTTTCTGGAAGAAATTAGTGTGTGATTTTTGGGAGCTTTCCTAGCCTTTATGATTGATATTATCTGCTATAATATAGTTTTCTCTCTTGTAGTGATTGTTTAGTTGCTAGCTTAGCTTTGATTCTATTGGTTCTTGCTGACAGAAGGTGGTGACTTAACATCTTGATCCTTTTTGTACTCGGCAGAAAATATATTGCAAATACTTGGTAAATTGGCTTTCTTGTAGGATACTTGTGCATTTGATTTTGCTGTTTGGGGTAGAGAACCACTTTTTACTGTGTTGGATTTCTTGAGATATTATTTGAAGTGTTTGGTGAACCTCTTTTACTGAGTAAGATGCCTCATAAGATTGCAGAAATTAAGGCAACTAAGCACCACGCCGGAGCTACACTTGAGGTCCCTTCAGAAGAAATTCTCAAGAGTTCAGCAAAGTAGTTGATGCAAAGCATGGATAGTGTGATCCAGATGGTGGTGTTTGCTGATTTATCCTCCAGAGTGGTCAGCCATTAAAGAACTAATGATTTCGGTTTCAAATTTGAGGCAATCTGGCCTGTTGAAATGAGGCAATTCCTCTATGTAAGGATGGAGTGACCATGTAAGTTGGGCATGGGGTTGGCAATGTGCTGCATGACAGATTATGTGGTGTGTGATACTGAGCCTGTAGGTTGGATAATAATGCATCAACTTTTCAGTTCCTTTTTTCTCCTCTATTCCTTTGTCACTTACAAGTTACATGCTCATGACATGATTATGATCCTTATGAAGAAAACCCAGGAATTGCTCCTTTTAGTGAACCTGAAAGTCAGATAATGCGAAGACTAGCTGTGACATTTGAGCCACATATATGGATAAATGTGCATTTTGGAACGGAGGTAATATGACTTTCTTTTTGGTAATTAAAATTTGTGTTATCTGATAACGACTTTATTTCCAGTTTTGGGCTTTTTGGTTGAGGAAAGGCAATTTCATTCTTAGATTTTGCCTTTCTACCTTTTCTATTTCACTATCTTACAATTATGAAGTATTTCACTATCTTACAATTGCTCTACATCTATTGATGGGGCAGCTTTTACATGTTCCATTTCTTGCGAAATGCTCAGATGATTTGCTTGGTTAAAACTTAAAGGTATAATAGATGCATCTTCTTCTATATAAAATGCAGAATTCAGGAAAAAGAAAGCTAAACTTGCTAGGAGATAGAGTTGTGCAACTCTAAGACAGAGTTCTGCAACTCTAAGACAGAGTTGTGCAACTCTAAGACTGAGTTGTGCAACTCTAAGACAGGGTTGTGCAACTCTAAGACAGTAATTCCGAATTTAGATGCATTCTGCATTTTTGTAAACAAGGGTTCATATAAAGCCTATTAGCTCAAAATGGTAGAGCAATGTGCCTACGCACAATGATGCGGGTTCAAATCCCGCATAGGCTATCTGTGGTATCTCTTATTATGTTTCTCTTCGTGAATAAGAGTATAAGGTGCAAAAATAAAATTGTAAAGTGCAGTTGTGTAACTGTGTATCTGTAAAGTGCATTCGTGCAACTTTAAAGTGTAGTTATGCAATTATAAAATACAGTTGTGCAATTGTAAAATAAAATTGTGCAAATTTTCAAATTTGTGATGTGATGGAAAAAAGAAAAAAAACTTAAAAAAAGTGCTGACGTGAAAAAAAAATATTTTTAAAAAGTGCTGACACAAATAGAATAAAAAGTGCACAAATTAGAATAAAAAGCGCAAGAATAATATTATAAAGTGCACAAATTAGATTCGAATTGTTTATTGGATAGGAGTATGAACAACATAGTAACTACTGATTACTCATTATAAATTGTACATTCAAACCAAAATAAGTTTAAATAACTTTCGAATTGTTTAAGTTCTAACTCACTGGGAAATATAATTGACAAAATACTTGATTTAGGGGGGTGGGGGGAAATCTAATTTTAGATTTCTAAAAAAATCAAATTTATGAAACGAATATATGTACAACACAATATTTGCACAGCATAAACTTATATTGGCACAAAATAATATTATATTTGCTCAAGGTAAACTTATATTTGCACACCAAAATAAATTTTCAAAAAGGTGCTGACATGGGAAAAAAAGGTGCAATTTTAGTTCGAATTTGCAATTTTAGAACTTAAAATGTGCAATTTTAGTTTGAAAAAAGTGCAATTTTAGCTTGAAATTGTGCTCAGCATGAGCTTTTTTTTTCTCAATATTATTTTATACTTGCTCAATAGATTATTGCACCACATTGTCTTATTTTTGCTCATCAATAGACTATAATTGCACAACATGGGGGATTGGTGGAAATTTGCTCAACATTATCTTATTTTTGCTCAACAATAGATTATATTTGCACAACAATTGAGACTTGTGAAATTGTGCTCAAAATGATCTTATTTTTTCTCAATATTATTTTATAGTTGCTCAATAGATTATTGCACAACATGGTCTTATTTTTGCTCATCAACATACTATAATTGCACAACATGGGGGATTAGTGAAATTTTGCTCAACATCATCTTATTTTTTCTCAACTATAGGTTATTTTTGTACAACAATTGAGACTTGTGAATTTATTTTCAACATGATCTTATTTTCTCTCAATATAATTTCATACTTTCTCAATAAATTATTGCACAACATGCTCTTATTTTTGCTCATCAGTACTTTATTTTTGCACAACATTCAAGACTTGTGAAATTGTGTCTCAACATGATCATACTTTTTGCAAATATAATTTTATACTTTTTTAATAGATTATTGCACAACATGGTCTTATTTTTGTTCATCAATAGACAATAATTGCACAACATGGGGGATTGGTGAAATTTTGCTCAACATCATCTTATTTTTGCTCAACTATTGAGACTTGTGAATTTGTTTTCAACATGATCTTATTTTCTTTCAATATAATTTCATACTTTCTCAATAAATTATTGCACAACATGCTCTTATTTTTGCTCATCAATACTTTATTTTTGCACAACATTCGAGACTTGTGAAATTGTGTCCCAACATGATCTTATTTTTTGTACATATAATTTTATACTTTTTTAATAGATTATTGCACAACATGATCTTATTTTTGCTCATCAATAGACAATAATTGCACAACATGGGGGATTGGTGAAATTTTGCTTAACATCATCTTATTTTTGCTCAACTATAGGTTTTTTTGCACAACAATCGAGACTTGTGAATTTGTTCTCAACATGATCCTATTTTCTCTCAATATAATTTCATACTTTCTCAATAAATTATTGCACAACATCCTCTTATTCTTGCTCATCAATACTTTATTTTTGCACAACTAGTGGTGAAAATTAGTGCTGACACTGATATTAGTTACAATTAGTGCTGACACTGATATTAGTTACAATTAGTGGTGAAATTTTGCTCAACATGTTGAGAATACCATGTTGTTTATCAACATGGTATTGTTTTTTTAAGTAAACAATAATGATAAAATGTAAAATTTGATGAGTACCGATGACAGAATTGTGCTGACATATAAAAAAGAATACACAAACTTGTCTTATTACATGATAAAACCTAAAATATTATTCTATAATATTGAATTAATGTTTAATATGGAACATAAATGTCTAAGATATAATCTTTCCTAGTAGTATTTTTATATAGTATCGATGACAGAATTGTGCTGACAGCCTTATTTTGAATGCTTTATCCTTCTCTTCAACTCTCCTATTGAAATCTTTCTATTGCAGGGTGGTATTCCCGCTCTCAAAAATCAGTAGGCGGTCCCTCTGTCGAGCAAAGAAGAAATCCAATTACACCATTGGAAATCAAGGCAAATGAAGAAAAGGAATGGACTAAAATAGGGGTGTCAGACATACTAATAAGCTATCAAGTATGAATTTCAGTTTCAAAGACCAAATAGAATTAACTTGCCTATACACAGAGAAGGAAATAACAGTGATGACAACATCAACAGTTCAAATACAAGAATAGTGAATATGCAAATACAAGATGGAAGTGGGAAAATACAAGAGTGAGGGGCACAATATACAACTGAAATGAAATGAATTTGGAAATTTAAATCCAAAATCATCAACAAAATTGCAGGAAGCCCACAACCTTCTAAAGTTGTATCTATATCTAATGGAAAATGCCATCATTTAACAATGCTAACATCCTATAGGGAGATACATTAGGGAGAGTGCATTCAGACAACCAACAACGTTTTCAGCTTTCAAATACATTAGTATGTGATTCTCATCATTCAAACAAATGGAATTAGTTTAATCAAGCTTGTTAAATTGGATTGATATCAATCTGAAAACCAATGTTCAACCTTCATATCTTTAACCGACAGCAGCAACAACAAACATACAGCAGCAGCAATCCATCAGCAAGCATACGACATCAGCAACAAATATACAACAAACAGCTTACAACATCATCAAACATACAGCAGCAAATTAGTAACATGACTCACACAGATTGCTTGAAAGTAAATAGATTCAATAAAATCAAAACATATAATGCACAACTATACAAGGACAGATATCAAACATCTAATAAGCAAGTTCAAACCTTCAATATTAGTTGACAGGATCAAGGACTTGAAATCATTTGGGCACATTGCCATATCTTTACACATCTAGCGAAGCCTTAAAAGGTCAAATTAAGAATAGTACTGTAATTGAGACAGAATTAAAGGGGCTCAACAGAAGCAAAGATCGATTCCCTTATCAATCGATCGAAGATCGATTGATAAGGGAAACAGTCGGAACAAAACCTTTGATCGATGGTGATCCTGCAAGCAAAAAAGCAAAGTCAACAGAAGCAAAGATCGATTTCTTTATCAATCGATAGTCGGAATGAAACCACGACTCGTAAAAATTGATCGACGGTGATCCTGCAAGCAAAGAAGCAAAGTCAACAGAAGCAAAGATCGATTTCTTTATCAATCGATCTTCGATCGATTGATAAGGAAACCTCGGCTCGTAAAAATACAGTCACTCGGCCTATTGGGGCATTTCACAATTTTATCAATCACAAACATAAAACAACAAGGACAAGATTTCAGATTTCGTTCAGCAATTGCAGCCATCACAAACAAAATCGAGTTCCTTATCAATCGATCGAAGATCGATTGATAAGGAAATCGAGCGACATAGAATGAGGGACACAGAGAATCTGCAGTGGGAGAGGGAGAAACCTATATTCCACAACTTCAAGCCACAAACTGTTGAACTAAAACAGTAGTACACCACGTAAACTGTGGTTTGTCTCTTTGGCATTTTGTCGAACAGGTGGAGGGCACAAAGTCTGCATTTTCAAGCAAATCGATTTCCTTATCAATCGATCATCGATTGATAAGGAAAACAATAAACAATCACTCAGCCTATTGGGGTATTTCATCAAATAGGTTATGTGCAAAATATAAAACAACAAATTGGTGATATTAAACTATGTTGAACAAATGGCATTGAAGAACCTGTAATGTGCCATGGACGGGAAGAGCAGTAGGAGGAAGTCACCATAAACTCACAATCAGAACCTCGCCTCGCGCCATTGCTCCGAGTCGTTGTCCTTGGACTCGCCGCACCACAACGCTACCGTGTTCGATCATAGTCAATCGAAGATTTGCGATAAATCGAAGACCTAATTTGTCTCCTCGCAAAGGCGGTGGCGAACAGAGGCAGCACAAGACGCCAGGATTAAGACGCCAATTCGTGTGAGGAGAGAGTGAATAGAGGGGAGTGAGAAGCCATGACTGAGAGAGCGGAGATCCGAATCTGAGGAAGGTGTTCGATCTTCGATCGATTAATAAGAAAATTAGACGGACGCCGCTTGCAACTAGATATTACGCGTACAGATTCTTAAGAGAATATCAAATTGAAGCTCGGTAGACATCGAAGCTCATCCTTCGTCTTCAATGGCGGTCGAACAGAACTGAGCAGTGCGAGAGAGAGCGTGCGGAGAGGGAGAGGGCGGAGGAGAGGGAAAGGCGTGTGGGAGAAGGAAGGGGGTGTATATTTAGGACATTTCACCAATTTGTCCCAAAACGTGAACATTTCACCAATTAGTATCTATTTTATGGACATTTCGCAAATTGCCTCTAAAAAAAATCTTTTTGAGATAACGTGAATATGATTATGACATTGTGTTGTTGTCAAGAGATAATTATCATCTTTCAAAGTCAGATAGATTAATGATCGCCCACTAGAATCTAAACCCTTTAAAATCAAACAAAACTTGAACGCTGAGGGTTGATATGTGGTTCACATATAATTCGTGCCCACTTGAAATTTAATTCAATTCCAATGTAAGATGGCAGTGTCAACACACCAAATCTGTTTGTTTGCTCGTTGTACCAATACTTAATTATTTAATTTGTCATAAATCAAAACACATTACTATCTAGCTAGCATCTTATTGCAAGTGCAATAATAATACGTAGGGGTGTGCATAACCGGGTATCCGACACGAACCGATTAATCGTGTCGGGTACCCGGAACCGTTAAGCCCAAATACTCCGAACCGTATCCGAACCGCCAAAACCTGGGTACGTACCCGACACGGTTAGGGTATTCGGTTCCGTGTCGGATACCCGGGTACCCGACACAAACCGCTTTTTTTTTTTTTTTTTTTTTTTTGCGAGTTCCTCACCTGTTCGGGATTTTTGAAAGCATCAAAGAGAAAGAAAGAATACACACTATAGGAAGATGATGAAGTATTGCAGACATATAAGAATAATATGGAGAGGGGGTGCATATATAATCTACATTTGCATTTTTGGAATGCAAAAAAACACAAATTCATACAACCTATTTCAGATCTGAGAGGAATGGCGATTTCAGATCTGCATTTGGAATGCGAAAAAACACAAATTTATACAACCAATTTCAGATCTGAGAGGAAGGTCAATATTTGAGAGGAACGGCAAAAGTCGGATTCAGATCTGAGAGGAAGGGCGAGGGCTGAGAGGAAGATTTGAGAGAGGAAAGTCGAACGAACAACGATTTCAATTTTCAGATCTAATTTCAGATTGAGTCATTGAGATTTGAGAGAGTTTGAGAGAACGCGAACATATTTGAAGAAGAGATTGAGAGTAGAGGGTCGGCGTTGGTCTTCAGATCTGAGCGAGGAGGCGATGAGGATTGAAGTCGGCGAAGAGAAAATCAGAAAATGGATGAGGGAGTTGCGAGGAGGCGATGAGGATTGAAGTCGGCGAAGAGAAAAGGGACGAGGGAGTTAGGTTAGGGATTTATAAAAGGTCTGGAGACTGTAGACTGGGGGATAAAAAAAAAAAGAAACAGGGATTCGAACCTGCATTCCATTGGCGGATGCCCCGTCTTTCCGCATACCTTGAACCAACTGAGCCAACTGAGCATTATATTACTTAATAGATCTAATTTATACAAGTATTAATACCACCAGAACTAAAATTTAAAAAAAAATAAAAAAATTAAACGGTTCGTGTCGGGTACCCGACAAGGCAATTTGTCCGACCCGAACACGAACCATTTAAAGCCGTGTTTTCTCGGTTCGTGTCATTATCGTGTCGTGTTTTTTCGGTTTCGGGTTTTTTCGTGTCGTGTTGTCGTGTTTTCGTGTCGTGTTTTCGGTTTCGGGTTTTTCTGCACACCCCTAATAATACGTTATCGTTGGTTTATTTTTTTGACATGTTTTTTGAAAATATATTTTTTTAGTAAAATATTACAATGTATTTTTTAAATGATTTTTTATAATTTCATATTTATAGGAAAAAGTATATAAAAAAAATTCAAGGAAACACTCTGCACTCTCTCTAGAATTCTAGAGAGAGGGTGGAAACCCCAAAATTTTTAAAAAAAAATTCAGAATGAGGAACGAGGAATTTGCGTTTCTATCTCTTTGTTCATAAGAGATTTAGGGGTTTGTATTCAGATCTGCAACCTCTGCCGCACCGCACGTAGTTTTTTTTGAAGAATCGAACCTCGTGGTTTAGGAAAGAGAGAGTAAGAGAAAGATTGAGAGCGCTTAACATTGGCGTCTCAGGTAAACCTCCTTCGGGAGCCCTTACATCTCCTTTGGGAGCCCCTACATCTCCTCCGAGAGCCCTGACCTTCTCCGTCACCACCCTCTCTATCTCCGGCGACCTTCGTTGTCTGCCATGCACCCTTCCCCACTTCAGTCTCGCTTTCCCCCTTTTTGTTTGGTTTGGGGGTTTTTTGAGGCTTCATATACCACTGGTATTTCATGTCACTAGTGTTGTTCCTCTTCGGATCGATGATCTCGATCCGCCAAAAACTCTTTTTCTTCAATCCTTCCTCATGCCCTTTCACCCTCCTCCTTCGGGCGTGCGGGAGAAAAGCCCCCTTTTTTCGAAACCCTAATTGTTGAACCCTCCGCCCCTAAATCTCCCTCTTCCTCCTCAATTTGGGGTGGATCTCTGACCTATTTTGGTTCCCCAACTACCGTCTCTTCGATCTCGGCCTCCATGTCGGGACCTCGGTTCCTCTCATGGCTCTCGCTACTCGTCTCCTACCCTCGGCTTGCTCAGTTAGCCTCTCTCATGGCGGTCTCGTCCTGGGTTCCCGGGGTTCGGGCTCGATCAGCCTCCCTCCGGCGACTTGGCTTGGGTTCGTTGTTTCAACTGAGTCCCTTAGTACCTCTTTCACTTCCGATCGCATCTCTCTCCGGCCTCCCTCTGCCGGCAGTGCATCACCAACGACGTTCATGTTCTTCCTCTGTCCTTTGGGCCTGACTTCAGTCCTTCGGGCCTAGTCTTGCCTTTGGGCTCAACATCTTGGTGCCCCGGGCCCAAGCAAATTAAACTCATATTCTATTCACGTATAATTAGTGTTATAACATATTTGTTACTGTTATTTGTTCAAACTATTTTCCAGTGGCAGTAATAAATTGTTAGGTATTATATTTTATATATATATGTGCCGTGTTTTTGTATATTTATATTATACAAAACCGGTTCCATATATATATATTTTCATATATTTATGCCTTTGGTTGTCCATGGCTGATGATATGCTTTCGGGTGTCTTGCTAGTTGCTTCCGCCTTCTTCCTGCCCGTCTGGTCTCTAGGTTTTCCTTAGCCCTTTTTTGGCCCGTGGGTTGTGATTTGGACCTGTTTGTCCTTCCTTTGGGTCCAAGGAATTTCCTTGGGCCCAAAGCTAGCCCGTACAATTAAAATAATAATTAATAAATTAGAATTTAAAACTTAATAAAACTATATATATATATATCCGTAAATTGCATTCATTATCTATAAATAAATTCCGGAATCTTCTCTCGCTCTTCGTCCTACTCGTGGTCGTGCTTCATTTTCTCGTGTTGGGTGGGTGTCCGTCTGCTGGTTCGTGGTTAGTTTCGGTTGAGGAGCAGTTCTGCGACCCTGGTTGATCGAAGTGATCGTGTTGGTGGTGTTCGTGGTCTCCGAAGATCCCTCATCTAGGTGGGGAGAACGTCGTGTGATCCACACTTCCCCAGGTGTCGTCTTTGCCCTACGTGGATTTCTGCTTTCCGTTCTTCCGGCGGCGAGACATCGTGTCAGCAGGTGCTGTCCCATGCGCTCACTATCCACTTCATCACGCCGAGCTTCTTTCCTCTCGATGTTTTGTCCGCTAGTTTGTTTAGGGTTTGGGGATTTTCCGGGTTTGCTTTGGGTGATTTTTTGTTGTATTTTGTGATTGTATTTCCTTTAGATCCTCGTGATCTCATCCTTTGGGATGCTCTCGGGTTGGCTAACCACCACCCGAATTTTTTCCTTATAAAAAAAAAGGAAAAAGTATAAAATTATTAAAAAAAATTAATTATATATAAAAATATTTTATAGAGTTTTTATCTCCTTAATAAGTGTGTACAAACGTTCAAACGAAATTTAATTGAGAAACTTTGTTCCGGAAGCACAAATTTTTGACTTAATTATTTTTGACTTAATTGGTGGAGTGTCCTACCTTTTGAAGTAATTGGCAAAATATCCACTCCTAATTTAGATCCAAATCCCGTCTCTCTCTTCAGTTCCTCATCTCTCGCCCCTTCCTTTGCTTTTCCAGATCCAAATCGAGCCCTCTCAAAAGCTCTTCTCCTATGTCTTCCAGTTTCGCAGTAATTGGCTGTCGCAAAGTTTTCGAACGACGATTTGCTGGTGACTGTGTCCAAGGACAACGCCGACGACGGTGAGGAGCATGGAGAAAGGTGGAGGATCGTGCCTTCTCACCCGGTTACTAACTGTATTTTTTCTTTTCTTGACTTTTGCACAAGAGTGAAATTTATTCTTCTCTTATCTCAAGATTTTTCTCTCTTTTTATTCTCTTTTTATTTCAATAACATCCAAGGAAAATCAACCAACACTTGAAGCACATCCACACAACAAATAGATACCACCATTACCTAAAATCCCGGATTGGGGAAAAACAAGTAGTGGCTATGAAAATCTTGTGGAGCTACCAAAGAAACGGGCTTCTAAGGCTCAATAGGCTTCAAGCAGATGATTAAATGGAAGGGTATGTAAGGAGAAATAGGTTAACAAAACTGCCTCAATATTTCAATTGTGCACATAAACCAAATAATGCGGTCTCAACCATAAGATCAAGCTCGAGTATCCAACTATAAGACGAGAAACATACATAATCAAGAAATAGGGTAAACAATCTAGCTAGTCAAACAAGACAATGGCTCAATGCTCAGGTAATCATCAAACATTAAAAAATAATGCAAAAAGTGTGAAGTATTCACCCCCACCCCATACTTAGACAAAGCATTGTCCTCAATGTGCAAAACAATCAAGGAAGAGATGTGAATACTCACAATTTCAACATGCAGAACGGGTGTTTTGAGCTGAATTGAAGTGTCAGACACCTTCAATTCAGCTCAAAACACAATCAATCTTCTCAATATAGCGCACTCTCCACCCCATACTTACACTTCTACAAATTAGCTAAAAAAAATACAAAAGAAAAACAAAACTAAAAGCCAAAAATAAAAACTATTTTTTTTTCTTTTTCTCAACTTCCCCCTTTTTTTAAAGAGAGGAAAACATACCTCGGTTTGCCTCCCGAAAAACACCAATTTAAGGTCTAAAGTCGACCTTCCATTACCTTCGATTGCTTAGGTCAGGGTGGTTGAATGGAAACAACCTCCTTGGTCGGATCTACGACAGAATGCTCCTTCAGTCTTTGTCCATTCACCTTGAACTCGCCGGCCCGCATGCTCCATATCTCAACAACTCCATGGGGATGCATTCCTTTGACCTTGAAGGGGCCACTCCACCTTGATATCGGCTTCCTTAGAGCTAGTTTTAGCCTTGAGTGGAAAAGTAGCACCAAATCACCTTCTTGAACTCTTTTAGGAGGTCTTCCTTTAGCTTCACCTTGTACAGACTCCGTCATATACCTGCAAAACAGATTTGGGATCCTCCACAAAGATAGTCAAATCTCTAGCTACATCCAGCAAGTAACTCCTTTCTAGCACCATTGACCACATTCCTTGCTAGAGCAAACTCTGGAGGGTCTCGGTTGACCACTTCTTTCATGGAATCATGGCCTCTTTTACATGCAACATCAATCTTGCAAGACATAGACTCAACAACATGTGGTTCTAAAGGTTTAGGGAGGTTAAATTCAACCTTCTCATCCCCTATCTCAAAAGAGCGAGTCCCTTTTCGTAAATCAATCATAGCCCCTACAGTGGCCAAGAAAAACCTTCCAAGAATGATAGGAACGAGGGTGTTGGCATCCATATCCAATACAACAAAGTCCATTGGTACAAAAAACTTACCCACCTTAATAGGAACATTCTCTAAAACACCAACTGGGTGGGCAATGGACATGTTCGCCATGATCAACTGCATCTTAACCGGTCTAGGCTCTCCTAGACCTAGTTTCTTGAAAATTGAGAGAGGAAGCAAACTAGTACTAGCTCCCAAATCACATAAAGAGTTATAATCAGGACCACGACCAAAATTAATAGAGACAACAAAACTACCTGGGTCCTCGAGCTTAGGTGGAAGCTTGTTCTCAATTAAGACAATGCACTTCTAGGTAAGAAACTCCGCTTGGCACTCATCGAACTTCCTCTTGTTAGAGAGGATCTCTTTCAGAAACTTCATATAAGACGACATTTGGGTCAAACCATCGGTGAACGGAATATTGGCGTAGACCTTCTTCAACACCTTCAAGAACTTTTTGAACTGCGCCTCAGTTTGAGATTGAGCCCTTATTTATGGAAATGAAAGCGACGACTTGTAAGGAGGAGGCGACACATATGGCGGTTCTTTCAGCGGTTCAGGAGCTTTTTCCATTTCAGCTTCAACTCTATTCTTAGTCTCTTTTAGTGCTACAGACATCAGATCTTCTAACTGCTTGCCACTTCTCAAAGATACAATAGAAATATGTACCTTGGGATTCTCTTCAATACGCCCTAGAAACTGACCAGCAGGCCTAGGAGCATCGCTAGCTTGCTGAGCTGCCTATGTTTCAAGTATTCTGACTCTGGATGAGATTCTGCACATGCCCTTCTATATTTTGAACGATGCATATGAGCTTCTCCGTCATCAACTCCATCTTACCCTTCTGATGTGGAGAGTTGACGGAGGAAAGCCTATCGTTGATCCTGTCAAAATATATCTCAAACTTATAACTAGTATAGCAATAAGCAAGAGGTCGATCCCACAAGGAAATTCGATATTCAAGTGTGATTCGGATGCTAATCAAGTAACCAAATGGAGGTTTTAAGAGTGCAAAAGATATGCCTTTTATCAAAGCGGAATGATGAAAGTAAGAGTAAACGAAATTGATTGAGACAATGTTGAGAAATAGTTCTACCTACAATTATCCACTTTATCTGGTTGAAGCGATCCTTGTAACTTCCTCTCGTCCTTTTAGGTTTCCTATGAATGCCCTTGTCCCGACCTAATATAGTTTCTAGTCCAACCAGTCCTAGAGACCCTTATCTCATGAGCAGTCCCTCAAAAAAGGATTTAACCCAATCGATAGCTTTGAGTTCAAAGATTAACCAAGGTATTTGCAGTCCCTCAAAAAGGGATTTAACAACACATCCAACTTCCTACCTATCCAATTAGTTTAACCAGCCCTAAAGGGATAAGTTTGCTACTTAGGTTAAGGTTCACAACCAGGAATCTACAAAACTCTAGCAATTGAATTGATCTAACAACTTGGCCAGACAAGATAGAACAAATCAATCAATCAATAAGCACAAAGAAGTTGAAACATTCAATATAGGAATTAAGGAATGAGATTTAGAAACTCACAATCAATCCAAATAAAGCTTCTAATTGTAGATAGAACAAAGGAGTATAGTTCCTCATGGAAAACATCGCTCAATCTCTCTAATTGTCCGATGAACGTAGAAATGAATAGAGAATGATAGAAAACTAGGTAAAATCGGTCTTAAGACTCAAGTCGGCCAAAAAGAACATCCAACCAAACTAGGTTTTCATTAAACAAAATGACGCGTCTCGCTGACGTCCAATGCGGCGGGCGCTGCATAGGTGCGGCGACCGCTGCCTATGTGCTCTCCAATGTCACTGCGTCGGCTCCATGTGGCAGCCGCTGCCTCTCCAACGCCGCGACTACTTGTATCTCGCTGCATCTGAGATCAAATCCACATCTTCTTGTCTTCCTTCCATTCTTGCTTCTTGTTCTTAGTATCTCCATTCCAAGATCATTGCATCCTTCCGCAAAGTTCGATCCAAATCTGCAAAATAAACACAAATTTGCGCAGATTCCGAACTCTTCCAAAATAATCATAAGATGCAATTTAACTCCAAATAATGCACCAAATGCAACCTAACTAACCCAAAAATGCCTATTTAAGATATCAATTATCAAATTTTCAGTAAAAATCCTGGAGCAGGTCCTTCAGCAGCTTCCTTGTTAGCATAAGAGAAACCAGGGTGATCCCTCACTCGAAGATTGAAGTTGTTGAGGTTTCTATTGTACCATTGATCGCTATTGTAGCCTTGACCCTTATTGTAGTTGTTGGCCATGTAGCCAACTTCCTCTTCTTGACTTTCATTACCTTGGGAGGCGTAGATCTGGCAAGCCAAAATAGTCTGATCTTGGGATCCACAGAACTGGCATGGCACCGATCTAGAGCCCGCAACACTCACTTCCTTAGTCGATAGAGACTTCTCCAGGATTGAACTCAACCACTTGATTTCAGAAGCTAGAGCATCGAACCTAGCATCATTATGAGTTTCAACATCAACTTCATACATCCCCGCACTTCTTTTAACATTGGCGAGGGACCTAGGCTGAGAGTATTTCCCACACCTTTTAGCTGTCTTCTCGATGAACGCCCAAGCATCTCAGTAGTCTTGGCTGGCGGGAAGAACTGATTCAGGAACTCAGATGATAATTCATTCCAAGTGGTGATAGTGCAAACAGGGATAGAGTTGTACCAGTGTCTAGCTTTTCTTGCAAGTGAGAAGGAGAATGATCGCAATAACAATTCTTCAGAAGAGACACCTTGAACTCTCACTGTATCCATCAATTCTCTGAAGCTGGATATGTGTTGATGGAGGCTCTCAGTAGGAAGCCCATGGAAAAGATTTTGCCTTATCATGTTAACTCATGCAGGTTTCAGCTCAAAATTAGTGGGTGTTAAAACAGGAAGAACAATACCTGGTTTATGGTAGACACTGAGCTGGATCCATCCGCTCTCCTAGAGTTGTTGGCCCTTGTGGAATTACCACAACTTCCTGATTAGTGAGTTTTTGTCGAAGGGTGGCATTCTCTTGATCGCTTTGAAATATTAACCCCTAATAGCATCTAATCACATATTGATTAGGCTATGCTCAATAGGATTAAATCAAATTATATTCAAGCGATAGTAAATAACGGTCTATCTCAACATAGCGGGATCACCCTAACCCTAGAACGATTGAATTAGCCAAACATGATGAAAGAAAACAAATCAGAAGCAAAATAAGATGGCATACCTCAGAAGAGTAAGAGAAATACTTGGTCTTCTATAGTGGAAATCGTCTCAAAGCATCTGATTGCAATCCCTTATCATTCAACTAATAAGCCCGTTTTCCCCCAAAACAACCAATATGAGTTTGTATCCCCTTGTGCAAAAACGTAACCCCTCAATAAGCCCTCCATTCTCAGTATTTAATCCCCCTTAAAATAACCCAAAAATAAATTAAAGAAACAACCGGACAACCTGCGGAATGTCACAAAACACATGGGTTCACTTGTCATGACTCGTGAAGGCCTCCCAAGAGTCATGACGGCTTGCTGTAGCTGAAAATTGCACAAATTCCATTGTCACGACTTGTGAAGGCCATCCCGCGAGTCGTAGTATATCGCCTTGAGCTCTTGTAAGTAATTCACTTAATATATGTTTGCTTAATGGCTCGCCTCTTTTTCTTGTCTTTTAATCCACTTCCTCCAGATACATGAAATTCTGCTCGAATCATCGACCAAAACCTAAAAAACACGAACAAGCTTGTGTAGATCTCTAAATCATAAATAATCCAAAAAGCACATAAAAATACAATAAAACTACTCAAAAATGATGCATGAAACTAAGCTAAATGCACATAAAAAATATGCATGACTAGATACTATCAAGAGGCCCCCTCCGGCGGCGTATTGTCGTCCATAAACGCCCACAGAGAAATCAATTAGATTAGGGCAAAAATCGGTTGACTTTGAGTAAACAAACCTTTTATTTTACTAGTTTAATTAATTAAATAAAGACATTTAGCTTCCAACTTTTCCCCCCAAAAAGGTTTTAAGTTACAAAATTACAATCATATGCTTCACTTTCTTTGCTAATTTACACCTATACAATTTCTTTTATAAAAACATTTTAGGTTGCCCCAGTTGGGGTGGCCAAGTAGTGGTGGCAATCGGGCGAGTCGGGTGGGGTTACTCGGTTTCGGGTCATTTTGGACTCGGGTTGATATCGGGTGTTATGACAATTCGGATTTGATCGGTTTCGGGTCAAGTTTATTCGGGCATTAGTTTATCGGATACAATCGGGTTTTCGGGTCCTATTCGGTTCGGATGAATCGGGTTTCGGTCTAAACGAGTTCGGGCGAATCGGGTGTCGATCTAAACGGGTTCGAGTGAATCGGGTTTTGGTCTAAACGGGTTCGGGTGAATCGGATTTTGGTCACAACGGTAATGTTTATCAATTTTTAACCAATACTACATTCGTTAAAAAAATGTAAGTCTTCTCACTTTTTAGAATATTTTTTAAAAAAGTCAAAATCATATAAAATATTATTTTTTAATATTAATTTCATACTTATTACTCATAAGTCATAACTACAAATTTATAAAAATAACCAAAAATTGATATTTATATAGTTTGGGGCTCTTAAAAAATGCTAAAAAGTTACTTTTCTTAATGGAGGGAGTACACAATTATATTTAATTATACTATATGCATGATAATATTACCATATTCATTATTAAGTAATCAAATACTTAGGTTGTTTTGAGTATTTTAGGGAAAATGCTAAGATTTTTGTTCATTTCGGATAATCGGGTTTGGGTTATTTCGGGTGTCGGGTATAATCGGGTTCGGGTAATTTCGGGTTTTGGATATGCTCGGGTCGGGCAATTTCGGGTTTCGGGTTGATTTCGAGTCGGTCCATTCGGATATAATCGGGTTCGGGTTCTTACTGGGTTCGGATTGCTTTCGGGTTCGGGCTTAACTCGAATCGAGTCGGTCAGTCTCGGGTCCAAACTTTTTTTTCAATTATTCGGGTGTCGGACGGGTTCGGGTCGGATAAATCGGATCGGTTTTCTCGGATCGGGTCGGGTATTGCTAGCTCTATGGCCAAGTGGTGTGGAGCAAGTAGCAAGTAAGGAGGTCTTCAGTTTGGTCTATGCCTCCGCCCCCTTGATTTATCTGTGTGAAAATCTAAGGTTTGTCTTGCTCTCTCTAGTGGGTTGAGCTGGTCGGCACAAGCCGATTTACCTGGTGTGTAACTCTTGTCGACTAGATCACGTGTTCGGGGTTTGCCACCAAAGGTGGGTTACTCATCATTAAAAAAAAACATTTTTAGGTTAATATTATGTAATTATTTAAACAGATCGAGGTTAAACTAATTTTACATTATAGGCTAACACCTAATTTTCGGAACCTTTTTGTTATCTGCACGGCGTTATATCGCCATCGGCACGGTGCCGATGCCGGACTCTCAAGTCGGCAGACTCAGATGCCGATTCCGGACTCCCAATTCGGCATAGCCCATGCAGGTGTCGAGCTCCGAATTCGGCATACAATGCCCGAGGTAAGTTCGAATGCCTATATAATAGAAGCGATGACCCGGTTTAACTACAATGTTTATGATTCAAAATCCATATTCTAACATCGGAGGAAATGGCGTTACCGGAAGAAGATAGCGGAGGCGGTTTACCGTTCGACATTTTTAGCTATAGCGATCCGGAGGAGCTCGTGAAGAATCTCGGGGTAAGTTAATATTTTTACAGCGGATCGTTTATATATAGCGGAACCTTTATATAATTATGTTTGAATAGAATCATATTATAGCGGAACGTTTATGTAGAGGGAACCTTTATATAATAATTATGTTTGAATAGAATCGTATTATAGCGGAACGTTTATATAGAGGGAACCTTTATATAATTAAGTTTGAATGGATATGTTGTTTGAATCGAAACATAATATAACATAGTTTTGTAAAACGAAACCATCATATAATATAGCATTGTTGATAATATTTTGCAAAATTTCATATAGTGAGATTGTGTGCGAAAAAGTGCTGAGTAAATAAGTGACATTATGCAGGAACAAAACCAACCTCTAGATGTGAGTACAAAATATGGTTCGATGTTTACAGCCGATGGTTATTGGGCTGATCAAGTAAACATGAAGGCATGGGCTAGATACGTAGGGAAGATTAAGAACATGGTACTTGTGATCACTCGGTCATGGAAGAACCAAATAAGCGGATTGGGTACCTTTCGTCTAGTGTGTGATAAATACGGAGGGGGTAGAGAGTTGGGTCTTATCAAGGCTCTTCGGGAGGAGTTTCCCACGGTAAAGAATATGTTGTGCACTTATCATATTATGTGCAACATTGAAATGAAGGGTAGGATCACGAAATCTACCGAGAAGCGAAACGCCTTCTACAATGAATGCAAGGCCTTATTTGAGTCAAAGACTGAAGAAAGTTATGAAGTTCGTCTACTAGTGATGAAGTCTAAATGGGAGGAACGATGGGGTCTTATGAAGTACCTTGAAGACACCTGGCTCATAGAATTCAAGGAGGCGATAGTTCGTGCATGGGTTGATAAGTTCCTACATCTTGAGGTGCGAACTACGAATAAGTAAGTGACACCTATTTAATTATTATAATATTTAAGTATCCTATATAAGTCAAACTAATATATGTTTTATGATATAGTGCCGAGTCAGCACATGCAAAATTAAAGTCCATGCAAGGGACGGCTGTTGGTGGGTTCGTTGATGTAACAGAATGCATTGACAACTTGGTCAATGAACAGGTAGACCAACTCAGAGGGTTCCTTGAGAAGTCACGGTTGACAATCAAATGGTGTGTCATGAGTGAACCAATATTCGCCCCGCTATTGATGCTGGTGACTGATGAGTGTTTCGATCTTCTGCTGGCCAACTACAACAGGGCGAAGGCACTTCCGGCTAGTCATGATGGTGTTTGCAGGGATCGCTATTGGAGGAACGCTTACGGTGTTCCATGTGTACATCAGTTCTTAGAGGGGATCGCAAACCGGCAACCTATTAGGCCCTCGTAAATTCATCCCTTCTGGAAGCAAGTAATGTGGGATCCAATAATTCCTCCCGGAGAATCCAGTGGGGCCAACGAAGACGCAACTCCTAACAGTCAGGAATTTGTCAGCCTACGAAGGGATATTGATGGCAACAACCTCACGCCTGATCAGCAGGATTTGATGGGCGAGGCATACTTCAACATGAACAACCCTGGGTTGTCTACCATGAGAGAGCCAACGGGGATCCATCGAAAGATTCGTCCAACAGGGAGACGATCATTGCAGCGTGACCCATCTGGCTTTGAACACGGGAGACGAGAGGCTGCCGCTCGGGCACGTGGTAGAGGCCGATCAAGAGGTAGAGGTCGGAAGATAGCTCGGGAGGTAGATCCTTCGATATTGTTGACTACTCACATCCATGACTTCATGCTCAACTTTGTTGATAAAAGTTGCCCGGTTTCTGCTGATGGTCATTGCGGTTATCGTGCCTTAGCGGCTATTCTTGGGTATGGAGAAGACCAGTACATGCGAGTCAGAAGAGAGGTCGCTCAAGAGCTTCGAGGGAATCGGTGGTTGTACCAACCAGCAACCCTATTACACTCCATTGACGATCTCATCGAGAATGTTGATCTGCAAGACCCCGCTCCTTGTTTACATCGTCATGAAAACTGGAAAGAGGCACCTATGGTCCCACTTGCTGTAGCAACCTTGTACAACAAGGTCGTTGTTAGACCTGAGCATGGGCCGGGCCGGGCGGGCTTGGGCCGGGTCTCTGGCATTTTAGCGGCCCATTGTACTGGGCCGGGCTTGGGCCAGGCCCGGTTCTTGGGCCTACTTCCTTGCCCAAGCCCGTCCTTGTTAGCGGGTCGGGCCGCCCACCGGGCCTAACGGGCTTTTTTCTAAGAAAGTATTCAGGGCGGGAAACCCTACCTGATAGCATTTGGTTATGTAACTAAATTTTCCTTTTAGCTAATAACTAAGAAGGAATGTCAATTATAGACATACAACATATAAATCTATAATTTTTAAAAATATTTTATGGGTTTTCTTATATATATATGTATATATATAACGCGTGCAATATCAATTATTTTTTCACATATATATTAATATACATATACAATACATACACACTGTGTAATATATGTAATAATATACATATACAATTAATACATGCACTCTGTAATACATATATATATTAACATACACACTAACATACACACTGTAATATATTATATATATACATACACTGTAATATATATATATATATATATATATATATATATAGTTTGTATTTAAATATCATTATATATATGCATGTATGTATAATTATATGTATAATATTAATATATACCGGGCCGGGCCTACCGGCCCGCTTGGGCCTCATACTCCGCCCAAGCCCAGCCTGGTTGGCTTACCGGGCTGGGCCTGCCGGCCCGCTTGGGCCAATTGTTTTGCCCAAGCATGCCTTTTTCCCCGGGCGGGTTGGGCGGGCCGGGCGGGTTAGCCCAGGTTTGCTCAGGTCTAGTCGTTGTTGTCCTAAGTGTCGACCATCCTCACACCTGCTTTCCTATTGTCGCGAATGGGTCGAACCAAACTCCACCAACTGAGGTTATTACAGTTGCTTGGCTAGCAAGAGTCCATTGGACCCCCGTGTGGCTGAAGCAAGGGTCACCACTTCCTCCTACTGCACCTGAATGGTCTCATTTCCACCACCCGAGTGTGAATCGCTGGGATACCCCATAAAATGAGCGCATTCAACATTACATGAACTACCGTCAAGTTGAAAGGGCGACCCAGTAGTTGTGATGATATTATGTTCTCAAATCGTACTTAATGTATTTGAAATGGTGCAGCTATGCAATTTGTAATCTCATGCAATATTTAAGATGTAGCAATCCTCAAGACTTAAAAGGTTTTCTTAAGTTGCAATGTCCATACCAAAACGGAGTACATGAATCACAAGAGCAGAAGTTTGCAACGACAATACAAATACAACTACCAAGAAAGACAATACAACAACTAGGCTCAGGGGTTTGGCATAAATTGGAAAAACTGAGATGCCCGAACCTGGGTAGGCGCCAAAGGCACCTCTCCACCCCGCACTTCGTCAACATACTCCCGAAGCTCATTTGTGGAAACCCAAGCATCGCCCCGAGCAAGCACAACATCCAGACGATGAAGCAACAACCCCATATGATGCATTTCAAACAATTGGATGGGGATAACTAACATTGTATTCAACAAACCAAAGATAAAGAAAGGCCATTGCTATAATTAACACGTACCCGGTGATCGTAAACGGCAACTGGGGGAGCAATGTCTGGGGGAACCTGGTGGCTTGAGCGTTTGAAAAGAAATGGATGGCCGTGCTCACCGTACCACCCCATGTACTCCGCAGCCACAGCGTGTGGCTCAAGCGCTGCTCTATGTTGGCTGAATGATATGTACACAGTTGGAACAATTAAATGGTCATCCCAACGGTCGTCCACTGGGTGCCAGTTCAGCTTCAGGCCCTTGACCTGTATTGGTGTCTCTTCTCGAAGTGGGAGGATTCGCTCCATGGGAACCGTCTGGACATACCCGAATTATCGCATCACTCTGTCCTACATGTAGGCTTCCAAGACAGAGGAAAATTGTATTAAGCCTCTGTACCGAGAAACTTTGTAATACCCTTCAAAGTCAAGGGGACCGTAGGGCATGAATTTGACATCCTCTGCCCGCATAGTTTCTAATTGTTTGATAAACATCAGTGTCCTCTCATTGGTGATCAGTGGAGTGGGTCGCCTCGCGTACTGCTTTGCCCAGCGTGCGTCTCCATGGTCCGCGGGGTCCTCATAGACGCCGGGAGCGAACATGGGAAAGTGAGCGAATATCCAATACTGAAATATCCCGACGTATGTTAGACATTGAGTTATATTCAATAATAACACACAACATGTTATACATTGAGATATATTCAATAATAACACACAACATATGTATGAGGATCGAGACATACCTGGAGAAGAGCAGTACATCCCCCCAAGTTAGCCATCCCTTGTCTCGACGAGATCCTTAGCTGCCGATACAGATAAGCCAGGACTCCCACACCCCAAGCATACACCGATGTGATTCGGTGATCAGTCACGAAATCCAAAGCAATTATGGGTATGGATATCGTGGTCCGGTCGTTTAGAACCAACCAGCCAAGAACCTCCAACAGATATCCGCTTGCGATGACACCAGGGGGAATCTGCGGGTTGTTAACTAGTTGCCCCATGTGGAAATCTAGGCTGCCATGGTAAAAAGCATTCCCACTTCGTACAAAGTCGTGGACGCCAAAGCCTAGCTTTTCTATCATCCACTGCTGTCGTAGCTGGTTTGTACTGTTTGGCGCCATTTTACGTCCGTCGATAGTCAGACCAAACAACTTGTGCACATCGTGCAAGGTAATTGTCATCTCCCCCCATGGGAGATGGAAGCTGTTGGTCTCTGGATGCCAATGGTAGAGAATTCCATAAATCATATTTATCCACTAGGTTTCCATAAATTCCATATCTATTTTTTGTAATTCATAAATTCCACGTACATCTACATTATCTAATTTCATAATTGCACATAAATCTACATTATCTAATTTCATATTTGCCAATAAATCATATTTATCCACTATATTATGTTAACACATAAATTCCTTGCAAATAATGATTTTTCCTACATTCCACATAAATCTACATTATCTACTTTCATAATTGCATTACAAATTCCCTATCTACATTTTCATTCAACAAAAATTCCATATGTAATTTTCATGCATTAAGAATTTCATATCTAATTTTCATGCATAATTATATCTATATCTAATTTTCATGCATTATTAATTCCATATCTATTTTTCATGAAATTAAAATTCTATATCTAATTTTCATGTACTAAAAATTTCATTTCTAATTTGATCTAAATTCCATATCTAATTTTATCAATATTCCATATCTAATTTCCTTTTATAATTTCATAAAAATATCCACTAAATCTCGACTGTCGACTATAACCTACTGTTTATCTTTATTTAATTTAAATGATGACCAATAATAACATAAAGTTGACATAAAATCTCCACTTACCTCGGCGGCGGCTTGCGCTCTAGGATCATTCGGCGGGGGTTGTGGTGAAGGCTGACGCTCATCGGGAGGCGGGGTCGCTGGTGAAGAGGATCGCGAACCTCGAATAAACCGATCTAACAAGTTCCCGAACTTCGGCATTTCTCCTTCGAATGGAGGTGGGTGAGCGGTGTGTTTGTGTGGTGCACAAAGTGAGGCCGGGGATCCCTCCTTTTATAACACGTCGCCACCACAATTGCCGATCCGGGAGCTCCGCAGCGGCATCGGGAAAAGCTGAAGATTCCCTGCAGAATCCTTGCAGCTTTTCAGTCGATTTGACTGATGGGACTCTGCCGGCTTCGGAGCTTGCCACCGGGAGCCAGGCCTCTACAGCATCCCTGCAGCTTTTCAGTCGATTCGACTGATGGGACATTGCCGGCTTCGGAGCTTGGCAACGACAGTCAGGCCCCGACAAGATTTGACAGCTCGACAGATGAGGTGACATGGCGGCATGCAAAAGCTGCAGAATCCCTCCAGCGACTGCCGACTTGGGAGTCCGGCACCGGCATAATTTTTGCCGAGTTGGGAGTCCGGCACCGGCACCGTGCCGATGGCGAGATTTTCACCGTGAAAATATCAGAACCGTTTTCGGAATGCCAAGAGATTTTAAAAAGTGGAAATACAAGTACAAGGAATATACGATTGTTGGGGAAGATATGAAACTAGATTGGGATTTCGGAGGAATTATTTTCTCCCATTTCATTCTACACATGCCATCTTCAATTATTCAAGGCAAAGAATTGAAGTCAATGCCAACCCTTTTCAATTATTTCCAGTGCCTTGAAATTTTTAAATAAAAAGGTACATATAACAATGAGTAAAATAATATACATAATACATAATTACATAATCAATTGAGTAAAATAATATATATAATTAGGATTAGAATACATAATTACATATACATCAATTGAGTAAAATAATATATATAATTAGGATTAGAAAAGAAACTAACATACAGATATTTGTCAAACCTTTTTTTTGCTTGGGGCCATAACATTGAAGGCCGCCCATGTGAAGGCCAAAAAAGCTTATAGTGGAGGAGAATTATTTTAAGACAAGAAAAATAAATCAATTTCCAAATGAGGAAATTGAGTTGAAATCACCTACTCCGTATTATATTTTATCTGACACTTGTTATTATACAAAATTATTTTATACAAAATACTTGATAAAAAAATCTAAAAAATTATATCAGTTGATTCATACGCAACCAAAAAATATTTTCAAAATTTATATTCTTAAAAATAATTTTGAAACAATCTTGCTATTTGGGGATTTCTACCCATATTTATTTTTATAACAAATTATTTTCATGATTTAAAAAAATGTGTGTGCGCGTGCGTGTGAAATAGGTGATCTACGCTCAAGAAGATTGAAATTAAGAATTTTTTTTCCATTTGCATTTCTATTAATTAGGATTGTTAATCGAGCTGAATATTGCTTATTCATATTCAATTCATCTAGGATATGAACGAATTTATATTTGTGTGTGTAAAATAGGTGATCTACACTCAAGAAGATTGCAAGAAAAAAAGATCAAGAATTTTTTTTTTTCCATTTTCATTTGAGGTGATCTACACTCAAGAAGATTACAAGGAAAAAAGATGAAGAATTTTTTTTCCATTTGCACCTCTATCAATTAGGACCGTTATTCGAGCTGAATATTGCTTATTCATATTCAGTTCATTTAGGATATGAACAAGCTCGATTCGAGCCTAAATTTTGACTCAAGCTTAAAAATGTGCTCATACTCGGCTTATTTAGGAAATGAACGAGCTCGAGCCGGACGTTTTTCGAGATTAAAGCAGTACGTTCTACTTGCTCATTATACAATAACTTAAAGAAAATTTTTGAAATTTCATAAAATTCGAGCTATTCGAGTTTTATTTAAATGAGTCGAGCTTTGGACCGAGCTTAATGTGGTCATACTCGTCTCCTTTAGAAAATGAACGAACTCGAGGCGAGTTTTTATCGAGCGAGTACGAGTCGAGTTTTTATCGAGCGATTACGAGTCGAATTTGATATACTCGTGTTCACATAACACCCGTAGTGTCAATTTATATACCGAGAGAGCTATAAGAGAGAGAGAGATATTGTTATGATAACTGATTTGAAAACAAATAATCTAAATTTCAATTATTTAACATTTTTTTAAAATCTTTTTATATAGCCTTTATGCATTACAGCTTAGATAAATTATTTGTAAATATGGTTAAGTTTAACATATCCCCCAAAAACTATATTATACTCTTTCCATGCATTAAGAAAAATATGTCATTTTATGAGGATTATCTTGTTAAGAAAAAAATATTATTTTATTTATTTTGGTGTCATTTTTTAAAAGCGTCGGGGGTTCTTTGTGACAGGAAAGTGCCGGCAAAATTGAAAGGGAAATTCAACGAGGTCGTTATTAGACCGACCTTATTCTATGGTTCAGAATGCTGGCCTAGTACTAAAGCTCAAGAACAGAAGTTACCAGTGGATGAGATGAGAATGTTGCGGTGGATGAGTGGGCACACGAGACTAGACAAAATAAAAAATGAAGACATTAGGAGCAAGGTTGGAGTTGCGAGTATTGTTGACAAACTGCAAGAGTCTAGATTGCGGTGGTTTGGTCACATTCGTAGGAGACACTTATCAGCGCTTGTGCGTAGGTGTGAGAGCTTGGAGCTTGGAGCTATCCGTAGGGGGAGAGGTGGACCGAAGAAGAGTTGGATGGAGGTTATTCGACATGATCTAAATTTGCTGAACCTTTCGGAAGATATGACTTTCGATAGAGACCGCTGGAGGAGGAGCATTCGAGCTTCTAATGGTTAACACTTTGAGGAAGGGCGTTAGGCCCTTTCGCTTATGCTTCTTTTCTGACTTGCTCTATGCTTCCTATTACTGCATCGTCTATTATTTGGCATATTTCCATGTGATGCTTATGCCCTATTGCTTTAGGTCTATCGGAAACACTCTCTCGACTTGCTCGAGGAAAGAGTGCGTACATCCTGACCCCTGAGACCATGCCTAATCGCGGGATATACTAGGTGGTTGTTGTTGTTGTTGCTATCATTTTTGAAATATTGTTCCTGCAATAATTAGAGAAATAATAGTTATAGTTTTTGAAAAGTGAAAAAATAGATAAATATTTAGCGGTATAAGTGTATTTTTATTGATTTTGTAATAAATATATGTACAAATTTATACAATAATATATTTTAATTAATGGTTGAAATAATTAATAATCAACATTCTAATGAAGATGCTCTTATTCAAGTTTAATATCAACATTTCTAATGAAGATTCTCTTATTCAAGTTTAATACCAACGTACATTTCTAATGAAGATGCTCTTAGGGCACTTTTATCGGCTTGTTGCAAGGATCGATATTTGCTTTTAAATTAACAAAAATAAAAGAGAAAAGAGGTTGATGGATACTTGGGTAATGCTTTCTTCGTATTGATACTAGGGTGGAGGAGAGGGGGGTTGTGGCAGAAATTAATTTTTCCCCCAAAAAAGTGTAAACAAAATGACGTTGTTTAGGGGTTTAAAGTGCCAAATTAAACGCAAAATATTTGGAAAATACTTGGATGACTCCTATAAGGGTGACAATAGGGGTAATTATGTAAATTCCACAAAAAAATTCAAATGGATAAAAGGAAAATAAAATATGAAAAGTAAGTAATGATTACCCTATTCTAGCCTAGGTTAATGAGTACCCTACTTTTCCTATCAAATATTTGAATTGTAAATTCACATTATATTCAATTACAAACTCTCAATATTCAAACTCTCAATTTCTCCAACTTCTCCTCACACATTTTGGCCGGAATGAGGAGTTAACTCGCCGGAATTTGTGGTGGATCATCGGATTCAAGGTTTCCGATCACCGAACTCGCTGCCGATTTAAGGTATACTATTCTTTATCAGTTAATTTGAAGTCTGCATGTTGCTTTTGAATCTTCAATGGAGGCGTTTTCATTTGTTTGAATCTTCAACGAAGTTTGCATGTTGCCTTTGAATCTTGAAGGATGTGAGAAACACTTGATTCACATTGATCGTGTATTAGGGTTCACGGATGTGACAAGTTGATTGAAGATTAGGGTATAAACAAACCGATTAGCCTCTTATTTTCCGAAATCAAATACCTGAGGTTAGGGTGCATTCGAATACAAGTTGATTGAAGATTAGTGATCGATTAATGTGGCAATATAGCTAAGAAGAGTTGTATATAAGTTGATTTGTGGCAATAGTATAACTTCCCGCGGCTTGCCGATGGTCCTGCGGGCACTGGACGCGGCTTGCCGATGGGCCTGCGGGCATTGGATAAAAACACATTTAATCATACATTCATTACATTTTTTGTCTTAACTTGGTTTCATCTTTCAATAACAGCCGAGTTCCTCCAAACCGGGACGATTGTTTGATCTTATCATCACTGATGAGTCAAGAACGAGGATTTGATCTTAACGTCGGATACGAGGACATTGGGTCCGACAACGACTCAGGTATATCTTACTCTATCAATTAATATTCCATTAACAATGGATGCATATGAATCAATTCCATGACATACCATATGTTGCATTCATTTGCGAATAATACGTACAGTTGGGTTGGAATCGCAAGACACCATTGTCGTGAGTTCGGATGATGACGCCGTAGAGGGTACGTCAATGAGTGGAGATCAGGTTGACATTGCTGCAAATGAAGGAGAGGGTGTCGATGTGCCACCGTCGGATCATGGTGTTGAAGCTGATGTTAATTGTCCAAAGGTCGGGCTGATTTTGGAACACGAATACGACGTGTTTGCATTCATCAATAGCTATGCTAAACGACAAGGATTTCAAACAAGAATTCGGACTTCAACCTTGTTAAAGGATGATGAAAGAGGCACTTGTGTCCTAGGTATGAATGATAGGCACAAGATGTTGAGGATAATATGTTCTAAAGGGGGTAAGTTTCAAACGAGGTCAAGGGACCTGAGGAAGGGGCCCACGTCGGCTATTACAGGGTGTAAGTTCGGGGTTTATGTTGTCCGTGAGAAACCAGGGGTGTGGAAGATAACATCAGTTTCGCTTGAGCATAACCACGACTGCGTCCCGACGAATTCAAGATTCCTTCCAAATTATAGGATCATCACCGAAGGGAACAAGAGACGGATCTTAGACATGGATAGGGCGGGTGTGCCTATAGCTAAGAACTACACATTGTTTGTAATTGCAAGCGGGCACCACGAGAATGTTGATTTCAATAAGCGGGACCTTAGAAACCCAGTTGGCAAGGCCCGAAGAAAAGACATGGATCAGGGTGACTTCAATGCGATGAGGAAACATTTTGAAGAAATGTGTTCAAGCAACTCGAATTTTTTCTACGCATAAGATGTCGATGAAAAAAACACATTGAAGAATGTGTTTTGGGCAGACGGAAGGAGTCGAGCAGCGTATGCGAAGTTTGGTGACGTCGTCTCCTTCGATACGACGTACGTATCGAATAGATACAGGATGCCCTTTGCACCGTTCATCGAGGTTAACCACCACGGCCAGAGCATGTTGCTAGGATGTGCTTTACTTATCGGGGAAGAAATAGAGAACTTCGTATGGTTGTTTCGTACTTGGCTCAGGTGTATGTCCAAAAAGATGCCAACCGCAATCTTAACAGACCAATGTCAATCCATCGGTATGTTGTACGTTCCTCCGTCCAGTTATTTCTTAATACATTGTAGGCGTGTTCTTTGTTAGTTTGTTATATCAATACATTGTAGCATGTCATTAGTTACTATAATGTAGGCTTTTAGATATTATAGGCTTGTAGCAACCTTACAACTTCGATCTGTGGCGTTTGTGTGCAGGAAACGCAGTGGGGCAGGTGTTTCCGAACACTCCACATCGGTGGTGCATATGGCATGTGATGCAAAATGCGCGAAAACATCTTAACAGCAAACCCCAGTGGAAGGGGGAGAATGTCATACGCAGTACACTCCGAGCGGCTCTAAACGATTCACTAAGTATTGCGGAATTCGAAAATGCATGGTCGGAGATGCTGGACAAGTTCGATTTGCATAACAACAAGTGGTTATGTACTATGTATGAGAAGCGAAGCCGTTGGGTTCCTATCTACTTCAAGGACACATTTTGGGCCGGAATGTCGAGCACACAAAGGAGTGAAGGTATGAATCATTTCTTCAAACAGTTTGTCAACACCAATACTACTTTGAAGCTATTTGTTGAGCAGTATGGTCTTGCATTATCGAAGAGGGTTTGGGAGGAGGAGACTGCTACATTTGCATCCATCAATAGTCCAATTCGGTGTATAACCGAGCATGTGTTTGAGCTCATATTCCAGCGATTGTACACTTCTGCGAAGTTTGCCGAGTTACAAAAGAAGGTGCAAAAGCTCGTGTACAACAATGCGGTTAAGGTTCTCGACTCCGGAGATGTGTGCGCTTACGACATCGTCGTAAAGCAACCTACATACAGTGGTACACGGTGCAAAACTTTTAAGGTTACAATGCATAAAGCCACGATGGACATAAAATGCGAGTGCAAGTGCTTTGAGTTTAGGGGGGATATTGTGCACACACATTTTGCGTGTGATGAGTGAAGAGCAGATGGATTATGTACCTGATAGATATATTCTAAACCGTTGATGGAAGGATATACCCCAGGGACACGTAATGGTTGCGGTACCTTACTATGCCTTGCTTAAAAAGAAGCCTGACGCAATCCTGCGGTATGAGAATATTCATAAGAAGATCGATGCATTAGCTGGGTGCGCGATGAACAATCAGGACTTGTACACGGCAGTGATGGCTAAGCTTACAGAAGTCGAAGCTATGGTAAATGAGGCTTCAAGGGGGATGCATGGCCTGCATTTGCACAATATCGACGGCATTGGGACGGTGTATGGGCGGCGATCGATTCACCCGTGTGTAAACGTGGCGAACGAGGAGGACGGCCCTAGAGATACTGCACCAGCCCCTGTGGCAGATCCTGTTGACCGAAGGGGTAGAGGACTCGAAAGAAAAAGGAGGTTAGGGTATGAAAGGGAAAAGGCTCGGGAGCGTCAGCAGCAGCGAAGCATGGCAGGCAGTCCCGCATCGTGTCATGCAGGAGTAAGCTATGTTCAAAGCCAGTACAACAGGATCTCCTTGCCCATGCACCATCCGACCCTCATGTACAATCAAGTACATGGGAACCGTTTCGCATTTAACATACTAGCGATTCCATGATTGTTTGGTAGCTCATACTACAACTTTGTCGATTTGTTTGCTAGATGATGCATACACAAGCCTTCCAACAAAGTGGTGGAGCTCACACCGTACGCCATATTCCTTTGCGCATTACGCAGGTGAGTCGAATAGCTTATCATCGTGGGCTGACGATTATCAAAATTAATTAACTAATGGTTCTTATGCAGGTTGGCCAATCACAACATTCGGGATCATCGTCGATGCAGTCAATCCCGTATCAACCCGAATGGAAGGTCAATGTCGCGGATCAACTTCATTAATATACCGTTGTTATCGATCTTCGTGATTTTGTGTAGAAGGGCATGTTATGCATCTACAAATTAAGCAAACGGTTTACATCACCGTTGATGTTGTCTTTGTGATATTGTTTAGAAGGACATGTTATGCATTTACAAAGCAACAATTTATGATTTTCATTACAGTTATAATCCTATCAATGTAAGACATCAGTTTGTTTCAACTTTCATTTGATCACCGTTGTTTCAACTTTCATTTGTTGTATTCGGAATACAATACAACAATAGGAACTCGGCAATTTTTAAGTTTTAAGGCCCAATCCCAACCATATTAAGCCCATTTAAAAAAGCCCAAGCACCACCCTAGAATCTCAACATAAGCGGCACCTTCATCCCCACCCTACCACTACTACCGTCTAGCGCCAAACAAAACTAAGAAACTATCAGAGACCGGAGTAACTGACAGCATATCGCGTCTCGCCCCTGTCTCGCTGGTTTGTTCACCAAATTTGTAAGTGTCGTCTTTAGATTTTGCATTGTTGTGGGTAGGAGTACTTTTCGTACTCCGATTGCATTCATACGAGGTCGCCCCTCTCTCTTTCTCGCTGATTTTAACAATTTGATTTCATGATATCTTTTCAATTTGTGTTGTTTGTCGATTCCTTTACCGAACTTCATATATTAACCGTTATTGTAATGCAATTGTGCCCTGAATTAGACGAGTAGTTGGAATTACTTGTCTAGGCTAAATCGGATTTCATGTGCTTCGTGTGTGTTGCTTTGGATATTGATTCGAAATGGGGAATCATTTTTCTGTCATGAGGGTTTGTGGAGTTCGTTTTGTTTTGGGGAAATTTTGCACTTTCTTAATCTCAGGCAGTTCTTTTCGTGGCGGGGATATTGTGCTGCTCTTTCGATTTTCTTTGTGATTTTGAATGCTTTCTGTTGTTCCAGGGATTTAGACAACATACTGCTCTGTCTGAAATGGCCCCGGATTATATGAAGCTTGTTACTCTTACTAAAGTGTAGAAGAAGAGGTGGGAGTGGTTAGCCAAGATAGATATCCTGCCCACCAAATTCTTTCATGTGCCTACACTGCAACGCCTTGGATTGTTAGATATTACGAAGATGTTGTTGGATCAGTGCGGGTGGGGTGGTTTTTTGGAGAAATCTACCCCAACATATAAGAGATATCTGCTGGAATTTCTCTCAACACTTGAGGTCCATGATGAGGACAATACGATTACCTTTAACCTGAATGATGTCGAGCGGAGACTGAACCATCTTGAGTTGCGGGAGATCATAGGGTTTTCACATCCACCTACAAGGAATTTGTTAAAGCCACCCCCTGATCTGATTGCAAAAGTTTGGGCTGCCGTCACAGGTTCTGAATTTGACAGTCGGAAAGGGGAAACGAACAGCAGGTTGATTCATCCATGCTTGATTTTGGTGCACAAAGTGTTTAGGATGGCTTTCATGGGTCAGAGTGAGATGAACAAGTTCACTGTCGCAGATTTGGGATGGTTCTGGACCTTGTTCGAAAGTAGTAATGCCGTCACTGACTGGGCTTCATTATTTCTTACAAGTTGTCTTCGAGAACAAGGGAAGCCGGCCTCTAAGGGGAAGTTAGCTATAGGAGGTATGATCACAATCATCGCCAGGCATTTCGAACAAGAACCGCCCGACTGGTTTTGTCCCCACAATGGTTCGCATTTGTTCGATGAAAAGAGCCTGATCACAGCCCAGGCACTGAGTCATCCAAATGTCGGGCCTGTGTATTGGAAAACACCCTCGTACTTTACTCAAACCCTCTATTTACCTTGTAAACTCCCCTGTGGCCCAAGTCCTGCTGACTTTCGTATGCTGCCTCAGGGTGTGGATGATGCTGCCCCGATGGACACTGACGAACAGTAATCAGCGAGAAGCCAGCACGCGAGAGGACCGCTTATCATCCCCCAATAGACTGAGCCTGGTAGTTCAAGTTCATCTGGTACATGGGAGCAAGTGTTGGAAGGGATACAAGGAATTATCACCCGACAGACTGATATGGAGATGACACTTCGGGAGTTATTAGCCAGCCAACAGATACTTTTCGATATGGTCGCTCGTATCGAACACAGACAGGAATTTAGTGCCAGTGATTTACAAGACCTATCACTCTCAAATCGCTCAATCAACGAGAGGTTAGACGGACTTGCTACTGAGGTCGACGAACTTGCTGCTGAGGTCGATACACTCCGGGCCATTCAACAGTTGGTTGCTTTACGTGTTTAAAGATTCGACAATTACGCAGGTTCCAATTGGCCCAGTTATACCCCATATTCACCATCTGACGCTATGCTCACACGGATCACCACATGAGGCGAAACGAGAAAAAAGTTGTTTCATCAAACGCCCAACTCTTCCTAGGCCTCCCCGTGGTCCTGGACCAAGCGGAGGAGATCGTGATGGAGGTCGGCCCTAGTGTTTCTATATGATGTTGGTTTATGTTTGTAGTTGTGTTTAAACTGATGAAATTTGACTAGTTGTATTGTTTGTGTCTGCTGTTGGTTTATGAGTCAAGACTCAATTTATGTTTGAACTTTTGCTGTTGAAATTTCAATATTAGTATGCTGTTGGTTTATGACACAAGGCACTGTTCATTTAACCTTGTTTTAAGTTGGACGGTTTGAACGTTTACTCTTGAAAGACATTGTACAAAAAAAATGCCTATACCCGGAATCGAACGGTAGATCAACTGCCAGCAGCCCGCGGCCCTACCCACCGGGATATCTGGCAGTCCGCGGACCTACCTGCCGGGCTATCTAAGAAGGAGGTCTATTTTTATACAAAATAATGTCAAAAACATTGGACAATAAATACTAGCCTGTACCGAGAATCGAATCGTAGATCAAAGAGGAGGTGAAGTAAACATTATACCGCTGCGCCATCTACTCTTGTTGCTTATTTTAATCACCAACAATTTTTATTGAGTTTATCTATGTAAATGAAGAACGGATAAGCAGGCAGCGAATTTACCCGCAGACTGCTACACCGAACCAAACCAAAATAAAATAGAAAATAGAAACCCGGGTCGAGTGAACCCTTCTTCCTCGTCCCTCTTCTCCTCTGCGTACAACTTGAACTACAACCCTCCCATGGAGGCGTTTGTATTTTCGGCTTTAATTCAACACGTTTTAAACACCGATTCTATCCTAAATTTAATGTTATTCATGAATATACAATCAATTGGTGTTTTAAAGGAGGAATGGAGCCCCTATTCCGTCTAAATTAAAAAAAACCTAAGATTTGAAATTCGTCAAATTGGCATGGAGGATAAGACGTTTCCCCCAAATTGATGAAGGACATTCAATCCTCTCGCCAATGGCAATTCAATGACCCCTTCAATACTCGGTTAGCCAAAATCCAAGCTTCTAACCTACTGTTTTAGGCTCTAAACACTTCTATTAACACCATCCAAACTACTGTTTGGAGGGAGGGAGAAGAAGCTGAACCAACTTTTTATAATGTGAATATATAATTGAAATCTGGGGGTTTTCTATAATGTGAATATACAATTTTATTCTTACCAAATGACCACCCTTGATTACTAAAGCTGAACCAACTTTTTAATTTTTGCCAAATCGGCACCCTAAACCATTATAATGATCAATTAATACTTATTTACATCCAACCTTATCTCTTAATTAGGTTGAAAACTTATTGTTTTATATAAACTAATATATCTAATATAAAACTTAGGGTTTAGAGTTTAGGGTTTAGGGTATTTTGATCGATCAAGATAGTTTAATTTGATCAAATATTTAAACTAAGATGCGAGATTTATTAAATATATTTTCTCGATTCATCAATAGAGTACTTTCATTGATCGAGGTAGTTTAATTTGATCAACATAGTTTTGACTTTTGAGATTTCTCATTAAGATTTGAAATCGAGATTACGATCAATAGTTTTGAGATTTGTCATAGAGATTTGAAATCAAGATTAATCTCTATATTTTTGAGATTTGTCTGTGAGATTTGAATTTAAGATTAAGATCAAGATCGATTTTTCATATATAGAGATTTTATATTTGAGAATTGAGAGTGGGAGTTGCTATTTGAGAATGAGATTAAGTTTGAGATTGAGATCGCGATTAGAGATTTGAGATTTGTCACTGAGATTTGAAAATCAAGATTAAGATCAAGATCGACTTTTGATATTGATATTTTATATTTTAGAATTGAGAGTAAGATTTGATATCTGAGGAGTTAATGTTTGAGATGGAGATTTGAGATTGATATCGTGATTTGTTACTGAGATTGAGTTCAAGATTGAAAATCGATATTTGAGATAGAGAACAATATATATTGTTCTAATTTTATAGATAATCGATTTAAAAAATATAGAACATGTAGTTCAATAAATAAGTGGTATAGAAATTAAAAAAAATATATAATACAAATAAATGTATAAATAAATAAATTATATGTTTGCATATATTAAATAAAATTGAGAGTTGAGAGTGAGATTATCATTTTTTTACCTTAGTTTAATTTTTGGCCTTAGTTTACAATAACGTAATTACTCTATAACATTACAATAACGTAATTGACGAATATTGTAATAACCCAGGTAAATATGATAAGTATAGTTATATTTTGACGAATCACAATAACATAATTACTCTATAACATATATATATATATATATATATATATATATATATATATATATATATATATATATATATATATATATATATATATATATTCCTCTAATGTTTTATGTGAATTTCTTATGTATTTTTTTATACTCACTATTTCATCCTACTAACGTAAATGGATATACTGTATCCATCAAAGCATTTAAGTTTATAAAACTCGTTTACTGAATTTTGAAATAAATTAAATATAACTCGGAAATTATTGGAGAGTAAGTATAGTTATATTCAAAATTGCAAGGTTCATGTGTATATTGAAAATGATATACTCCACTTTGATGTGTATGGTCACTTTATTGGAAAATGGAGAAGGCAGGCCTACCGGCAGGTAGTCTGCGCAGTAGGCTTTTCCCAATATGTCTCTTTAAAAAAAAATTTATCATACAATTTATGGTATTGGTGTAAATTACTTCACACGGATCCGGATTATGAGCCGTTAGATTAATGTAAACGGACGATCAGGATGTGAATGTATAATTGAAATCTGGGGGTTTTCTATAATGTGAATATACAATTTTATTCTTACCAAATGACCACCCTAGATTACTAAAGCTGAACCAACTTTTTAATTTTTGCCAAATCGGCACCCTAAACCATTATAATAATTAATTAATACTTATTTACATCCAACCTTCTCTCTTAATTAGGTTGAAAACTTATTTTTTTTTATATAAACTAATATATCCAATATAAAACTTAGGGCTTAGGGTTTAGGGTATTTTGATCGATCAAGATAGTTTAATTTGATCAAATATTTAAACTAAGATGCGAGATTTATTAAATATATTTTCTCGATTCATCAATAGAGTACTTTCATTGGTCGAGGTAGTTTAATTTGATCAACATAGTTTTGACTTTTGAGATTTCTCATTAAGATTTGAAATCGAGATTACGATCAATAGTTTTGAGATTTGTCATTGAGATTTGAAATCAAGATTAATCTCTATAGTTTTGAGATTTGTCTTTGAGATTTGAATTTAAGATTAAGATCAAGCTCGATTTTTCATATATAGATATTTTATATTTGAGAATTGAGAGTGGGAGTTGCTATTTGAGATTGAGATTAAGTTTGAGATTGAGATCGCGATTAGAGATTTGAAATCAAGATTAAGATCAAGATTGACTTTTGATATTGATATTTTATATTTTAGAATTGAGAGTAAGATTTGATATCTGAGGAGTTAATGTTTGAGATGGAGATTTGAGATTGATATCGTGATTTGTTACTGAGATTGAGATCGAGATCAAAAATCGAGATTTGAGATCGAGAACAATATATATTGTTCTAATTTTATAGATAATCGATTTAAAAAATATAAAACTTGTAGTTCAATAAATAAGTGGTATAGAAATTAAAAAAAAATATCATACAAATAAATGTATAAATAAATAAATTATATGTTTGCATATATTAAATTAAATTGAGAGTTGAGAGTGAGATTATCATTTTTTTTACCTTAGTTTATTTTTTGGCCTTAGTTTACAATAACGTAATTACTCTATAACATTACAATATACAATTATTTATCATACAATTTATGATATTGGTGTAAATAACTTCACACGGATCCGGATTATGAGCCGTTAGATTCTATGTAAACGGACAATCAGGATGTGAATATGTATAATTGAAGTTTGGGGGTTTTCTATAATGTGAATATATAATTTTATTCTTACCAAATGACCACCCTTGATTACTACCTAAAATGTGATTCTAATATGTGTTTTTGCAATTATCAAACACATATGTCGTTTTCAAAACTAAAATGCGAACTTTATAAAATATTAATTTGCTAAAAAACCTCTAAGGAGACGGATTAATAAGACTAGTTATTATTATATATAATAAAGGAGAAGTCCTATGTATCAAACTGAAAGATAATGAGATTGAACCGAGAAGAATTATATCTTTAAGATAGTATAAATTTGTAATTAACCCGTAAACCCTAAAATTAATTCATTTTTTAGTTTAAATAAATACAGTATAATATTAACATACATTTAACTCATTAACTTCTTTTGATAATTTTTTTTATACCAACTTACAAATAACAGTCACGTGAGGAGAAATCAATTGAGACGTTTTCTTTCCACTTTTTTTAATTTAAATAAATTTTGTGTTAAAATACTTGGTTAAATTCTTGTAAAAATATATCGATACATACTAATATTGAGTAACATATTATCTTAAGTACCTAATAATACATTGATATCTTAAGAAACTGAGTATAATTTTATCTAAAGTATATAACAATATGTATATATCCATCAAAACATTTATATTTCTATATAACTTGTGTAATTAATTTTCATACACTGATAAAAATTATAACCCGGAGATTGATGGAGGGAAAAAAAATTCAATCTCCAATGTTTTTAAAAACCTAAAGAAATTGGTATTGGTGTAAAGTAGTTAGCTTGGATGCCGAGCGTGGACCATTAGATCAGTGTAAACGGACGATCCAGATCTCTTCCCATCTCAGGATACTCTACATATAAAATGAAGTTCAACATGTAAACACGAGATGTACCTGCCCCAATGGTCACAATGTCTCCAATGCACTCCACCAACCCGATTTTGAATCCTGACAGCGGTATATAAAATCACCCTTTTTCTTCTATTTTTCTTTCTTTCGCTCATTTTACTTATTCGAATATTCTTCAATAAGTGAATGTGATTATCTATGTAAACTATGTAGCAGTCTGCGGATGTACCCACAGACTGCTACATAGTGAAGTTTGACGTCACTTTTGTATATAAAAAAAAGGAAGAATTTATGGTATTGGTGGACAAAACATCACAAGGATCCGCATTGTCGGCCGTTGGATGTCTATAAATGTATGATCAAGATGTGAATATATGATTGCAATTTGGGTGTCTTCTAGAATGTGAATATAGTACAATTTTATTCTTACCAAATCACCACCCTAGATTACTATAGCTGACCCTACTTTTTAAGTTTTGTCAAATTGGCACCCTAAACCATTATAATCAACCCAATACTTATTTACATCCAATGTAATATCTTAATTTGGTAGGAACCTTATCATTTTATATAAAATAATATATCCAATGTAAAAAAAGAACACCATCGTATCTCCATATTGTTTTCACATAAGTTTTGAACAAAAACAAAGCACCATTTCATTAGCTTAATTATAACAACATTATATTAAACTATCAATTTTTTGTTCAAATTTGAAATTTGAACAAAAAAAGGAAAGTTGTCTTGTAGTTTGTTTGTCTATAAATACACATTGTATTGTACGTCATAACGCATCCTTTCTTCCAAATTCTACTTCTACAAACAGATTTCTTCACTCTTCACTTCCAAATACTGTCCTCACTCCAATGGCCCGTATATATAAGGAGCCATGGTTCGATGCAGAGGACAAGTATCAACTCAAGCGATTTCGCAAAGAGGAATTGGAAGAGATTTTATATGATGGAAGCCGCGAAGCCATGGACATTCTTCATCGTAGGATCTCAACATTGCGTGATAAAAAACACCGACTGCAGAAGGAGTATCCAGAACTTTGGGATAAAGTTGATGTTAGGGACGACCATATTCAAGAGCTTATGGAAAAAATATCGGAGCTATCGACGGAGAACCACAAGTTGCGAGTGAAGATAGCGAAGATAGAGAAGATCATTAATGACGGGATCATGGACTAATATGTTTGTTATTGACGAGATCATGAACATTGCGTGTTAATGTTTTATTTTGGCATATGGTTTTGAAGTTGTAGTTTTATTTTAGGTGTTGTCTTTGGTGTAATGTCATTTTAATTAATCAATGAAGTTCGACTTTAAAAAAAAAATAAGTATTGGGTTATATAGTTAGCCTTATTACAAAAATGTTTTCATGTTTTCCGTTTAAGTACTTTAGTAATATATTTCTGCATTTAATTATGTTCTTCTTTGCAATTATATGTATTAATATTAATATTAATAATCTCGATCATCAACAACAAATTGTAAGTAAAATAAATCAACATTTCCCTTTCATAAATATAAAAGTGTAAAGTGAAACCTCCATTTTACATACATACTCCGTATTATAAACGTCCATGGTCTTACTCTCTTCTTTACCTACATACTACGTATTATAAGCTCTTGAAAATATAGAAGTTTTTATTTAGAAAAACTTCTTTATAAGTTGTCAACTCCATATGACAACTTCCTATAAAGCTGCACAAGTCTCCCCTCGGCTGTAGTGTTTGAAAAAGGAATCTTTCTTCCATCCGTAAACTATGTAGAACATAATCCTTATTTTCAAAATTAGAAAATTATATTTCTGCTATACAAAAGAAAATCATATACAGAGTATATTAATTTGTATAATCATCCTTTATATTTCAATATTTATCCAATATGTTTTTTCATGATAATAATTATACAAAATATATATAATTATTTATTCGGTGAATTTAACGATCATACGTTGTAGTTGTACATGCATGCATGTGAAATACCATACTCCGTATGTTCCAACGAGTTTGTTTTTATAAACTGATAACATATTCAAGCACGGAACTAGTGGCGGGTTGGGATCCGCATCCGATCGCCCCATTTTTTACAAAAAGAAAAACAATAGGTAAAATAAATAATGCAAATTAAATCAATTAATATTTTTTTAAAATATGTTTTTTCATGAAAATATTATACAAATATATATTACTAGTTATTTGTGATATAAATATATTTTTTGGAATTATTTTTATCATAAATATTTAACACAATTAATTTTGTGTTACATGAAAGGGTGTATATATATAGGTCTTACTTGAAAAATATAAAAAAATTTATATAATTTGAGAAATATTTAAAGGGAATATAAAAAGTTATATTTTGTGTAGTTTTTATTAAAAAAATTCATTTACTAACTTTTTAAAAAAAATATTTCTAACTTTTATCAAAACTATAAAATTAAGTTATGTGTTATTTTTTATTTTAAAAATGATATTGGTGTCTGGTGGTGATAGAAGCACATAGTAGTAAAAGTTTGGGTTATTTTTGTCACATTATAAAGTTCATGATGCTACATGCTCACCCCACCAAAGTTTGGGTTATTTGAATTAGTTTTACCTTTTTTTTAACTCATAATTTTAACCCTTTTTATGATTTTTTGGGTGTCCATACACTCTTTAACTAGTTAAAAAAACGCGTTCCCTATATACACCGCAAATGACACGTCGAATTGGACATTACAGCAACGTTGGATTAGATGTTGCCAAAACGTCCAATTTGACATTTCATTTGTTGGGGAAATTGCCCAAGTGAAGGGGATCCGACGTTGTAACAACGTTGGGTCGGACGTTGTTGCAACGTTGGATCGGACGTTGCACCCTGGATCCCAATGGGCTCCGTCGGGCTTATCAACGTTTATTTGGACGTTGCTACAACGTTAAATTTAACGTTGCTGGTACCTCCAAATCCGCAGAGGCAAAACTAGGGGCGGGCTTAGAAACGTCGGATTCGGCGTTGTCACAACGTTAGATTTGACGTTGTGACTACTCCCAGGTAACCAACCACTCCTATAAAAGGGAATGAGGACCTTGAATAACTCAACACAACAATTCCACATTATCATTCCTTCCACATTTTCAATCCTTCCATGGAGCTGGTTACATCTGGAGTAGTAGGCTCCACGGGCAGAATTGATTATGCAATCGAAAGGGTTCGGTACCCAATGCCCCCAGAGGAGTCCAAATGTGCTTGCAGCAGTCCAGAATACAGAGGCATGCATCCATGCGCGCTGTTTCAGGTCGTTTGTGAAAAAGAGAATCACATTTCTACACCCTTGCAGGTCGGGTGTCTGGAGTGCAATGATTTTCATCCCGGCATTCGTGGAGCCTACGAGTGGAAGGTTGGTGATCTTCTACTTCAACATATCCGGTCATTCTTCGCCGATGTAAACAGATGTGACCACGTTGACGTGGCTCAAACGGCGGGGATAATTGTGAGGGGAGCAAATAAAGAGGTCGCCACCTTTCCATTCAACGAGTTAAGGATTAAAATAATTCCGAAGACGAACTAAGAATAGCATGGTCGATATGAAGAAAAAATTATGTTGTTATCGATGTTGTATTTGTTAGTTGTGGTAATGCCTCGAAGTATGTAATTTGTTAGTTTTAGTAATGCCTCGATGTGAAATCTGATCGTTATCTATGAAGTGAAGCGTTTGCATGTGATTGTTTGTTGTTGTGATCGGGTAGAAACCATCGAAAATAATAACGCAAACAATACGAAATACACAAATATAGCATACCGACAAAATACGAAATGTATGTCATAAACAAAGGGACGATAATGTATCTACTGCAGAGATCGAATGTAGCCCATGAAATGCTTATACATCTGGTCTAGCTGGGGATGCCCGACCAATGCCTGAATGGAATGGGTCATCTCGTCGACCCGGGCCTGGCGAGCAGCAGTCTCAGCATCAACCTAATCCCCATCCCCATCTGGTCCGATGTCGTCGTCTGGGTGGGTAGGTGCAGTCGGAGGAGCACCAAGTAGTACCACTGTCGTGGGCAACACATGACCTCGACTCTGCGACTGGAACCAAGCGAGGTAGTCAGCTGTGACGCCTCCCTGACAGCTCTCGATCGTCCTCCTGTGACCGGTGACAGGGTAGAATCTCTCATCGTCCTGATCTGCCCAACGGTGGTGCTGCATGTCGAACGTCAAGATGTAACGCCTCTGCAGGCGAAACAGGCGCTACACGAAGGACGGAGGGATGACGGCCAATGGCTGCTCCTGCACGCGGCCGAACTGTCGGAGCACCCTGTCTGGCATGTACGGCTCAAAGATGCCACAGAATCTGAGGGTGCCTCGATAGGGGGAGGAGCGAAACTGACCAGTGAAATCCAAGTCTCTGCCGAAAGGCATCCACTCGACCTATGTTCAGAAAATGATATAAGGGAAACAATCTTACTCGACATATGTAGTTAAAATCAAAGAAAGTGATAAACAGGTTACCTGATCGATGGTCATGCGCTCAAGCTGTGCTCGAAGCTTCTTCTCCTTCTTGCGCTTCGTCCTGTCGTTCCCCCTCTTCTCGGCCGTCAACGGGTCAAACCGTGCCATGTATCGGGGATCATCAGCAAATGCATTCCTGTCCGAGCGAAGAGGACCCGCAAAACAAGGGAAGTACGACCAAATCCATGCCTGAAAATTATAAACCATTAGAGCACTTATTAAATGTAAATCACAAGCAGAGGAACGTATTTACAGTATTAAAGAAATGTGTTACCTGCAACAGTGCAGCACACCCACCTGCAACAGTGCTGCCACTCTACGCTCTCTGGCACTACGCCATCTGGGGTACGGTCGGGCCACTGATCCCGACGGTAGCCGTGCCTCGCCTCCCACCAATCCGTCAACAACGGGATGGCAAAACCGCAAGCCGTCCTATGCTTCTTCAGCAGGGCCGGGGTCCAACCAAATAAATCCTGCAGTAGAGGCTCCAGCTGTAGTGGAAGATATTCAGGGAGAGGCTCGCAAGGCAGTCCCTCGATCGGCAGCCCCGTCAGACAGGCGACGTCGTGGAGGGTGATGGTCATCTCGCCCCATGGAAAGTGGAAAGAGTTCATCTCCGGCTGCCAGTGCTCTATAAACACAGTCAACAACTGGCCATTCACTCCGTCCCAGTTCAAATCAAGCATCCCTAGTAGACCAGACTGAGCTGCCGCCTGCACCCATGTCCCAGGACCCTCGTACATGTAGTACTTGAACGGACGGAGGTGTGAAGTCCACTGGTGATTTCTGTGTCGTGGTGGATGCCATTCATCGGGTGAATGAATGTCAGGTGCACGAGATCCAGACTGCGTTGGAGATAGATCGTTTCAAGTGGCCAACTAACGCACACGAAGTCCCCTTAATCGATCAGATTAAGCACGTGGTTTCAAAGAAGTGTTTGTTGTTATGAAGACGTAGAAACATTATAAAAAAGCAATCATTCAACCAAAACAAACATCAGTTGGCCCCATATCTAAAATTACAAACGGGTTTTAATGTTACATTTCAACAAGGGTTGTTGTATTAAACGGAACAACTACCAACCGACTCTTCAGGAATGTTTGGGTATATACTAATCTGCACCTGCTGGAACGCATATGTCGTCATCAGATCTTGGACAGGGCGCACTACTGTATCAACTGCATACTCTGCTACTCTGGGACAGCGCGACGGAGACATGTCTTCGTACAAAACGACCAGGATATCCGTTATCTGCTCAATCATCCGTGTATAGTACGATGCAGGGTCGTCGTCACATTCCTGACACCCGAACTGCAACTGTGTTGACATCTCCAGGATACGGTAAACCTGCACAGAAAGTAGATTGCATCGAAAATAATGTGTATAGTTCATATGCTTGCAGTTGCAAGCATCCTCCTTAGGCGGACGAGGGTGTCTCCCCACTTCAACAACGAAACGGGTTCCATAATTGAACTTGACATATTTGACAAAGGAATTTGGGCTTGATGCCATTACGTGTGTTTCGTGTATGCCAATAACGCAAAATGTTGATGTATTTATAGATGGCGTAATTTGCAACGTCCAATTAAACGTTGTCATGGGAGTTCACATAACACAACGTTTAATATGACGTTGTAACAACGTCCAATTAAACGTTGCTGCAACGTTTAATATGACGTTGTAACAACGTCCAATTAAACGTTGCTGCAACGTTTAATGTAACGTTTTAACAACGTCATATTTGGCGTTGTAGTAAGGAAGCCTCACAAAAAACGAGAAAGGATTTCCCACTATAAATTACGCCATGCGAGGGTCGAAATTACAACATCTCGTTTGACGGAAGAAGAGATGGCGGCCGGTAATACACCAAGACCTTTCTTCTCAGTCACAGGGAGCGGCCCTAGGGATTTTTTCTGGTGGGTAGAAGACGTCTCACTCACACAAATACTGGTAAGCCCCCTTCGGTCTCACATCCGATATACAACGGTCCCAACTCATTAAGTAGATCTTGACATCTGCAGCCTCTGCCTTCCAACTTCGAGGAAGAATACGGGCTGGGGGGCGTCGAAAGAATAACGCTGACTAATGGGACAGGGAGGAGAGGCACCAGCATCCGGGTAGAGCGCAACAGCTCCGGGGCACTCTGGCTCGCACAAGGATGGAATACGTTCGCGAGATCGCGTGGCGTGCGGGTAGGCGCGGGTTTGATGTTTAGCTACTTAGGCAACGCTCGCTTCCGGGTCGTCGTAGTGCCGCCGGAGAATGTTTCACCATCAGAGGAAGAGAACGACAATGATTTCCTCTGAGGTGTGACATGACAGCGACCCGGAAAAACTTATTAACTAAGTTATTTTTGCTGTAATCTTCTATCATTAATATGAAAAATGAGGCAGTCTAAATGTTTTCATGTAACGTGTTTTTCCCTGAAATAACCACAAATCATATTTGAAAACCCTCCACGAGGGGCAAAATGCCCCAACAAAATAAAAGATGCAGACATCGCACTAAGTTTTCGCCAACATCCTACCCAACAAAAACAAAGATAATAGAACTTCAAAGTTGATCTAAGTGTTGCTGGTACAAACGTCAGACTTAACGTTGTCTTCATATTGCAACGTTTTATTGAACGTTGCTGTCTGGCCCGATGAGGCCCACTTTAGCAACGTCGGATTAGATGTTGCTAAAGTGTCCGACCCGCCCAGCTTCCTTCAATTCACAACGTTGTGTAGGACAAATGACAACATCGAAACCAACGTTGCTACAACGTGAAATCCAACGTTTCTACAACGTCACATTCGACGTTTCATTAACAGCGCTAATCGTGGATTTGCTGTGTATATAGGGTGACCCTAAAAAAAATAAACAACCCATAGTGTTGTAGAAGATTTTCACCGGGTTGATTCTAAACAAATCAACCCTTGCTGTGTCATTGGGTGTGACACAAAATTATTTGTGGTATTTTTACAACAACAACAACATTCCCAGCTATTAAAAAGTTATAACAATTATATTTATATATTATACCTGTCTAATTTTATTATTTTTGAAATCATTATATTATATTAAAAAGTTATATGTTGTTTGACATGTAGAATGCAAATATGCTTTATATAATTTTTTTTTTAAATAAAAAAACCACAATGTTTAATTGTGTCACATCCTAATTAGAATGTATATCTAATACTCCCTCCGTCCCACAATAGTTGTCTTTGGGCTATTCTTGCACGTTTTTTAACGAGCTAAAAACAATATAAAATATCTATTTTTTAATTAATTTTCTAAAATAATTCTATACTTATTAGTAATACTAGTATTAGGCCCGGGTCTAAGATCCGGGTGTGATTAAATTTTGATATTTATCATTTTAATTTAAAAGTGTAGAGTTTTTTTATTATTTATAGTTATAGTGATATATTGTATAATGTTAGTTAATAATCTTTCCATGTCCGTAAAATTGATCATTTGACCAATTTCACACTTTCTAAAAAAAATTAAAAATGGAGAGAATAATAGCTAAAATTTTAGCAAATAAATAATGTGGAAAAAATGGACCAAAGAAAAAAAAAGATAATAGCGCTATTTATATAACTATTCTAAATGATACGAATTTATATCTATAAAATTATATCACCATAAACTATTTTATTTTAGTTATTTTGCCTTAGAGTAAGAAGTGATTTGACCATATGAATTGCCTGCATTAAGCTTGAAGGAAAGCTACTGAAAATTGCAGAAACTCATAAATTGAAAACTCCTAAGCTAATGTTGATACACAAAAAACTCCTAAACTGAAAACCTCGGGTTCATTGCACTAAAGTGGATATGAATGCAGATTCATAGACATTAGCTTTTAAAGTCATAAAAGAGGCCTGAGATGTCTACCACAAAAAAAAAGAGGCCCGAGATTCAACAATAATCATATAACCACAAAGCCAAATTAATATAATAACTGAATTCTGGAAAAGTTTCTATATCAGTTCCTACCTCAATCATGAGTACCATGAGCCAATTTCACGTTATGAAAGCCACATGTATATCAAAGCTGAATTCTCAAATCAATTCAGTTCAACCTCTCACCTCCAAGATTCAACAACATTCATATAACCGCAAAGAATCGCAAGGAACCATCAAGTATCAACATTCAAATTCACAAGCCTGAGTAGAAGCCAGGAGGTCAACAGAACGTTAGGTTTGAAGCATTGAATATGTACCAACTGAACCTGAGGTAGGTTCTTAGTGAGTCAGTGTCAATGCAATGCGCCTAAGAACTGCACAACGATTCCCTCTGCTTCAGCAGCAACTGCCTTATTTTCTTTATCAAAGGAGGGCTTGAGTACATGTAGTCTTTTGGAAGGATTTTCTCAAATCTGCCAAGTTGTTAAGGTAATCATCATTGTCGGATAGAACAAACGCTTGAAGAGGCTCTCCCACATTGTCAAATTCCAATACATGAGAAATTAACGGTTGTTCATTGTCAGATATTCGAATATTGGACTACCTTTTGAATGGCGATTTGGGCAAGTAAACATAGTTGTTGTCTGAAGCTGTCTTCTTTTCAAATGTCCTGTATGTGTCCACCTAGTGTCGGACAATCAAGTTGTAAGTAACCGTTAATGCTTGATGAAAATGCTATCCAAGTTTGCCAGTAATGGAACATACAATCACTTATAAACAGGGAAAAAATACAGAGAGGAGATAGAAGTGTACCATAGATGAGAGTCCTTAACACAAGTTAAAATATCGAGATTTGGAGCTCGGGGATGGCACCAAGATGCCACACTATGACAAACCATATTTGAAACAGGCTTTATACGCTACATCTCCTGAAAGAATAGCATATATGAAGTAAACGAAGAATAAAAATCAATTCATAATATAAAAAGAACATAATTTAATCAATCATAAAAGAATAGCATATACTCTCCCATTCAATGACCTTAGAGCCTAGCAAAAACTCAGCAACGATACTTGAAGATGCACATTTCCTATCTCAACCACCCTTCCAAACAGCCACAAATATAAAAAGAACATAATTAAATGTAATAAGGATTCCAAGAAGGGTTGTTCAAAGCAATCGTTACATGCTACAATAGCTGCTAAGTTACAGGGGTGAAAAACCCTTGTCTTACAGTTAATAATTTCAAGACTCGGGCACATCTCATGACTCTCCATATATTAAAGCACTAAAGGGTTATGTAAGATTGTGTTTAGCCCACATTACGAACCTTAAAATTTGGACTTCGTAGAGAGCTGAAGGCGCGCTCTTATGTGAAAGTGAACCTCTCTCGGGTAAGCAGGTGGAGGAGGCCGAGCCACAGTCGCCAAAATGGCGAATCAGCTTAACTTGAGGGCACGGTAGTGTAATGAAAAGGGGCAGGAAAACAGCTCAAGAGGATACATTTCCGCGTGTTTGCCCAGTTCCTGTTAAAATTTCCAAACATTTGGAAATTCCTTTGAGCAAGGGGACCGATTGGGAAGATCATGTAGCTCCATAACTTGTATGATTGTATCGTCCTCTGCTTCTTGACTGTTACACATAACAAAGATCACTTCCATGAGACGCTATGCTACAAATGAGCTTCTGAACCAAAAATGGCTTTAGAATGCTATGTAAACAATATATCAAGCTTATAATAAAACTAAACATACCCTTCTTTGCTTCTTGATATCGTTCTTGCAGCTTCCTTTTCTTGGCCTCTAGCTTGACTTGGACAGGATCTTCATTTGAACACCTTGTTCTATGAACATGCAAGAATTAAGGAACAACAATATCAGAATCCGAGTTCATCAATCTTTTTACACGAAAGCTTTTTTATTTTAATGATGTTACCTCTTGTTGAAGGACATGCCTAGCTCCTTGGGATATTGGATTTCATGAAATAATTACCTATGGAAAATATGTCTTTCCACCGACTCCACCCTTAACATATTATCACTTAAATATATCAGCATCATTGCTATCATTTGGCCACCAATGTTTCACGTTGAACTGAAATGAGAAAGAAACAACAATCAGGAACTTTAGGAATTAAGTAGGCATTAATCAAAGTAGAAGGCAAGTAGTGTGAAGCTCATTGACTTGCAGAATTAGAGAAATAGGCATAATGATGATGTACATGTGCAGATGCACATGTTAGCCTATATCAAACAGCTAGTTGTACTTTATACAAAGCAAGGTCTTTTAATGTAAGTGTAAACATACCTCAAAACTTGAATAAGCTCTCCATTTTCAATTAATACTTATGAATAGACATAAATAATTCTCTTTCCAATTGCCTACTATGAATAGAAAGAGGGGATATTGGGTGTTAAAGTGCAGACTCCTTCGGAGCCCCTAGTCCAAGATGATGGTCAAAGATTAGCATATTTGGATCTAATTACCGTTGATGATAGCCAAGGCCAAGTATCACCAATGGCGTGGTGTCAATCGTAATTAAGTGGGATGAGACAACTTAAAAGGAGAGGGAAACAGAGTCTAGGCTACAAAAGCTTAGCAAGTTTTCAAAGAGTGTCAATTTTTAAATAAGACTTACAAGTTTTAAAAAACAATGTGTCTGAAGAGGTAAATAAATAAATGTGTGTAATGAAATTACAAAAGGACCTGGGACAAAACCCAATAAAGGACAAGGATGTCAAGGAGTCATGTAAACCCACTCTAAATCATATACTCCTCTTCCATTCACTAAACCCACTAACACATTAGTTTGTGTACCAAAAAGTTAGGTGTGCCACATAGGACAACTCAAAATCCAATCAAATTATAAGCTTCCATAGAATCATAAGCCCCCACCCTCCCTAATCAAGAACTTCATTTTCTTCTTTTGCTCCCACCTCCCACGTTTACTTAAGAGTTTCATTAATTGCTAAAAAAATTCAAGGGAGATTCCATAGAGCTTGTGCTTGCACCATCTTTGGGACACTTTCCCAACAACCTCATCACAAACAGCACCATTGATGCCCCTGTTTCATTCCTATTTTTCTCATGTGCTACTCCCATCCTTAGCTCTCTCATTTTCTGTCACAAGCAGCCTCTCCGTAGCCTCCTAAACATGCAAACCCACTTCTTTGGAAGCAAATTCAAGGCCCAAATGATCACTCGACAACAGTGTATTAGCAGGCCCTGCCCCATCCTTAGCTCTCATATTTGTGTTCTGCTGAGCAGCTCCCTCCTTTTCATTTCCATTATCAAGCCCACGTACACCTTGTGACATCAACATGTTTTGGTACATTTTATACAATCATGGCCAATTCATCCCACAATTGATGCACAATATCTATTATACATCTGATGCATTGTTTAACAATTAAAAAGTGCTTCCACATGAGACACATTAATTATGTCAAAATGTGAGGTAGATGAATTTAGTAAAAGTTGCCTCACTACCCATCTTATGAAGTTGGAATCAAGTTTGAATCATATTAGATCTCCATAAGAAACCCTAAAACATATCTATACAATCAATTCAGATGGATTTTAGTAGAATAAAGAGAGAAATCGCAAACAATATGGAAAATTACTCACCTGGACAACTCAGTAAGTCATCTTCAATGGATGAAGTAAAAAACGGCGAAGCAGCGAGCGATCGAGGATCTCTCTTAACACCTATTCACTGCAACTTTGGCGCCAAAGGTAGATGAAGGAAGGTGGGCCTGAACAATACAAAGAAGAGGTAGAAATCCCCACTTGAATAGAAAGAATCCCCGTCGGCGGAGATGTCGAATCCCTAATCAATGGGGCCAACTTCTCCTCTGCGTCGCAACCACCATCTGCTGCCCTACCCATCTTCTTATACCGCCGTTGACATCGGTCGTTCCCGGACATCAACACCTCCACCAGCCTTTGCCGAAGCCCCACGACTACACCAGCCTTTGCCGAAGCCCCACGACCACACCCGCATCCCATAACTCATTTCTTGACTTTTGTATCTTTTGTGTTTGTGATGGATACTCGGTAAGTGTAGTTAAACTGTTGTGTCGGTGTATGCTTTGGCAATTCACAGGACCGGCACTGGAAACAAATGCTACGGCATTGTGCCGATCACAAATCGTATCAAGGTTGTGCTCTTCTGAAGCAGCTGGATCCGTATAATGGCTATGCAGTGGCAGATTCAGGCCATCCAACAGACGATTGAACTATATTTCCACTGCTACTATTTCAATATTTTGATTACTGTATTTGGACCCCTTTGATTTGTGTAACCCGAATTTAGAACATTATTGTCATCTTGTGTAATTTTCTTCCGCGGATTTAATGTTCAGCATCTCATAATATCTTTATATATATGTTATAATAACACATTAGATATAGTATCTCAATTGACCAAACTTAATTGACCAAACTGATGCAATTTTTTAATCCAACATATTTCATGTAATACACCGAATCAAACACTCGATGAACCCACACTCAATTCTGCACGTGCATTCCTCACAAGAAAGAGCATCATCTTTATCTTCAGCAAGGAGCTGAAATGCTTTCCAGGGGTTTGGTCTTCGACAACTCCGAATTGATGTTCCATTGGTGATATTTGTACATGTGTTCCGCTTCCAGTTGAAGGAAGGTCTTCGATCAAATACGACAATATTGTGAAATAGATCAGCAACTCTCCGGCGACACGAAATTATTTTGTAGCCCAACTTATGTTTCACACTATTAAGTAATGCAAAGCCTTTGGGTTTGAGCTCTTCAGATCCCCAACAATACATAGCTATGCCACAAGCATAGCTTGCCACATCGTGTCGCAACTCCGATGCCTTTAGAAGATCTTGAATGCATGCATCGTGATCGCATTTTGTGAAGAATTTAACCTGTAATTTGAAATGAAGCTATGAGTGTACATGATCAAGCACACACCGAACCAATGATCCAAAATCAACATCTTACCATTCCTTGCTGAAAGATTGCCTCCGGGTTTCCCGCGTTGATGCATTGTTTTGAAAAGCTTCTGGCATGACTATCATTTCTCGATGCTACTACAAGATAAATTCCCCAGTATTCCAGGTACTCAATTGCCATCTTCTCAAGCACATAATTGTGTTTTCCAACCAAATCAAAACTTTTGCAACTGCATCACAATTGAGTAAATCAAATTTTTTGCGAATGCATCAAATACCGAAATAAAAAGTGGAGGCAATACCTTAACCGTAAGTTGAAGACATCCTCCATAGATTCACTTGCTATTCGACCGACAATCTCCAATAGGAAATCGAATGGTAGTGTTTGTAGCGTCAATACCTCTGATTTCCTTGCCCTAACGTATCTACCTTGATCCATTGCTGGACAAATTTATTTTCGGTTCTAGTTGGTAAGGGAGGATGGGATGATGCGATTCAAGGGAGAATGGGATGATGCAATTCAAGGAAGAATGGGTTGGCTATATAGCAATGCGATGGAGAACGTAACTGCCAATGGAAGAGGAAGAAACGAGACGTGTGCAATGTACTTCAGAGGTAGATACGTTTGCAACTGCAATGTACATGTGTTTGAAGCAATGGATGTGGAAGTGGAAGTGGAAAAGGAAGAGATTTTCACTATGCAATGGATGTGGAAGTGGAAGTGGAAGAGGAAGAGACTTTCCCTACAATAAAGCCCATCCGGCCTTAAATCACATTCCCTGCAATAAAGCCCATCCGGCCAATCGTGCTTCCCTTTTAAAATAACAGATCCTATAAAATATTACTACATGTCGTATCTGTGTCACTATGCATCTTCTAGCTTAATTTACAAGTTCTAGACTTCTTTGAATTCATAAACTCTGAACATGAAATCTGTAGTCCTTGCTGCATAAATGAAGCCTGAATCGTTTTTCTTCGATTCGATGCACTATTCCCTTTTTTATTTGTCACCAAAGGTGTTGTTGTCGTCTGCTGGTGTAAGTCCTTGTTACTTGCTAGTATCTGAAGATATAGCATTGTCAGATGATCGAGCAGCAAGCGAAGCAACTAGAAGAATTCAAGGAATTCACAAAAGATCATTTTTTTAAAACTAAGTTATGATTCGACGAAAGTGGGCGATCCTCCTCCATCACGAGAGATAGATCAGCACATCTTTGTTCCTGGCATTTTATTCTGATTCCATACACATTTGGTTGGGAGCTAAATGAGTTCATTTTTTTAAAACTAACTATGTCATTAAAGATGTCATGCATACAAAGAAATAAACCAAGCACAAAGTTGGCAATACATTGTTGTAGGGTGGTATTTCATGCCTTGATTCGACAAAAGTGGGCGATCTTACAACAGCCCCTACATCACCAATTTGGTTCATCTACCATATCATCATCACCATTTTGGTTCACCAATTACGGTTCCCTTAAGAACTTCCGCATAGAAGCTCCATAACACACTATTGTGGTTGATAGGCCTCATTCCATAGCGATTGGCCTCAACAAACTTCTGGACATGGTCTGCTTTGGCTACAGATTGAAGATATTCATGAAGGAAGCCGCCCGGAGCTGTCACAAAATTACAAGTCCATCGTTAACAACTTATAAACACAAACCCTCCATCCTCCAAAATTGACATATTTGTTGAAGTTGCGAGTCTCACCTAATCGATTGTCTTCGACATCCAGGTACGTATATGGACCAGGGAAAATGGCTGCATAACTCTATGTCAAGAATAGAACAAATGAGAATCGTATATGAAAAGGAAAGCAAAGGTTTGAAGTACAGTGACCTTATGTGAATCAACATTGACATCAGTTCCTACTTACTGGATTGAGTAGCGCCTTATGTGGTGAATCATCTATCAGGAGGGTGTTAGATTCGTCATAGTCACCCTTCTCCCATCGAAGAGTTGGGTCCTCCTTTTCCCACAACTTCTTTAGTTCCTTAAACACCAGTGGTTTGTCATTCTCCCAAGGAATCACGTGGCCAAAATCGGTGCAATGAGCAGACTCCTGCACGGTAATTCTATGTTAGACTCTTGAGCTCGCGAAGATCGATGTTCAAGAAAAACAACCAATGCAAAGAATGTAGTGTTGACCCTCGCTCAAAACTGAATTTTTAAACAAAAACACGAAAGTCATATTCTTACCCAGCAGAACACCAACTTATTCTTTTTATCTCCCAAGATGTAGTCCACAATACTATCCAAGTTCCTCCTGTCAAACGCAACAATGACATGCAAGAGAATATAACATAAGATATAAAAGGATTAAAAATGTGAGATGCAAGTTGGTAGAGAGCAGAAGCTACCCTATTTCAGGAGTACCTGGTTCTTGATGACCAAATCCCTACATTGAAATTTTCAAAGCAAAACTCAAGGAATTCATCAGCAAATCTCCTTTTAAACACTAGAAGACAGATTAAAAAAATGTTAGACATACCAAGAATGGAAATAACATGTTGAACTAAGGGTTGTGCGTATAACAACAACAGAAGGGGTCTACAAACAATGTAATTACCTGCTTTATTTGCAACCCTTTTCCCATAGGTGTATCCCGGTTTAGGGTCCGAAACAACGTCAGCTAGTAACCCATTCACATCAAGAATTAGAAGCTTTTTTTTCTCATTCCTGTCCTGGTTTCCTAAAGATATATCATCCGGGTAAGGCCTCTTTCCAGCATTCCTCCTACTACAAAAGACAATGTTTTTATCCATCTAGTGTACAATATTCAGGACCACATAATTTATCACAAAAATGATGTAAATAAATACGAAGTAAATCAAATGCCATTTAGGTAGATGATACCTGGATCGTCGCGCCATCCACACTGAAATCGAATTTGATATCTGAGAAATGAAACAAATTCGCATTACAAAATACAAAAATATCAAACTCTACAGATTTCGAATATACAAGGGACACAAATTTCATATTGTACAAAACTAATCTACAAACCCTAAATTCGGATTGTACAGGCCCTAATTTCAATTGTAGAGGCAAAGAACAACAAACCCTAAATCAACAAGCCAAAAATCGCCCAAATAAATGCACAAACCCTAATCCACAAGCCAAAGTCAAGAACGACAAACCCTAGATTTTGAATTTGCGATTGCCCATAGATTCCAACAAGCCAGATTCAAGAAAGAGGAGAGAATAACGGGAGAAGAGAGAGCGTACCTGAGCGCAGAGAGAGCGTACCTGAGCGCAGAGAGAGCGAGCGAACAGATCAAGAGGAGAGCGTGATATCAGTAGCCCCTCAATCCTCATTATAAGAGAGAGCGTACCTGAGCGCAGGCTTATCGGCAATCCGCTGTCTCTCACTATAACTTCCCGCAGGATTATCGGCAATCCGTTGTCTCTCACTATAACTTCCCGCAGGCTTATCGGCAATCCGCTTCCTCTCATTATAACTGCCCGCAGGCTTATCGGCAATCCGCTTCCTCTCATTATAACTGCCCGCAGGCTTATCGGCAATCCGCCGTGTCTTATTTTCGTATAAAAAATAAATACATAGTATACATTTGTGGAAAAACGAGATTAGTGTAGTTATTAATTTATTAAAAACAGGTAAATAATTTTTAAAGAACATCTTATAAAAACGATATTTTGTAAGAATCGATTATAAACTTTTTTTTTGAGCAAATAAACTTTATATATACACACTAACATTTCCGTAGGCCTATCGGCAATCCGATGCCTGTTATTTTATTTTTGTTCAATGTTTTCGTATTAAAACTAAAGCTTGATTATATTTCCATTAGTACTAATTTGTAGAATTTATAAAATGGGTAATTATATGGAAAAAGGATTCTAGAATTTATAAAACGAGAGTTGCAATTAATATTTTATACGGAGTATCGTTTTTAGCAAACGTGTCGAAAAGTCAAACGACACTTATTAATTAACGGAGGGAGTATTATTATTCGAACCCCGGATATGGCCGCTCTTTATTTCAAATTCAAGGAGGGAGTATTATTATCAGGTGAACTCGGGATGTTATGATAATTCGATCCGGTTTAAATAAAGGTCAAATAAATAACTTTACACTGTGCTTAATAAAAATGTGAATTATAAGACTAATTTTATTATATAAACAGAATTATAAAAAAAACATTAATTATAAATGAACACTAATAAGTTACAAATTACTAAAGAATTGTAAAAAAAAATAAAGTTGAATTATAACTTAACCCAAAAAGAAAAGAATTGATGAATTAGAAAGGGGAGCCTAGTAACACCAAAAAAAAAAGGGGGAGCCTAGTCCTAGAGTATATAGCCTTTTAGAAAAAGCTAACCTATTTTCATTGATTTTCCTTTTTTCTTTAAATATATTTTCAAAATGACCATCAAATACCCCTTTTGTCACCCTTAAGCAAGTCATCGAATCATCTTCCAAATATTTCTAGCACAAATCAGGCTAAGGGGACAAGTGTTGCACTAGGCTTTGTGGAAGAGAGGAGCGGCTGAGATTGTGCCACTTGGAGGGATGAGATGTGATATGGGTGGAAACAAACTATATACTCCCTCCGTCCAAAAATACATGGACTTTTACTATTCAGGCATGTTTTTTTAGGAGCTAAAAACTATATAAAATATTAACTTTTTTATTAATATTTTATATAGTTTTTACCTTCTTAAAAAAGCGTGCGTGAATAGTAAAGTCCATGTATTTTTGGACGGAGGTAGTATTATATATGTAATTTTCGGTATAAAAATTGTAAAATAAAACAAACTACTAAAATACTAGATTCATTTTTCTCTACATATAGACATCAATTTTTAACATGTTTAACCATAATTTGGGAAACGGAATTGCTAAGTGCACGGTGAAATTATCGCCGTTTGCACGGTTAACCTAGGCAATGGCGCACTGTGAAAGCGCGGATCGATGAAAAAGGCGCACCGGCAGCTGCGCACAGCGAATGCGCGGATGGACAGGCAGATGCGCACAGCGAGTTCGCCGATGGGGGCCCGCGCCTGTGCACAGCGAGTGCGCCGATGGACAATCAAACCCGCCATCGCCGTCCTCCTCTCCTCTCCTAATTACTTCCGTGAACAACCCCTGACCACCATCACCGCACCTTGTTATCCATCCAAGCACCACCGTCGGCGAACTGAGTCCGATCCGACCACCGCTGCCTCCGATCGAGCCCATTACCGCAGACCATCGCCCTTTCCCGGAGAACGCAGCCTCGCCGGAAGCGCACCGCAAACAGCCGATCGCACGAGCCCAGTCGCTTGCCTACACCTGCGACCACCACCGCGCCGTCTCAACCGAGCCGCCGCCCCGATCTTCTCCGTCCCCGGTAGCCCATCGAAGTCGGAGGAGGAGCCACACCGATCGAGTTCCGTCGTTCCTCCGTCTCTGTGCGTGATTTCAAAGAGAAAGAAGACAGAGGTTTTGATTTCTTTTGAAGAAATTACAGAAATGTCCCTTATGTTTATACTATTTCCGTTTCTGTCCCTACCTTAATTATTTATTAAGTTAAGCGGCTAATATTTCTAAACTATTCAATTCTTGCCCGTTTCAGCGACACCAAGAAATCTCGAATCACCCACACCGGATCCCGCTTCCCGAGGAATTCATATTGGTATAGATTTTTAACTTTATAGAATTAATTCAATATCAAATTGAGTTAAGTAAAGTTAATTTTATAAAATATCAATATTAATATTCCTTTTCTCGTTAGATTCAATAGGGTGCTAAAATCTCATCTTGTTGTCGTCAAACAGTCATCGAATATTAAGGCAAGTGATTTCGTTCAAACGCCCTTTGCGTGTTTCGTGATTCTTTTGATGTGCCTTTTAAATTCTTTCGTGTCGAATGCGGCCCTTTGGCCAATTTCCTTGCCAATTCTGATAAATTGCATACCCGTTTGCTTGATGTAATTTATCTTTTTATTCATAAATTGGCTTGAGTTAAAGTAATGGGCAATTATTTAATTAATTATAGTGATATGCGTATTAAATATGATTGTTTGTTTATAACACGAGATAAGTGAAAGTTGCCTATTTTCTTCTTCCTAAATTGCATGATATGCTGCTTGTTTCTTTCATGCAAACTAGTGGCATGTGATAGTAAGATCCTTTGAATTATCCATGCTTGTTCATGTTTTATTTAATGTCGTTATTATGATCACCTAGTATAAACTGGTTATGTATGATAAGTTAAGATAGACACCATGTGATGCTTATTAAGTTAAAATGCGCACCACCTGATGCGAGTGGCTATATGCCTTTGGCAAGTTCTGTAGTAGACTGACTTGCGGGCTGTGGTTCGTTAAGCCACCTCCTTACAAGGTTTCATGAAACACCATCTCGGAATGCATTCTCTGTGGGATGGTAAAACAACGATCTGATGTAGGTTGTGGTCCTTGTTAAAGGCCCGACCGGTGCCACGTATTATTACTGTTATTATTATTGTGATTATTATCGACTGTTAAATAGGTGATCATTTTAGTTATTATACTCATCTGTCTCAGTTATAATTCCATTTCTTATCTTATAATCGATCATCATGATCATCCGAGTCATGTGTGAATTTCTATCTTTTTATCCAGTTTTCACTTAAATATTCGTGTCTTTCCCTTAACCTATGACATACCGTTTTATGGTCATTGTAAGGTTAAAGTCTGAACATTTTCCCTATCATTTGCTAGTCTTAAATGTACTAACCATCCTATTTATTGGATAGCTGGTGTCCTTCATACTCACGAAACACCAGACCATATTCCACAGGTCTAGTGCAAGTAGCGGAGCAGGAGATAGTTGAAGAGCATGCTATCATTTATGAACTTTTACACTACAAGTTTTTGAATCTTTAAAGCTTCCGTAATGCTACCTTGGTTTTAGCTATTTTTGGAGTTTATTACTACTTCATGAGTTTGACACTTTAGCTTTATTGTTAGGATTGGATATTTTATACTTTGATATTTAAATTACCTCCGCATTAATTTATTCAACTGCTTAAGTACCGTCTTTTTTATGGGAGCATGGTATCAGAGCGGAAAAGCCAAACGGTCCGACTCTCGATCCTGGGCTAGCTAAAAAGAGAATGAGACGCTAGACCCGTTGTCCAAGTGTCAACTAGAGGCAAAAGACGGCCCTAGTTGAGGTAAAAATAAATATATCTGGGTGAGGTAAAAATAAATATCTCGATCCTGGCCACAGGGCCGCATTCGACACGAAAGAATTTAAAAGGCACATCAAAAGAATCACGAAACACGCAAAGGGCGTTTGAACGAAATCACTTGCCTTAACATTCGATGACTGGTTGACGACAACAAGATGAGATTTTAGCACCCTATTGAATCTAACGAGAAAAGGAATATTAATATTGATATTTTATAAAATTAACTTTACTTAACTCAATTTGGTATTGAATTAATTCTATAAAGTTAAAAATCTATACCAATATGAATTCCTCAGGAAGCGGGATCCGGTGTGGGTGATTCGAGATTTCTTGGTGTCGCTGAAACGGGCAAGAATTGAATAGTTTAGAAATATTAGCCGCTTAACTTAATAAATAATTAAGGTAGGGACAGAAACGGAATAGTATAAACATAAGGGACATTTTTGTAATTTCTTCAAAAGAAATCAAAACCTCTGTCTTCTTTCTCTTTGAAATCACGCACAGGGACGGAGGAACGACAGAACTCGATCGGTGTGGCTCCTCCTCCGACGACTTCGATGGGCTACCGGGGACGGCGAACATCGGGGCGGCGGCTAGGCTGAGACGGCGCGGTGGTGGTCGCAGGTGGAGGCAAGCGACTGGGCTCGTGCGGTCGGCTGTTCGCGGTGCGCTTCCGGCGAGGTTGCGTTCTCCGGGAAAGGGCGATGGTCTGCGGTAATGGGCTCGATCGGAGGCAGCAGTGGTCGGATCGGACTCAGTTCGCCGACGGTGGTGCTTGGATGGATAACAAGGTGCGGTGATGGTGGTCAGGGGCTATTCACAGAAGTAATTAGGAGAGGAGAGGAGGACGGCGATGGCGGGTTTGATTGTCCATCGGCGCACTCGCTGTGCGCAGGCGCGAGCCCCCATCGGCGCACTCGATGTGCGCATCTGCCTGTCCATCCGCGCATTCGCTGTGCGCAGCTGCCGGCGCGCCTTTTTCATCTGCGCTTTCGCAGTGCGCCATTGCCTAGGTTAATTGTGCACATAGCAATTCCGTATTTAAATTACCTCCGCATTAATTTATTCAACTGCTTAAGTACCGTCTTGTTTATGGGAGCATGGTATCAGAGCGGAAAAGCCAAACGGTCCGACTCTCGATCCTGGGCTAGCTAAAAAGAGAATGAGACGCTAGACCCGTTGTCCAAGTGTCAACTAGAGGCGAAAGACGGCCCTAGTTGAGGTAAAAATGAATATATCTGGGTGAGGTAAAAATAAATATATCCGCGTACGCGCAGTGTGCATACGCTGATATATATATATATATATATATATATATATATATATATATATATATATATATATATATATATATATATATATATATATATATATATATATATATTCGCGTATGCGCACTGTGCGTACGCGGATTTTTAAAAAAAAAAAAGCGCGACCGCGCACTCACAATGCGCAGTCACGTACCGTGTAAAACGCGAAAAAATGACCGTGCAAATAACAACCCCCTTTGGGAAAACATATTTTTCTCTAAATACAATTATGTGTAATAATACCCAAAAATTATTTTTAATTATCTTTAAGTAGAAATAACTCAAATTTTGAAAAATTATCTTATATTTTAGGAATAAAAAGTATTTAGGCTTATTTAGTATATAAAAAACATTAATTCATAATAAAAAATGAATATAATAATAAAAGTGAGAATGAAAAAAATTATTGGAGAGATGTATATTTGTAAATTGAATTGGTAGAAAAGTATGAGTTTTAGAATGTTAGGGATGATATTGATAAAGTGAGAATTAGTTGTTAAGTTGATGTGACAGAAAAAAAGAATAAAATATTAGTATTGTTAATATCTCTCGAATCATTCAATAAACCTGACCTTATTCAAGTTTAACCTTGTTCAAGGTTAACCGAAACTCTTTGGAAGCCGTCCATGTCCATGAATATCAAGTACTCTCTGCCTGGAAGACTTTGGTTAATACTCCCTAAATAAAAACATATTGAGTTTTTTTTTTTCAGGATAATATAAATTATAAAATATTGTTGTAAAACCTTTAAGGAGATGGATGTTATATATATATATATATATATATATATATATATATATATATATATATATATATATATATATATATATATATATATATATATATATTCGCGTATGCGCACTGTGCGTACGCGGATTTTTAAAAAAAAAAAAGTGCGACCGCGCACTCACAATGCGCAGTCGCGTACCGTGTAAAACGCGAAAAAATGACCGTGCAAATAACAACTCCCTTTGGGAAAACATATTTTTCTCTAAATACAATTATGTGTAATAATACCCAAAAATTATTTTTAATTATCTTTAAGTAGAAATAACTCAAATTTTGAAAAATTATCTTATATTTTAGGAATAAAAAGTATTTAGGCTTATTTAGTATATAAAAAACATTAATTCGTAATAAAAAATGAATATAATAATAAAAGTGAGAATGAAAAAAATTATTGGAGAGAGGTATATTTGTAAATTGAATTGGTAGAAAAGTATGAGTTTTAGAATGTTAGGGATGATATTGATAAAGTGAGAATTAGTTGTTAAGTTGATGTGACAGAAAAAAAGAATAAAATATTAGTATTGTTAATATCTCTCGAATCATTCAATAAACCTGACCTTATTCAAGTTTAACCTTGTTCAAGGTTAACCGAAACTCTTTGGAAGCCGTCCATGTCCATGAATATCAAGTACCCTCTGCCTGGAAGACTTTGGTTAATACTCCCTAAATAAAAACATATTGAGTTTTTTTTTTCAGGATAATATAAATTATAAAATATTGTTGTAAAACCTTTAAGGAGATGGATGTTTCACCTCCTATAACCCCTACCTCTATTGCCTATATAAGGCTTGTACTCTCTTGAGAATGGATACAAGTAAAAGACATCTCACCTTTCTCTGTGTTTCTCCTACTCTACTTTCTATCAGTTTATAACACGTTATCAGCACGATCGACTCGATCGATCGATCAATTGATTGTTCTGTGTGAAAATATTTCCATCTTCGCTTTCCAACCTGTCATTGGATTGATCTCCGAGGATTTGGCCGATGGAGTGGCAAATCAAAAAGCACCCTCTAGATCTCCACTGATCATCCGATCTTCGCTTTCCAACATGTCGTTCAATTCCAACCCATCTAGCCGCCATCCGATCTCTCTCCTGGAGATCTGCCTCCCGATTTGCTTTGATCAAATCCACTGATCTCTCTCCTGGAGATCAATTCCACAGATCATGTCCTGGCAATCGGTGGCACCAAGTGGTGACATTCGTCATCGTCCTGGCCCACTTCCTCTCCACTTCACTTCTATCCAAATCGACTTTGATCGATCATCGGACAAACTCCGACCCCTCCAGATCTGAATTCGATTGGTAGGATGAGATTAGAAAGACCCAATGCCCAGCGTAGAATACTCCTCACTCGCATGACGCATCCATGGCTGTCAGAAATGCCCAGCGCCACCGTACGTGCTACCCCTCACTCGCATCCACGACCGTCAAAATAATCCGATCCGCCGCGATCGTCATCGCCGAACCGCATCCATGGCCGATTACACCATCGCAGAGCTGTTGGATGCTTCTCCGAACCGTCGGCGTGAAGAAGACGAAGTATACGAGCCGCTTCGCCGCTTCTGTGCATTCATATCGAAGAAGAAAGGTTGCAGTTTTTTTAATTAATTACAAAATCGGCCTGAAATCTTTAAAAATCACAAATTAGCTCGTACCTTTTATATATCTACATAAAAGGCCCAAAACTTCCAAGGTTGCATATTTTGCCCTTATGAAGTATATGATCACGTCCCCGAAGATGATGTGCAGTCGTGTAGACATAAGTTATATAAATTATATCACCCCCGAAGTGGTAAGTTTTATCCCTCGAAGTGGATATAAACTAATCTCAAATCATGAAATTGGTAAATAACTTGATCGTGATCGATAAATGCCATCCCCGTAGCGATGAAATGATAAATTTCAACCTCGTAGTGATGAAATTATATTTATTATTTATGTTTACTTAATTCATATGCATGTTATTTTATTTTATTTATTTATATTCTATTTGTTTTCTCTCATCTCTCGAAGCAAATAAACGGACTCATTTCCCGAAGTAAATGAACGGACTCTTTTCCCGAAGCAAATGAACAGACTCATTTCCCAAAGCAAATGAACGGACTCATTTCCCAAAGCAAATGAACGGACTTATTTTCCGAAGCAAATGAACGGACTCATTTTCCGAAGCAAATGAACGGACTCATTTCCCGAAGCAAATCAACGGACTCATTTCCCGAAGCAAATCAACGGACTCATTTCCCGAAGCAAATCAACGGACTCATTTCCCGAAGTAGAGGAATAGACAAATCACACCCTCGTAGGGATGAACTGGTAAACGTCATCCTTGTAGTGATGATTCGTATAGCCAGAGAAACAAATCAACTCTGGCATCAGTTTTCCGCAGTAAACGATAAAATTGCATATGAGAATACCACCTCCTAACGTAGGTGATAAAAAGGTCTCGAAGATCTAGGTTAAATTTTCTTGTCACTCGAAGTTGACATTAATTTTATTTATTTATTTAAGATTACTGTTGTTGATATACATGTCTCTTAATATACTTTACTATTTAGTATTAGCTTTTACATAGTTTTATTATTATTGTTCTCTTAATCCACTATATTGTGAGTTTTTCAACACCTATTTTGTGGTTGGGATTGAAGTTCCTAAACTCAAATGGTAAAACAATCCAGTATATTGTGACACTTATCTCGCTAAGAGTTCGAAGTCTCGATGCCATTTGTAAACAATCTAGTAGATTGTGAGTTTTCATCAAAGTCTGCATAAGAGCTTGAAGACTCTAATTTCATATTCTTATAGACTCAAGAAGAGTATATAAGATCTTATTTTAAACCTTTGTACTCTTGAAGAAGTACATGGAATATGGGTTATGACATATTCAGAACTATTTTTATTTGGTTAAGTACAACCAATATAAATAACCACAAAGCATGATCCGGTTTACAAGGCCACTTCCTAACACTCCTCTAAGCATGACCCGAAATACCCCTCCTGTCGAAGGTGTAAAAGAGGTAATGGTTAAGCGCGCAACCAATTAAGTTATTGTTGTGGCTTATAACTAGGTCATCTTTGTACGGTTAATTCTAATGTCCCGAAGAACATTATGAATAAGGATATATAAAGTGTATCTAATGAATACACGTAGTTGGTCATTAGTTTCATACCTGCATTATGACACCAACAGAAGTTCTGAAAATACCCAGTTAACGGCATATGATTAAATAAATGGATCACCATGTACAAAGTTCAATGGTTAGAATGTTTTACCATTGAGACTTGTGATATCACTAACCAGAAGTTATTTGATGATAAAATCTTATTCTTTGTGGCATTTGGTCACTCAAGTGAAACGATGATTTTCAAGATCATTGAAATTCACATGAATACCCACCAAAAGGACTAGAAGATCCTAGGACCGGAAGATCCACAATAAGGGTGACCATACATGTACGGCTTGTTCTCTTGGAAAAATAATAACAAGACCGTCTATAATATAGAGTAAATGGAAAGTCTCTTATGTCTCTTGATCGAGTTCAATGAGACAACTGCGAATATTAAACATTGTCATATGGACCAGTGTTATTCCAATATAGATGCCTTAACACATTGGTCATATGAAAAGGTAGAGAATCAGAATGTTATCAATCACATTGTTGAGCATTAAATAGCTCATAATGACCTAGAAGAGTCATTAGTCAAATGGGCCCATGCAATTTTGCATTTCGAATTTGACACAATAACTTCTCCCAAATTATCTCCAGAAGAGAGGATATGTTCTGATGCCTCCTCCAAAATTAACTAAAAGACCACAAAGAAGTTAAATGATACATGGGGTTTGAGTCCCTAATGATATCAAATACCTCGAGCTTTATAAAGGTGATCAAATGCTCGGTATTTATAGGGAGAGGAAATGAGACTGTATTAAGAAAGAGAATGCATGAAAGCAACTTCTCTATCATTTGGGATCCGCGGATAAATGAAAGAGAACCAGAAGTTCAACACTTATGTACACCAAATGATAATTATATGGTTTAGCAGAAAGTCATCGAATGCATTTACTAAGGCCAAGAAAGTGACTAAGTCACATATATTACACTAGCTAGCTTCTTTGGAGGTTCTAGAAGTAACTCCGAAACAAACAAAAATCAAGTGGTTCTCAAATACACCAGAAGTGTTGAAGATCACATGGCTCTCTCTTTAGGATTCCCTATAAGTGAAAAGAGCTCATGGGAATACGATGATCATCAATCAAATAATGGATGTTGACATCGAAATGATGATAAAAGAGATAGAAAGAAGAAAATCATGCAAAGATGAATTCTTTAAGCATGATGATATTGGACCCATAGTTCCAATTCAACATCGGATAGCATACCATCATTGGTTTTAATTGGGAGTTTATACAAAACCGCAATAAGCGAAATGAAGCTGTAAGATATATATCAAGATAGATTGCATACAGTCTATAGTGGATGATAGGAAAATATATTCACCTGTAGTGGATATAATCTTTGGTTGTCGATGAACCGACCCTAACCGTAATTAACAGGCATAGCAGTTATATACTCAAATTGATCATTAATAAAAGAATATAAGTGAAAAAGATCGATTAATTTGAAATGCCCAAAGCATCAATATGAAAGCCTTGTCATATGTATACGATTAAGCCAAAGGGTGATTATAGTACTAGAAATATTGTGTAATTGGTGACATAGTGTATTGAGTCCTGAAGTACTATACACAACGTTGTACTCTTTTCCTTAATCTTGGTTTTTATCCCACTGGTTTTTTCCAAGGTAAAGTTTTTAATGAGGCAACTTATACACCATCTATACATCATATCCCCCGCATCAAACAATGAAAAGCACACTAGGTCCAGAAGTAACTTATATTTGTGCATTGAAAGCAGTTCATCACCAAAGACAAGGAAGTCAATCGCATCGAACTCGAGTGTGATACATGAATGCATTTTAACTTGCGCACGTCGAAAGCACTTCATGAAGTCAGCTTTATGAAGAAGTTCAAAGAGCTTATCAAATAGAGAAAGCTGCAAGAAGAATGTTGATTTCAGGAGGAGAATATACGCATTGCACTCTTTTCCCCTTCGATCAGATTTTGTCCCACTGGGTTTTCCTGACAAGGTTTTTAACGAGGCAGTATCATCAAAGCGTATCAAATGACATATGTACTCTTTTTCCCTTAGTCCTAGTTTTTGTCCCATTGGGTTTATCTAGGCGAGGTTTTTAACGAGACAATTTGTAATGTTAAGAGGTGTACATCCAAGGAGGAGTGTTGTAAAACCTTTAAGGAGATGGATGTTTCACCTCCTATAACCCCTACCTCTATGGTCTATATAAGGCTTGTACACTCTTGAGAATGGATACAAGTAACAGACATCTCACCTTTATCTGTCTTTCTCCTTCTCTACTTTCCATCGGTTTATAACAAATATTAATTTTTTAATTAGTTTTGAATTTTTTTATGTTTATTAATAATAAGTACAAAATTCTAAATAAATAAATAAAAGTTTGATATTTATATAGTTTTTAACGTATATGAATAATAGGGTTTGATTTCGGTGCAGTACTGCACAATTAAGTTAGTTTTCTCCTCACAGATTTTATTTTTAGGAAAAGAAAAAATAAATTTGGCTTGGGTGGGCCCCAAAGGAGGGGACAATCTTTACCACCCACCCATCGTTTGATGGTTAGGATTTGTTGAACTTCACCCTACAATACTTGAGGGGAGTCAAATCTTGAATAATAAAGTGACATAATTTAATTAACAAGATTAATTAATCAGATAATTTGTCAAACAGGCCATTCTCATCAACCTAATGCTCTGTTTGGCTTATGGGTTTTTTAGGGGAAGGAAGGGATGAGAAATTGAAGAGGGGAAAGGAAGGGAAGGGAAGGGAGAGGAATTTCACTTTCTCACCAAATTCCACCCTTTTGGTGGGTTGTGAAATCCCATGGAATTGAGCGGTTACTCAAATTTCAGATTCCTTTTCTTTCTTTTAAATTGTTCACCCAAACACATAATTTATTTTCCCTTCACTTCCCATCCTAAAAATCCCACCAAATCCCTCCCTCCAAACAGGGTGTAATTTTTCCCAATTCCTCTGCCCCCGAACAGACCCGTCCTCGTCCTCCCCCAAATTGAGATATGAGATCTCGAGCGACCTCCTTGGTGTTCCATCCTTGTTCCTTCTCCTAAATCGATCGCGAGCAGGGAATCAAGCAGGAAGATCTGAGATCTCGGTGTCGGGAGATCTGAGATCTCAATCACCGAGCGACATCCATGGCGCCTCCTCCTCCGACCGACATCCATGGCAGCGATTAGCGGGAGCGACATCCGTACTCGGTGAATTTGATCCGGTAGATGTTAGGTCTGCTGTCGAGCCGCTGTGTTGCTTGAACCCGGATGATTTTCGTCGTCCGATCTCACTCGAGCTGAGTTGCTTGGCGTCTCCGATGAGCACCGCATCCTCCAATGGCGTCTCCCATGGCTTCTTCCTCCCTCTCCCTCACACTGAAATCTCCGATGAAATTTCCGATGATTCTGCTGAAATCTCCCATGGCTTCATCCTCCTCTCTCTCGCGCTGAAATCTCCGATGAAATCTCCCATGGCTTCTGCTGAAATCTCCGATGATTCTGGTGCGTCTCCGGGGAAGCCCTCGTTGTTCCATCGGATCGGCGCTCCAATTTCAGCAGCGCAAATATAATGAACCTTCCCCTCCCCCGTTTCAGCAAGTTTCCATGGGACAGTTTCAATCGGATCGGCTCTTTGGAAGTCCTATTTCAGCATCAATTTGTTCTCTCTTTTCCTCTATTTGGCTTCCAAATTATGACGTCCTTGGGGTTTCAAGTCCTATTTTCTAAGGTAGAAGTTGGTTCTGTCATGTATCGGGCTCTCATTCAAAATTCTCATTTCAAATTTTTTGATCAATTAAATTATGCCATGTTGTTAATTTAATCCAAATCATTACATGTCATCATCCATAAATAAAATTTTAATCACTTTACAATTATTCTATTAATCTATTTAGAATATTTTTATATTCAGAAACTATATTTTTTTTGTCATTTGACAAAGGTGTATTCATACCTACCTAACAAAATATCCTTAATTTGATTTTTTTTTTCATTTGCTTGCTATTTAGAATAAAACTAGTTTAATTCCCGTGCCTTGAAGGCACGGTATATGTGTTAAAATTTAAGTAGATGAATATTTTATTATAATATGTTAAAGTACTAAAAAATTATTTTTATCATTAACTTTGAATTAATTCGGTATTTGCATTTGAACTTTTTTATATTTCCTATAATATCTTTTACTTCATACTCCGTATGAATTTTTTTTTTTAAATTCTAATTTAATCTATTTTCATCTATTTCGACATATATTATACAAAACTACATTCCTATCAAATATAACATAAGTATATCATTATGAGGTCGGGTGCAACCTTTCTACAAACATCTGGATAAATGATACATTTTGATCATTATATATGATCAACATGGAATTAAAAACCACTTACCTATACCACTCTTATAGTTGTTGATGCATATTGATACAAAGGCGTCTCATCAACCAAATTAATTTCTTACGACAATAATTGATTAGTTACGGAAAACACTTCGAAAGAACAATAACATGCATTAAATAATCAAGGGTTCAAATCTCACTACTTATACTTTGTGTAATATATTAGTGGATGTGCAAGCCTTCATTAGCTTGGGTGAGCCTGTCTAGTGACTTCTTGTTGGGTTTACCTGTTTACGTCCTTTGCAGGCTAGTTCACGGGCCCGTGGGGGATTAGTTGACAACCTTGGAACCCCCACACGGTACAAAATAAAAGAGATAAAGCTTCACATATACCCCCTTCTTTTTTAGTGGGATTTACCCAAATCTAAATGGTGTCACAATTATAAAAAAAAAATTGATTAGTAATTGGGAACAATTCGAAATAAAACAATAACATTCATTAAAAAACCAAGATTAAACCTCTAAAATAATTTTTTAAAAATATGGAAGAAAAAAGAGTTGAAAAGTGATAAAATAACTTAAAGTTACGAAGGAGATTCAAGAAGGACATTTTTAAAGATTCACCTATACGGCTATACATGATTCATTTTAATAAAAATAAAAAGTAAGATATGTCTTTAGTGTATACTAAATTTTTGTTAAAGATACGAATGTAAATTTTTTTTTATATCAGGTCTTTATTAAATTTGACGATTCAACGGAATGTATTTGCTAATGAAAGTATTTTTTATATGCAATTTATTAATAAGGATCTTAATATATATTCAAAATATGTTTATATTTAAATGATATTTTAACAACATTAAAAAATAATTAAGGCATTGATATTGGTCTTATAAATAAGTGATAATCAGGGTGAGTTTGGATTCCAATTGCATTTTAATTATAATGTATTTATAAATATAAACACTCGAGTAGTATTTGGTTATCAAAATTTATAATGTGCTTAAAATGATATACCTTTTAAATTAAATAACTTATAAATTGTGTCAATAAAAAAACCACTATTGTGTAAATTTTTTAATTACATTATATAACTTAATGTAATTAATTCACATAATTTACTATGTATTTAATTTAAAGTTTACATTATTTTAAAAATTGTAAAAATTGTTAACCAAACACTACTCAAACATTTATACATTATAATTAAAAATATACTGGAATCCAAAGACACCCTCACATAATGTCAATTTTTTTTTTCAAATACACTCATAAAATAAATTATTTGACTAAAAAAATATAAGAATACCTATTTGGATGAGAAGCTTCTTAGGGAAGATTAAACAAATTTAACAAATATTAGAATGAAAAGAAATTTTTAAATTTATTAATGTTTAACAATTATCGATAATTAATTAATTTAAACAAACACATAAATATCTTTCAACCAATAAGAATATTTGACAATTAAGAAAAATAAATAAATAATTTATCATTTAATTTAAGTGGGGTCATGTTAAATTTAAAGCTGCCACCTTGCCGATTTTTAAGGAATTGTTGCCATGTGGCATCTAAAGCAGCTGATTCAGTATTATATTAGATATCAGATATTAGATATTATAATCAAATTGAAATAAACAGAATTAGAAAAAAAATTATGATGAGATTTACTATGAGATAATTGATGATTAATTTTTTTTATTAAAAGTGGGGAAGACCCGAAATTTGCAACTGAGGAGTAATTGATAAGTATAAGTTACTACCTGCAGTATTAATTAATTAAATTATATATAAATTTTTAATATATATTATTTGTTAAAAGTCTTAATTTTAATGAGAAATAAATAGTATGATTATAAAAGATGAATATTTATTAACTAATTTATTTAGTAAAATTAATTAATTATAAAGGTGGCACCATGATTCAATTTATAAGTAAAAGCCGCCAAGTGACATCATCAACATTTGTTTTAGTATTATTTATGGATTTATAAATTATAGATAGATAGATATATTTTTTTATTAGAAAGATAATATTTTCAAATCAACCCAATAGCATCTTACTTGCTGAAATTGTGATAGTGTTAAAATAAATTGATTTCTGAATTATTTAAGGGATAAGTATCCAAATTTCTGATTTTTTTTTTCTGAATTTATTTTAATGAGTTACATTCGGATTTACTTAAGGTTTATTTTTTTTCTTGAATAATTATTGGTTTAATTAGATATAGGATATGCAATCTTGGGGAAAATTGATAATGAAAATTTAGTTCAAATCGATGAACGATTTATTAATGAAGCTTTTTTTGGGGAAAAATATTTATAATAAAATAATAAAAGGATCTTGTCCAATCGAATAAATTATTTTAAAATTTTTTAGCTAATTAAAAAATAAAGAGGGTCGGTAAAACCAACAATTAAATTTAGCTAAAGAAACTCATATTATTTTGGATTTTGTTAAAACAATCAATTTGTGAAAAATAGAACAAATCCAAAATTTTCCTTTTAAAAAAATAATCTACATTTTAATCCAACCAAATAGAGTAAGAGAGACAATCTTTCTGTATCTTCCCCTAAAAGATTTGAGTAAATATAAAATATCTACATTAATTCAAATTCAAATTCAAATTCGGAAGAAAATATTTTTGTGAATGAAGATAAAATAGAATACGTAAAAGAATATTGTATGCATATTATTAATGTATCTATCTATTAGTATTCTCCTATATTTTTTTGGAATTCAAATATAGAAGATTTTCAATTTGATTTTTTAATAAGAAAAATAATTAGTTTAAGAAGATAAGAGGATGATTATCAACAATAAAAGAATATTGTATGATATTTTAATACGTAAAAGAATATTGTATGATTTTTTAATACGAAAAATAATTAGTTTAAGAAGATAATAATTGAAAAATAATTAATTAAGCATTAATTAATTTAAATTTAAATTGAAGGTGGGTCCAGATTTAATATGAAATCGCCACGTAAGCCTACAGTGAAGGAGAGTGTGCCACGTGGCAGAAGTTACATCTGCTTTAGTATTATACTAGCTTAGTACCCGTGCGTTACGCACGGGATTTGTAAAGTATATTATATTTTGTAGAAGATATTGCCATAATTTATTTACATTATATATTAAATGTATTATAATACTATAATAATATGAAAACGACATAACAAAATAATATAAATTTGGATTAAAAAAATAATGCTTATATTATGTCAATATATAATATATGTGGCAAAACGTAAATGTGTCACCTTCCTAGCAGGGTCGGGTTTGAGATTTGAAATGCTTGAGGCAGGATATAAAAATGTGGACCTCTAATATTATTTTTTTTGTGTTAATGGATTGGAAGGTTTTAACCGTTCCGGAATGATTCAACCGGAAATGACTTGCGGGTAGTACCCAAAGATCCCCGGTTCGAACCACGGATGACCGCTTTTTATTTACCAAATTCAACGATTGGAAGGTAAGATCAAATAATTTGGTAGTTCGACTACATATTACACAAACTCTAGGTGAATGGAGTTTTAAAAACTTTTGAATGGAGAGCACATAAAAATGAGAGAAGAAATATTCTTGTAATAAACTTAAAAGTAAAAAAATGCTTCATCCGTCTCAAAATATAGGTCGTTTTATTTTTTTGGCATGTTTTTTAAGAAGCTAAAAACTCTGTAAAATATTATATTTTTATTGGTTTTTTAAAATAATATCAGGCTTATTAATAATAAGTATATTATTATTTTTAAAAACTAATTAAAAAAATTTAATGTTTCATAAAGTTTTTAGCTCCTTAAAAAACATGATAAAAAGTAAAACACACATTCTAAGTTTTGAGACAGGGGTAGTACAAAGTTTAGAGTCACCACTCACCACTGCTATTTGAGAATGAGTTTTTTTTTAGCATTCTAAGTTTTTTTAGTAAGTTGATTGATTACTTTGAACATTAAACACACATTTGTTGTGGTAATAGGTTGGAAGATAGAACTCAAAAATTTGTTAGTTGGACTACACATTCCACAAACGCTGGTGAATAGAACTTTCAGAACTTTGGGATGGAGAGCACATAAAAAAAAAAAGAAATATTATATTAATAAACTTAAAAGTAAAAAAAAATCATTTCATCTCAAAATATAGGCCATTTTATTTTTTTATATGTTTTTTAAGAAGCTAAAAACTCTATCAAATATTATCTTTTTATTTGTTTTATTTGAGCATATTATATGATTTGCAATGTCTAAACAGAAGCTTTACTATTATATATTAGGCCAAAGCATGAATAGTTAGCTTAGTTTCATAAAACATATGACAAATAAAAAAATGAATGAAAATCTTTTTGATCTCAATAACGTATTTTCAATTCATTTATAAAAAAAGAAGAAGAAGAAGCACTAAATTATGATTGGTTAGTTAATCTATTTTTAACGTGAGATTGTCAAGTGACACGTTCAATATCTGTTTTAGTTGGTTGATAGATAGGTAGATATAACTTAAGAATTATAATTAATTTAGATTTATTATAAAATAAAAGAAACGGTAAATTGGATAAGTAAAAGAAAATAATCAATTAATTAGCAAACATGATTCATTTAGTTTTTATAATAAAAGTGGCCTAATCAAATTAAAAATGGTTCCTAAAAAAAAACGGGCCCACTTAAAATCAAACAAACTCATCATTGGATAAGGCTTAATCAAATTAAAAAGGGAAAACTAATTAAAATACCCCCACCTTTGGGGGAATGGTAAAAAAATATCCTCAACTTTCAAATGTAATTAAAATATCCCGACATTTGAGGGTAGTGGTAACATATTACCACGAGTTTTCTCATGGGTCAAAAATGCTGAAAATGCAACCTACCTTGATTTTGTTTTCGACAAGGCATCCTGCGTGGAAGCCTTTTTACAAATTAATACTAAAATCGGGATTTCTTAAACGGTCTCCTTAGGGAAAAAATACACCGACAATAAAATTAAACCCGAAAAAATGAAATTGATTCAACCAAGTAACTAATCCGGTCAAAATTGCCTCAAATTAACACAACACAACTATTCCTAATACCAAACCGACAACTACAAAACTAAACCGAGAACAACGACAACAACAAAGAGGGAAAAAAACTTATTCAGCTAAGTCCGTGAACGAATCAAAGAGGAAGAAGATGTGAGAGAGACAACTCAAGATAGCCGACCACGAGGGAGGGAGACTGTCATTGAAGAGGAACTATGAGGTGCATGAAAGACCGAAAGACAGCTCAAGAGGCGATCACGAAAGAAGATAGGAGAGAGGAAAATACGTGGTGTATGAACCCGGTCCAACTCTTTATTTTTTTCTCTAAGGAAACTGTCAAAAATACCCTTGTAAAAAATCAACGTAGGATGTCTTGTCAGCATTTTTGACCAGTGAGAAAAATCGTGGTAATATATTACCACTACTATCAAAGGTCAGGATATTTTTATTACTTTTGAAAGTTGAGGATATATTTTTACCATACCCCCAAAGGTGGGGGTATTTTAATTAGTTTTCCCAATTAAAAATGGTTCATAACTTAAAAATAAAAACGGGTCCACTTAAATTGGATAAGTAATTATTGATTAAATCATTTTTTAGTTTTTTATTTTTATTAATTTATTGTTATCTACTTAAGATTATAACAACCAAACAAACTCATCATTTTAATGGAAAATTGATTTCGTATCTACTCATGCAAAAGAACGAAACATGGCCAAAGAGATAAATTTAAAATGACACCGTAGTTGTAAATAGAGCTAAATAAAAAAAAACATAAAATTAGAGTTTATAGCTTGCAAAGTAGATTAACCGTGAGTTAAAAAAGTGTTAAAGATGTATATATTTAGAAAAGAGTTTACTCATATGTGCACAAAAAAAACATAGAAAAGAATTGTTTCAAAAATATTTTCTAATCAAAACACATCAAAGTTGTTTAAAAATGGATAAAGACAAATAACAACTATTTTATTTATTAGGCAAACTTTAAGAATTAAAGAGTTGATAATTTGAACTTTAAATAAAATTCAAATAAATATTCTTGCTTTTTCTGTTCATATTTACGTAGGTTGCATCTGAAAGATTTTTTTTGGTTTAATCTTGCCTTTTGCGTTCAAATTTTATATTGACATAAATGATTTGATTTGTTTTTTTAATTGGTTAGTAAGATTTAATCGTGAATTTTTTATTTGGAGTATAAAGTTTTAGAAATTATAGATAGATAGATGATTGATTAAATATCATTGATTAATCATTAATGAGAAATGGTTTATGCTAGATAGATGAAATAATTCATTACATTTTTTTTGGTAAAGAATAAGTTTATGCTAGATAGATGAAATAATTCATTAGATGGTTAGGCCTTAATTTGTATACATAAAAAATTGTTTTTTTTAAAAAAAAATTGATTAGTGAAATTTTTTTAAATCTAAGCCAAAAATTTAAGATAGATATTATTTTTAATTAAAAGATGGACATGAGCGTGATTAGAAAATTAAATTAGGAAATGACCAAAAAAAAAATTAAATTAGGAATTAATTGAATTAGATTAGATAGATTAAAATTAAGTAATTGATTAAAACTAAATTATGATTGGTTAGATGATCTATTTTTAAGGTGAGAATTTTAAACAATTTGAGAAGTAATTGGGGATTTATCCTAAATTTCCAACTTTAAGTGTATGGCCGTCACGTGTCCCAGAAATGCAAATGCTTTAGTATTATATTAGATATATTAGATACATTAAAATAATAATAACTGAATTTAATTTTATATTTTAAAAACTATAATCTTTTTACAGCCATATATATGTTAATAACTTCTCACATGTTTACAATTATATTTATTTAAATATTACTCCCTCCGTCTCATAAAACAAGTCGTTTTAGATCTTTCGACTTGTCTCAAAACACATGTCGTTTTAGCTAGTTAAAAACAATACTCCGTACTACATTAATAAAACACTTGAGTGCTTCCCCTCTTAATGACAAGTTTCAATAAACTCTTCAGCTTCCCCTTAAAACTCTTTGTATTCTTCTCCCCTTTAAATTGCATGAGATCAGTTGGTACTTTATGCTTTTTAAATTTGTGCTTGGCAACCCAATTAAAAGCTCCCTAAAGTGGAAGACTAAACGATTTAAATGTAGAAGACTAAACGATTTTTGGCTCCAAATTAAAAGCACCCATCAAACATTTAAATGTGAAAGACTAAACGATTTTTAATCAGCAGCTCAACTTCTTTACACCTCAGCAGCTCAGCTCCTCTCCTCATCTTGCCTAAATGCAAGTACGATTTTGCTGCAAATCATTTGGTGAGAGTACAACCTATCATTCTATTTCAATTTTCTTAATATTCGTGTAGATTTTTAAAACGACCTGTTTTATGAGACGGAGGGAGTAATACTGACTAAAAGTACATTAAACTAACATTAATCACTTTCAATTAGAAAATTTCATTTCATATATTTAAATTTAAAATAATTTATTCCACGTGTCAATTTCTAGAGAAAAAATTTATTATAATATTTCTAAAATGCATACAATATACTCCACTTATTTTTATATATATATATATATATATATATATATATATATATATATATATATATATATATAGAGAGAGAGAGAGAGAGAGAGAGAGAGAGAGAGAGAGAGAGAGAGAGAGAGAGAGAGAGAGAGAATGGGTAACTTGTGCACAAGGCTTAGGATGTGCATTGTGCACAAAATATTATTCGGTGAAATGTGAAACATTATTCAGTGAAATTTAAAGCATTATTCGGTGAAATGTGAGTATTGTTTAGGGGAATGTGAAACATTATTTGGTGAAATTTGAGGCATTCTATATAAATTGTAACTATTGTTTAGGGAATTGAGGTTTCTTTTATTTGAAATGGATAAATAAAAAAACTAAACATTATTCGGTAGAATGTTATAAATTATTCAGTGGAATTGGGACGTTTTCATCTGAACTGAACGGAAAAAAAACATAACAGTGTTCGGTAGAATGTTTCACATTTCACCTAATAATATTTGTGCACAATGCACACCCCTTACGGTGTGCACACCCGAACCACACCCTATATATATATATATATATATATATATATATATATATATATTAGATCCGATATAGATCGGAATTACACAAAGGCAGTTATGCCATGCGCTCCCTCCAGGCGTTAATGGTTGTGGCGATTTCTTTTCGGCCTTTGGTTGATGTGCGGTTTTGAATCTTGGAAGTTTTCTTCCCCGACATGAAATTTGGGTAATTTTCCCAAACCTTTTCTTGTTCCTAAAATCTGATATTTCCTTGAAATGAAATCAGGGGACTTTCCCCAAATCGAATACTAGATCCGACTCTGAGATGAAATCTTCAAATCTTGATTCATGATTACATACAACTGAGAAAACAAATCAACCTCTACAGAACAGATCGGATATATGAACCCCATCCACCCAGCCTTGTATTAGATTCGCGAAAAGGTCTAGATCATGATTTTCTGATATGGACTTTTTGCCTTGTGTTTAACCAGAATCAAGCACAATTCCAAGATTAGAAGAAAAGCAATGAAAGACATCATATCGGTTTGTATTAACCACTATGAACTGAACAAATTACTTCGTGGAAAATATTAACCCTTCTTGGTGTCCCGGATCCAGGTTCTAGGCCTCCACCGAGCAACCCACAGGCCCAAACAAGCTCGAATAGTATACGAGTCTAGATCGGATGGTTTTCATTTCCCTGTTGCCACCAACGGTGTTTGTTGAACTCCACCGATTCGATCCTATTGTAGATTTGTATTGTGCTTGCGTTGCAAGTGTGAGACAAATTTGAAAAAAGAAAATTGAAATCTTTTCACATATTGAGTGGAAGAAAATTGGAAAACGGGAGACAAATTTGAAAAAAGAAAATTGAAATCATTTCACATATATATTTTTTTGGATTAGGAAATAATTCGAGATCAGATATACCTGAATCTCGATGGTTGATAAGTCGGCAGACGATAACCCGTCAAAGCATACAATCGAAAACGAAAACAAAAAGCGATGCAATACAACAAGTGGAAACGCGGAAGAAAATTGGAAAACGGAATAATAGGAAAAAAGAAAAAACCTTTATGGCTTATGGTGTAAGCTTTTGTCTGCACATCTTGGAGCCCAAGATTGGAACCATGACGTAGAAAATAATAATTTTTTATTAAAAAAAATTGAAAATTAACTGGAATTGAAAGTAATTTTTTAGTGAAATTGCAAAAGAAAAATACTGAAAATCCATCATGGATTTTTTCAAACTTGCTAGTAAAATGGAAATAATTGAACACGGTTATTGAACTTGGGGCACATCGGACCTCGTCTAGCCTTGGCTTGGCGGTTATTTTGTTTTTGTGTGGTTTGATTTGTGGTTTGTGTTTAGTTTCGGAAGAAGGTGCAGTCATGCGACCCTGTTGATCATGAAGATTGTGGCAGTGTTCGGGGTCTCCGAAGATCTCTCATCTAGGTGAGGGGAACGTCGTGTGATCCACAATTTTTCAGGAGTCGTCTCTTCCCTATCGTGGCTTCTGCTTCCGTCTTCCGGCGGTGAGACGTCGCGTTAGCCTCGCTATCCCATGTTTTCACTATTCACCTACCTTTTCGAGTCATCCATGTACATCGAGCATGATGCTGTTGGCCAACCACGAGGTTTCTTCATTCTGTTATTTCCTTTGGTTTGTTACCGTACCATGACGGTTAGCCCGTCTGGCGATTCTCGCCCTTAGACAATGGTTTGTCTGATATTTCGAATTCTTACCTCTATCAATATATATATATTATACTGATTATAAAATTTGATTATAAACGATGGATGATTCAAAAATACTACCATAATCTTTTATATAAAAAAAAATTATGTTGGAATGTTAGTTGAATAATAATTTGTAATTAAGTTTTCTAATATTAATCATTTAAATGGTATAACACTGTAAATAATTTGTTGCATCTTATTGTTACTAAAAATACAACATGTTTGGACAAATTTGGTATGCAGTGTTTGATGGATTCACGATGACGTGTCTTCAAAGGGGTAAATCACAAGTCATAATGTGTTATCCAAGATGCTAATTATGAGCTAAGTCAGAAATTCAATCGACAAATAAAGTCACAGATCATACATTGTTGAATATTGAGAGAAAATGTTGTCATATGGTTCACACTATATATCGTTGAATATCGAGAGGGAGAGGGTGGGGGTGGAAGGGGTAGTCAAATAGTGCAAACTCGTGAAAAAGATGTGATGTCTCAGCTAATTAACAAAAAAGATGTTCAATTGAGGAAGACCTCAATTGTTGCTTAAAAAATAAAATAAACATTTGTGTGAGTTTGTGAGCAATGATAGAGTTAAGAATTATTTTATAAAGGAGACTCAATTTTTAATTTTTTTATTATACCCATATATGACAAAGAATGTTAGAAAAAATATTTTTAAAAAACCCTTAAAATTTATTATTTTAACCATCATTTTTAATTGAAAAAACTATGAGAAGCAAAAATTTTGCCAAAGGAATTTGAACTCACAACTTCACGATTTAATACTCACTTTGTACCAATTAAAATAAATAAACTTTATAATTTATTATAATTTATTTTTATTAATTTAGTTCTAAACTTACAATTTTTTTTTTTTTAAAAAGCATGCCATATTTTTCCTTCCCAACTAGGGGGGACTTAAGCCACTCCGCACACCCGTAACTTGCTTGTGTGTAAGAGCTATTCAAATGTTGCCAACCTTGGAGATAGACTTGAGCAGACGTGAGCTAACCCGCCTGACCCGCCCGGGGAAAAAGGCGGGCTTGGGTAGTATAATCGGCTCAACCGGGCCGACATCTTCATTTGATGGGCTTTGATTGGGCATACCGTGTTATTGATCATCGAATCCTTTTCAATTTATTATCGTTTCCTACGAATTCCTCCCGTCTTGGTTTAAATAGATTAAAAGTCCCACGAGTCCAATTAATCCCTTACACCTCAATGCAACCTTAATACGGTCAAGGTTTAATAAAGAGATAGCACAACGTCCCAAGAACTTGAGCATATAAATAACACCAACTAAACACGGTAAATCAATGTTTAACATTATATGTCAACTCCCTACATAATCATGTTTCAAACACGGAATCCACAATCTTATGCGTGTTACTACGAAAATAACACAAATACGAAAGTATTAAATCATAGCATGAAAAAAATATTACCAAGGTAGCTACTCAAGATAATTAACATCAATAACATAATCAATATCACACAAAGAAGTTGAAAGAATTATAGAGGAAAAATAACTTGAATTAGAAACTCACAAACCACCAACCAAGTCTTGAAAGTGTAGGCGAAAACTAGAAAATTAGCCAAATATGGTTTACCTAAGCTTTCTTCTCTTTGATGGTGATTGCTCTACTTTAATCCATAAGAAAACTAATCCTAAAAATCCTATTTATAAGCCTAAATTTTGAATAAACAAGGTAAAAGATAGAAAAATAAGATAGAGTTTTTCTAAACAAACTAGATAAAAGATAGACTTTCCAAATTCAATCCGGAGTCATTTTTGCTGGGAGCGAGAATTTCCGCTAGCAGCGAATTGCCTCGGTTGAGCCAATGTTGGATTTTTGCTAGCACCTCGCTACTAGACTCGCTAGCAGCGAGGCCAACCTTCCGCGGCAGCGAGACCATTCTTCCGTTGGAGCAAAACCACCTACTCGCTGCAGCGACTCCCTTCGCTGGTAGCGAGTTTCCTTTCGCTAGCAGCGATTCGTGTTGCTTACTTGCTGACTCTTGGGCTGACTCTATTCGCTGGCAGTGAGCTCCATTCGCTGGCAGCGAGACGTATTGGCTCCTAGACATGCGCCCACTGACTCCACTCTCTGGAAGTGAGATCCCATTCGCTAGCAGCGAGTTCTGCTTAGGACACCTTCTCGCACATGATGTTCCTGACTTGATTCGCTGCAGAGGAAAGCCATTCGCTGTCAGTGAATTTCGAGTAGAACACCATCATGTAGATCTTCGAAATATCTTTCCGACGCATGCTCATATGCGTCGATCGGACATTCGAGGCCTCCGGAAAGTGCATTACAAGTTCAGCTCGCCGGTCGGACAGCTTTCGCGACTCGCCATTGTTTTCGCTCTTAGACCTTGATTTCGTACTTCGTTGCTCCTTAGGTTGTTCCATGCTTTTCGGGACTTCTTCCTTAAGCTTTCTCAAGTCTCACCTTAGCCTCTCTTAGCTTTGTTCCTCGTGTTCTTTGCCTCGGATCAACGAATCTACATAAAACCATCGAAATAGCGTAGATTCCGAACTTTCCCACAAAACGAGCGTTAATCTAATTAACACTGAAACATGAATATATGAAAATGAAATGCACCTAAACTAATCTATAATGCCCATTAGAAACATGCTTTATCAATATGGAAATAATTAAGTTTGTTCTATGTCCGCCACCGTTCTAAAAAAAGGCCTGGGCCTCCGTCTAGATCCCGCCTAGACCCTTGAAGGTCCCCCACCTTTGAGTTTAGCCGCCTAGACCCTTGAAGGTCACGCGCAAGGTCTTGGCAACCTTGCAGCCTTGCGGGTTTGACGAGTTAGAGAAAAAAACCATTTTGAGGTTTTAACTCATAAAATCCCCACATGTCGATCTCTCTCTTAGTTTTCTACCTCTATACTCTCTCTTACTCTTGATCCCTCACTCCCATAGTCCTCTAACTCACGACCTAGGTCTCGTTGTTAACGCCTAGACTATTAATTAAAGTTTACTTGTTTCTATATGTTATGAATTAAACTATATTATTTTATATACGTATTGAATATGGCATAGGATTAAAAATACATCTCAAAATAGTAAATCCGCCTAGACCCCGCACAATCCGCCTATACCCTTGACCCTATCTAACCGCCGAGCATCCGCCAAGCGTTTTTTGGAACATTGATGTCCGCCTAGACGCCGCTTGGGCACCCGCCTAGCCGCCTAGGCCTTAGGCGACCACCCACCGCCTAGCGGCTGCCTAACGCCTTTTAGAACATTGATTAATATAAATGGACTATTTGTCAATTAAATGAGAAATTTAACTTACTCTAATGTAACAAATAAAATCTGGATTAATATATATGTGCATGATTAATATAAATGGACTATTTGTCGCCATTGCCCCCTTTATCTGGTGATATTGGCAAAAAATTCCTCAGCGTCTTCCCTGGAGATTGTTTAAATTAAATACATCTCTCCTACGCAAACATCGCGCTGGAGATTACCTAGTTCTCGGTTTAATGTCCCTTAAGTCGAAGGACGCTGGAGATTGTTAAGTAGGTCTCTCCTCCGCGAAAAGCGCGCTGGAGATTACCTAATTCTCGGTTTAATCTCCCTTGCGTGCAATGACGCTGGAGATTATTAAGTGGGTCTCTCCTTCGCGCCGAAGTCGCTGGAGATCGATTTTTAATAGATCCCTCATTCCCTTGAAATACGCTGGAGATTATCTAATTCTCAACCCGTTCCCTTTATAACATCCGAGAACACTGGAGATCGTTTGGTAAATGGTTATTTCTTCGCATGAGACTACGCTGGAGATTACTCAGATCTCAATTCGGCCTCTTTCGCGTTCAAAAAAAAACAATGGAGATTGCATTCAATAGCCACCTTTAGTTGGCAAACACAAGTGCCGATAACTAAAATACTAGAACTCCATTCATCCACTCTTCGCGACAAATCCAAACAACCAGCACCATATAGATATGTTGGTTTATTTATTATACACCAAGCAAAACCATCCAACAAAAGTAGCGATAGAACCACACAAAAGGTTACAAGAACGAAAAGTTCAACACCGAACCGTAAAATCTAAGTCACCATTTTGATCAAGACCATGATCCATAGCTACAACATCAAAACAAGAGTTTCCATCATACTCAAAGATCAAGCGTATCCTAATTCGAAGTTCATTCGAAACAACGAACTCGGGCCACCCGCTAGTAAACCAATATTTGATAGGCCCTAAGGGTTCCACCCCCCACGAATTCCTCATCAGCTCACGTCCATAAAATTGCACAAAGCCAAGTGCATCATAACCATAATCACGATATACGGATGGTAGAGGCTGCGACAACAACAAGCACATCAGAAAAGCTCGACTATCTTATCAAGAAATAAATTGCACAATACAACTTACCAGCCTATATAAATGCCCGTCCATGACACTATCCCGGGTAAAACCCCTCACGCGAGGAATAGTTACACCTGGAATATCAACTGGAGTCATAGGCATCATTTTCACAAATAAACTGCAATAACAACCTTGGGTTTCTTACCTTTTTATACTACAAAAATAAACAACAAAAGGCATCGCAGACCACCCATGTACACCACGAGGTCAACAAATATCAAATAACACAACAAAGAACACCTGATAAGTACAACCCCCCCCCCTCCATGCGGCAAACGAGGCTACAGGCAAACTTGATACACCGAGCTGCACGAAAAACATGCTAATGACACGCACCTCCCTGCTTCATGATGATTCAAAGATAACTCTGCAAAACAAACGTCCATATCCACTGAATACAGAACTAGTATAAATGAAAGCATTAGTTAATATACAAACGAAATTACTTGAAACAAAATGCCAAGTTTTGACATGGCTGCAGGAGAACTCTCTCCACCAGGAATCCCGCCACTAACCTTCTGACGAAACCCATTTTTCTGAATCCCGTGTCGGCGGGTTCCGGGATCAAGTGGAGCGCGGGCGAGCTCAGACGATCGGGCTTACCTGAGACGCGCGACGAGATTACCGTCGGCGTACCCAAACCTGTGCCGATCCGAGCTCAAGCCATACGCGGACCACCTTCCTCCCAAGGTTCCATCAACGTCGGTTTTTTACCAGCCGAGTCTAATCCCGCTTAAAACGGGGGCTCAAAGCTAGGGAATCCGGCCTCAACCGTTAGGGATCCCCCTTTCCGACCCCTAATAATGAGCCCCCGACCTCTTATTTATAGTACTAGCCCCCCTTCATGCAAGTCTACTTGTTGCCAAATGTCACATGCCATAAGACATGTGGGAGGGGGGCATGGATGCCAAGTGTCATGGCACATGCGTTAGAGCCGCAGACAGTTTATCGTCCGCGGACGTCTTAAGTCGGCATCTTAATTTGTATTCGCTTATTTTTCATACTTGTAAGGTCCTATTTATATAGCGGGGAACCTTATTATATATAATATATTCTTATTTACTCGTGATACCGTAAATATTATTATTTATTTTGTGGTGTTTCGTCACAGCTCCTCGAACCTTAGTTAAGATGAGACTTAGCTAGGGTTCGATTCAAACGAGACAACATATGCATTTGTACTTCGTCTTCCTTCGGAGGAGTGCCCAATACATCAGATTTTTTGCGTAAAGTTTTAACTATGTTTATTTGGTCTAGGCTGTACCCAACTCATTAGTGGGTTGCCTACGTATCTCTTGGGAAGAGAATCAAGCCTTTCGTAGTTCAATCAGGAAGCCCTCGGCGGATGAGAGCTGCGACGTTGAGGGGCTTTATTTTATACTCATTTAGAGTTTATCTCCGCGAGCTTACAACTACAGCAGGAGGCCCTCTGCGAGCATAGCTCTAGCATCGAGGGATTTAGTTTATATCGTTAAGAGTTTATCTCCGCGAGTTTACCAGCTACGAGCAGGCGGCCCTCTGCGAGCATAGCTCCAACGTCGAGGGACTTATCAAATGTGCTCCGAGAGGTTTAATCTACGATCATAGGCCCTCCGCGAGCGATAGCTCCAGCGTCGAGGGATTTAATTTATACTCGTTAAGAGTTTATCTCCGCGAGCTTACCAGCTACGAGCAGGAGGCCCTCTGGGAGCAATAGCTCAAGCGTCGAGGGATTTAATTTATACTCGTTAAGAGTTTATCTCCGCGAGCTTACCAACTACGATCGGAGGCCTTGTGCGAGCATAGCTCCTGTATCGAGGGACTTAGTCAAAACTTCAATCCGGGAGGCTAGCTCTACCGGATGCCCGACGCGGAGAAAGCTCCAGCGTCCTGGGACTTATTAAAATCTTCAATGGAGGCCCGTAGATGGTAGGCTTCGGTAGCACTTTGAGTGTTGTGACTAAGCATTTGAACCGAATAAACCATTTTTCTTACCAAACCTGACTTCAAATAGACAGTTTAATTGGGCAAGATTTATGGCCGCACATTGATGAACAAACATGGCAAGATTCATGACAGTAAATGAATCATCAAGTACCAATTTGCCTTCAAACATCACACCACACCTTATTCAAATTAGCAAAGAATTCGAAGGTAATTTGAACCTCAAGTGAGTACCATCAGCGGCTGCACTACAAAATTCCAAAACTCTTCCATAAGAACAATCATATATCCCTTTGTGTATCTACCACCGTATTTCTTATTTCATTATAATTTGTCCCAAATCAAGCTAAAAATAGGCAGCTGTCTTATTTTAACGAATGCCCTGAACGAGCTACGAGCTCCTAGCATCGAGGGACTTGTTTTATGATTAGATCGTTCAAATATACATCCCAAACTCCGAGTATCGAATTCGGTTGTTTGAATGCACGAATAATATTCTAAGGTGTTGATTCCAACTGCCCATGCTCTAGTCATGAAAATTAACTAAAGTGCATCAAATTATAGGGTGAAGTCTAAACAATACCTTTTCGATGTGTATTCGAGAGGTATACATTCCCTGAAAAATAAAAGGGGTGTGCCTATACCTCTGTTTTCCATGCATATGACTTACCTTCTCTTTTCAAAAGATGAAAAAGAGACGCCTTGACATCACCAAAGAAGCCAAGCCATGCCGTGCTAACACAGCATATGTGCTTCTTGATCATCCTCCATACTATATAGACTCTTGGAAGAATGTATACATGTTCCACCAACCAGGCCATCCAAATAGTTGTGATTTTGCTCGCGCTCCACAATATTGACATCCTTCTTGTCCGCTGAAGTCTCCGAAACCTCTAATTTCGAATTTCATCAGCATCAGGGTTTTAGCTATGGTACTATTGACGAGTGAATTCTTGCCTGAGAGAAAAATATTCAATCCTTTGCAAAGGCGACTCGTCGCTCTTCATCCGCGTACGATCGACTGGCAGTAGCTTTGGTCAGAAACCCCCAATCGCTCGGATGGCTCAATCGGCAAGTGAAGGCAACTCGGCGCCCTACATCCGCGTACATTCTACTAAGAGCAGCCTTAATCAGATCATCCGATGGCTCGTATTGCTTAAACGATAAGTGAAGGTGACTCGACGCCCTTCTTTGGCCGCTAACGATCAATATTGCTATTGCGAAGACAGAATTATAAATGTTGCCCTCTTGCGAGACCTTGAGCTTCTGATTGAAAAGTCAGTGTTGGGTTACCCAAACCGAATTTTTCGCGGCTTTTCGATTTAGCTGTAATTAACCACCCGCGTGCTTCAGATCGGGATGGGTGAAAGATCACCATCCCCCTTGCAAACACACCAGCCTGTTGCTTCAACTTTCGCTCTGGACTGACGCGGAGATCTAGATCAGGGAGATGGTCCAGGTCGACCAAATAAATACATATTGATTTCGGGTTTAGCATTTAGTGTTTGGGTTTGGGCCCCTCAGTATTGGGTCAGCCCATTCCCATTGCAGTATAAATTGAGGAGACGCTAAGCTTCTCTGAAATAGAACATCTTCTTTATCCGCAGGCAATCCAAAGATCTCTGCTTTGAATCATCTGCGGAAAGTAGCAGCTCTGTCTTCTAGCACCTGATTTTCAAGCAAGATCCGTCTACGAATCCTTGCTTATACTTTGCTCCGAGAGCCATTCTTATCGCTCGATCCTAGTTGAAGAAGTTGATGCTGGTGAACGGTGTCCGCACAAGCCGTAACCCTGGATTGTCTAAGTGCGACAAGTAGAGAGGATCATACAACGCTGCGATCTGGAGCTAATCCACCAGGTTCCTGCGAAACGGGGTAATTGGATGTACCTTGCTGTCTCCCACGGCGTGATTGTCAACAAATGTGCTTGAGGCGCAAGTTTAGTAAAGGACCACATGATCAAGCCCCGGAAGTTCCGACGTCGTGCGAGGCATTGGCCAAAGCAAGAACAGAGCTCGAATGAGCTCCATCAATGGCGGAATCCGTAGACAGAAATGAGAGGAGGAAAGGTCTGTTAGGTCTCTCCAACCAAATTGATTACGCGTTCAGATCCCCCACCCAATTATATATGAGCTCTCCCTGAAAAGTATTTATACTAGTTTCCTTATGCTGCCAGTACCAGCCTTTTAATTGCTTGCCTCATTTCGTACACAATCGGTCCCTCGTCTGCAACCGAGACTCAGTTTTTTACCCGCGAGCTTAAAGCTACAAGTGGGAGGCCCTCCGTCATCTCAGAGGACCTCAGTTAAATCTTCGATCCGAGACGCGAACTTTTCGACCGGTTGCCCGACGCGGAGAAAGCTCCAGCGTCCGGGACTTAAAGAAATATTCGATCCGGGAGGCTTGCTCTATAACCGGATGCCCGACGCGGAGCAAGATCACGTGTAATGGGACTTAATAAAATATTCGATCCGGGAGGCAAGCTCTACGACCGGATGTCCGACGCGGAGCAAGATCACGCGTAATGGGACTTAATAAAATATCATCTCCGAGAATGCAGATTCGATCGGAGGCCCGACGCGGAGCCAAGCTCCAGCGTCCTAGGACTTAATATAAAATATCATCTCCGAGAATGCAGATTCGATCGGAGGCTCGATGCGGAGCCAAGCTCAAGTGTCCTAGGACTTAATATAAAATATCATCTCCGAGAATGCAGATTCGATCAGAGGCCCGACGCGGAGCCAAGCTCTAGCGTCCTAGGACTTAATATAAAATACCATCTCCGAGAATGCAGATTCGATCGGAGGCCCGACGCGGAGCCAAGCTCAAGCGTCCTAGGACTTAATATAAAATATCATCTCCGAGAATGCAGATTCGATCGGAGGCCCGACGCGGAGCCAAGCTCCAGCGTCCTAGGACTTAATATAAAATATCATATCCGAGAATGCAGATTCGATCGGAGGCCCGACGCAGAGCCAAGCTCCAGCGTCCTAGAACTTAATATAAAATATCATCTCCGAGAATGCAGATTCGATCGGAGGCCCGACGCGGAGCCAAGCTCCAGCGTCTTAGGACTTAATATAAAATATCATCTCCGAGAATGCAGATTCGATCAGAGGCCCGACGCGGAGCCAAGCTCAAGCGTCCTAGGACTTAATATAAAATATCATCTCCGAGAATGCAGATTCGATCGGAGGCCCGACGCGGAGCCAAGCTCCAGCGTCCTAGGACTTAATATAAAATATCATATCCGAGAATGCAGATTCGATCGGAGGCCCAACGCGTAACCAAGCTCCAGCGTCCTAGGACTTAATATAAAATATCATCTCCGAGAATGCAGATTCGATCGGAGGCCCGACGCGGAGCCAAGCTCCAGCGTCCTAGGACTTAATATAAAATATCATCTCCGAGAATGCAGATTCGATCGGAGGCCCGACGCGGAGCCAAACTCTAGCGTCCTAGGACTTAATATAAAATATCATCTCCGAGAATGCAGATTCGATCGGAGGCCCGACGCGGAGCCAAGCTCAAGCGTCCTAGGACTTAATATAAAATATCATCTCCGGGAATGCAGATTCGATCGGAGGCCCGACGCGGAGCCAAGCTCAGCGTCCTAGGACTTAATATAAAATATCATATCCGAGAATGCAGATTCGATCGGAGGCCCGACGCGGAGCCAAGCTCTAGCGTCCCAGGACTTAATATAAAATATCATCTCCGAGAATGCAGATTCGATCGGAGGCCCGACGCGAAGCCAAGCTCCAGCGTCCTAGGACTTAATATAAAATATCATCTCCGAGAATGCAGATTTGATCGGAGGCCCGACGCGGAGCCAAACTCTAGCGTCCTAGGACTTAATATAAAATATCATCTCCGAGAATGCAGATTCGATCGGAGGCCCGACGCGGAGCCAAGCTCCAGCGTCCTAGGACTTAATATAAAATATCATCTCCGAGAATGCAGATTCGATCGGAGGCCCGACGCGGAGCCAAGCTCCAACATCCTAGGACTTAATATAAAATATCATCTCCGAGAACGCAGATTCGATCGGAGGCCCGACGCGGAGCCAAGCTCTAGCGTCCTAGGACTTAATATAAAATATCATCTCTGAGAATGTAGCTTCGATCGGAGGCCCTCCGCAAGTATGGCTCTGCACTGAGAGGCTTATGATAGTAAAACATGGATGCACACGCTTCATTCCTCCCGCTTTGTATATATATATATATATATATATATATATATATATATATATATATATATATATATATATATATATATATATATATATATATGACATTGAAACATGTATATATGACAACAAAAAATGTATATATATACATGATAGTAAGATATTAGAAACCTATTATATATATACTCTCCGATCAACTTGCATATATATAACAATAAAACATGGAACAAGCTTTGTAAAAGTCCTAAGGCAGTATCTTCATTTTTTGCTTATTGTTCCAAATTTCACATTTCTTTAAACAAATACCGATCAATAATACTTAATCCATTCACCAAACTTTATGTAATGATAGTGATCAGCAAAAAAGAAAGAAAGAGGAGGAAATGGTACGCGCACACCATCTTGTGAAAGCTAAAATTCTTTGATGGTTTTTGTCGCGGATGGACCCCGATAGGGGAGACACCTGGAGATCATGAGGGATCTTACCAACATCAGCAAGGCTTTGTAAATAGATAGGTTCGTGACCGATTCGTTGCCCCAAGATATTCTACTTTAGAGAGAGGTGTGCAGCGAATATAATACAATGCCTTCACAAATTCTGGGAATCGGATGCTAATACCCAGCTTAACCCAGTTCAATAAATATAAAAACAAAAATCCCTCCAAGTTGAGTGATCTGTTGCACATGAATTCAAATGCATGCATATCATTTTTTACTAGAAATCGTGGAACACTTGAATAAATAAAGGTGAAAGGACTCTTTAATTTCAAGTAGCTTATACCCGATCATGCCCGAAGTCCAGATTTGGCATACATATCTTCATATCAAGCGACAGCGCATACGTATTTACATATCTTTCAATTGATCGCTTACCTCAATTCGATTGTTTGTTACCTCTTAGCGTGAGAATGTCCCCACGGACGGCGCCAGTGACAAAACCCGTTTTTCTGAATCCCGTGTCGGCGGGTTCCGGGATCAAGTGGAGCGCGGGCGAGCTCAGACGATCGGGCTTACCTAAGACGCGCGACGAGATTACCGTCGGCGTACCCAAACCTGTGCCGATCCGAGCTCAAGCCATACGCGGATCACCATCCTCCCAAGGTTCCATCAACGTCGGTTTTTTACCAGCCGAGTCTAATCCCGCTTAAAAGGGGGGATCAAAGCTAGGGAATCAGGCCTCAACCGTTAGGGATCCCCCTTTCCGACCCCTAATAATGAGCCCCCGACCTCTTATTTATAGTACTAGCCCCCCTTCATGCAAGTCTACTTGTTGCCAAATGTCACATGCCATAAGACATGTGGGAGGGGGGCATGGATGCCAAGTGTCATGGCACATGCGTTAGAGCCGCGGGCAGTTTATCGTCCGCGGACGTCTTAAGTCGGCATCTTAATTTGTATTCGCCTCTTTTTCATACTTGTAAGGTCCTATTTATATAGCGGGGAACCTTATTATATATAATATATTCTTATTTACTCGTGATACCGCAAATATTATTATTTATTTTGTGGTGTTTCATCACCTTCATCATGAATACTATGCTTTTCCCAAATCCTAAATTTTCCAGGATAATCCTTAGGGAAAGCCTACTACACAGGCTTCCCTTACCATATATCTTTGTAGAATTCGGGGACGAAATACTAGACCAAATCTTTCTATGTTCTCCCTCGAACCAGGAATTCGTGGTGCTAGTCGAACGAGATGAAGGGGATTGGTTCTCTCTTTTGAAAGGTTGGAGATCTTTCGCGAGCAATAACAACCTCAGAATAGGGAGCCGCCTTACCTTCGAGTACCAAGGATAATCTCACTTTGATGTGGCAATAGAGCAACCAGGCTCAGAAGAAAACGGAGATGTTTTTCCCGACTACCTGTGCTACGAAGAAATATAACTATAGAAGATACAAGTCAATCTCTACTATATTTCATCACTAAAAAATGATAGCTTTATCTGTCATCCGCATAACATCTAATAAATCCGTGAACCCTACTTTTTGTCATCTCATTATTCATTTCATAAAACGATCAATGACATGAGATGGATAAGGGTATCGCGAATTTGCCTTTCATACAAGAGCACTAGCAGTAATAGGTCAAATTCTAGTCTCGGAAAGACAAAAGTAATAACAACAGAGCAAACCCTTAAGAAAAACAAGCAAAAGGCATATACAGAAATACATCGCATTTAAAGATAAAATAGTCACAAAACACCATAACAAGACATTGCTTGTCATAGGCCGAAATGTTCTCCATCCCAAAAAATAGCGTAAACCGCAGCAGAGCACAAGGCTCTCACCATGGGTAAAAATGTTTTCGACTTCCGAACACAAAACAACTTAAAGAATTGATAAGAAGGATAAGACAGTTTTTAAGTGCCAGTAGGAGGATTGTTGTCGCCATCGCGAGTAGGCTCAGGAATGATCTCATCAGCAAGCGGAGGATCGAGGGCTACGATGTCGTCAATAGAAGCATGAAGAGGAGCAGACAGGCCACGTTGAGGATCATTAAGCTTCATATCCCCAGATTCATAACTGGGAGGAAACATCCTCACGACATCCCCAAGATGAGAGAAACGATTGACGCTCTGGGCAATTCCACCTTCCACCCTTTCCATAAAGGCGTCAGTCACCATGTCGTAAAGGACATCCTATCCATCAGTCTCAAGATAGCGACCTAATCAACCTCGACCATCCTCTCCCATGACACTGGATAGCCACCCCTGGCCTTCATCACTGAGCATAAACTCGCAAAGCGTACTCTTGGTAAGAAGGATATCCTCACCAGATGTAAAACGCCCCAGTTGTGCTCTTATAACCATAAGCTCTTCGCGGGCAGTGTTTAACTCGCGCTCAAGATCCGTGAGCTGACCCCTCAAACGTGTGACCACCAATTCACACTGGACCCCGTCTCTTGGGCCTTCGCGAGCTCAACCCGTGACAGATCCAGCTCTTTCTTCACCGCCTCACCCTCTTTCTGAGATTTCTCCAAAGCTTCTTTCAAACTGTCGATGGTTACCTCCCGGAGCTCCGCATCCCTCAATTTCTCCACCTTCATCTTCAAAGTATTGTTTATCGCTCTTAACTCCCTCACTTTGTCGTCATAATTTCTTAGACGCCCAACCACCTCAGACCATTGCAGATTATCCTACGACGAAACGCGGAGAATGGTGAACACACGTACAAAATAAGGAAAGAAGGAAAGAAGGAAAGGATAAATCGCGAAGGAAGTTACCCAACATCTGGTTTTTTGACCATGCTCCTAAAATTCTTCATCTGGCAGATGATGAAGATACTCCCGTTCGGCCAGACAACTTTTCTTGCGAATCTCCAATTTCTTAATATCAATTGGGTCAAACTCGGGTAGCCGGTAGGCCGACATGGAGATCCTTGAATTGGTAATCGGCTCAGCACTCAAAAGCATGGTGGTCCCTACCCCCTCCCTTTGTTTTTTGTGCCTGTGTTGAACCAGGGGTAGGTCCTCTAACGACACACTTTTTCGATCCCCGACTGACTCTTTCCCTTTCGAACTCTTTGTCGCGAGGGGGGAGCTACGGGGAAAATCCTGTTGGCCACCACTCGCTCGTGGGGTAATGGTAGAAGTCGGCTTGGATGCACCCCTAGCAACACTTTTCTTCTTCACTAGTGCAGAAATTTTGACTTATCTACCAACATATCTGCAAAAGAATTAAAACAGAAGTCAATCAGAGAAAAATCGTGATCAAAATATTAGAAAGCTTAAAAACTCCTAGACACCGACCCGGTCGATGCGGGAGACTAAGTCCGGCCATCTCCAGACGAACCGGAGTTACGATTTCCCTATAACCCCGTATCCACGCAACTCTTTCCTCGAATGCAACCCTCCATCTTTTCGCCGCGACATCTTTGTCTTTAGGAGAGGCATACTCGCCAGGCTTGGTCACAAAGTTCAAAAAGGTCTTTGTTGGATCGCGAACAAGGAACCAATTTCTTCTCCATCCCTGGCTGCTAGACAACCTCTTAATTATTTTTCTAGTTAGAGAGGCAGACACCAGTCCCTCGCTGTGTCTAAAAGAGAGAACGAAAAAGAGATGGTCCAATGACGGCGTTTGCTTGATAGTAGCACCCCGCATGATATAGACCGCGAGGTACATCCACTCCCAAAAATTCCGAATAAAGCTGGGGGAGAGGAAAGTGAAACCCTTGAAGCAAACTACCCAGGTGGACAATAACATGGTCTTTGTACTCGTTCAAACATCCTCCACTCCCAGTAGCCAGGCCTATTTCTATCCCAGCCGGCCATAGGTAAAGTTTAGCCACCTCCTCCAGATGCTTGACATTGAGAATTGATTCTTCTCCCAGCATCTTAGTTACGGTAGGAGCTACGCGTTCCGTAAAAATCATTGGGATAGGAGGAAGTGCAGCATGAGCACAGCCTTTACAGAAACTGCAATTGTCTGCCTCTGCTCGTTCATAGGGAGGCAAGGCGAAATCACCCGGAACTACACGGATAGGTTTCTTACTCTCTTTGGGTACACGAGATGACTCGCCTTTTCCCAAATCGTTGATGAACTCCGAAGTATGACAATACTCGATATTATACCTCTTCAAGGGGCACTTGATGGATCCGGCCATTTTCCGTTTTTTCGCACTCTGGTCAGCCCCGAGGTTTACTCTTTTTCTTTTCACTTCGCGCGGTTTTTTACTTGGTGGGAGAGGAGCAGGACTCGTTGTAGACTCCGAGTCAACGTCAACTAGAGATCTTGTTCGCGAGGAACTAACCTCCTCATGCTCATAGCCAACACTCCGGTTCTGGCTATCACTCTCATTTGACATCTTAATTCTAGAACAAGAAGAAAACCCCTGGAAAAGACGCAAAGAAAGAGAAAATCAACAATGGGAAGCGACCTTTTCAACATCGTGGGTAAACAAATTTGGCGCCTAAAAGTCCTTTTCTGGGCTCATGTTGGCGCCTCACGCTCCCCCCGAAATGGTGTTGAAAAGATGTCCCCCCCCCGCAGGATGACGGTTAAGAGACGCCTTTTCGTCTCCTCCGTAAAAGTTTCTCGATTTTCGAGAAATCATCTCTGGGAAAAACAAAAAGAGGGAGACAAAGGTTTCATCCGCCTCCCACCGTCGGAGGGTTCCCAAAAAACCCAAAACCGTCTGAGGGCTCTCGAAAAACCCAAGAACAGTACTACCCCGCTCCAACGCCGCCCCGCTCTCACTAGGTAGTCTTTGACTACTCCATGAAAATCAACCGTAACTAAGGGAACAAAAGAGGGAAGAGGGGATGAGACACCAGGGCGTACCCCAGTCTCCGTCCCATAACCACCGTACCCCTCACCAAAGGAGGGCGGTTCCACCACTGAGGGTTGCGTCCTTTGCCCTAAAATGCTTAAGAAACAAGCACAAAACTAGAAATTGAACAAGGCAAGAGAAAGATCGAAGAACACTTACTTGAGAAGTATGGAAGAGAAACGCCGGTAAGCTTGGAAGACTGAGGAACGGACCACCACCAAACTCCGATCTCGTTTCTCTGGGAACACAGAAAACTCTTGGCCTCTCTCTCTCTCTCCTCTTTGTGTGTTCAGAAATGTGAAATGAGGAAGAATAAGGTGAAAACCCCACTTATAGGTCTCTGTGGGGTCACCCCGTCAAATGGGACGAAAAACACGTCAGGCCCAATCAACGCCCATTCAATGAACCGGCTTTTTCGCGGGAAGCATCGTCTTTGTCGAAACCTAATCGCAAACAATGTATCGCTCGCGATCCGGTTATGAGGAGATATGACGATGTCATAGAAAATAGGCCTATTAAATAACACAAGTATAACGTCATAAATAAGCCACTCAACGCAAAAAGACATCTAGCCCCACTACAAGATTCATCGCGAGTAAAGTACCCGGTCAAATCCCGACCAAACCCAACACCATCAAAAACCTTGGTCCATATTTCCCCGTGACCTATATCTTAGTATAAACCCGCGTAAGAACCAGGACAAGTTCCCCAAGTACCTCGTGGCTCTCCGGGATCCTAGCAAGCAACTCGCTGGCTCAAGCACCTCACCTCTAAGAGCACTACGTGTATTGCCTATACCCCAAGCATGAAGGCATGAACTACACGTGTCCTATATAAAACCACGAGGTCGCCAGCCAGCTTCTCGCTTGGTTTCCCTATAAATACCCCCCTCCGACCTCAAAGGCAGGGATCCGATTCAAGATAGAAAGTAGAAGAGCTATGATTGCCTCCCGGACCTAAAGCCCCCCGGAGTTGAGATCTTAAGATCTTTGGTCGGAGAAGAACGTTCTTGGAATAAGAACCTCACCTCACTTCCTCTCAAGCCGACGACTGAGCGGTTCAAATCCTCGCGAGCCAAACATACCATCCCCATCGCTTGGACTAGTAAAACGCATAACCTGATTATCACCCCCCACGGTTAAGGCTTGCAGGTATTTCAAGTCTTTTTATCGTCATAATGAAGTAATAAGTACAAGTGAAATTCAACGATCACGTCACTAGTCGAAGAACCTTACATAAAATCAAGACACTAGCTACTAGCTAGGCTAACTCAGGCTAACTCATGTACTCTCTTTCTTCAACGATTAAAAAGGAGTATAACTTATAACCACTCTTAAGGTTGTAGTCGTAGAGACGTTCTACATGCAGTTTCTGAAGTCATAACCACAAAGATACTAAATAATCGGATATTGATCGACTATAACCGCCGTTTACGTGCTGATACAAAGATAGTAATACACATATACTAGGTTATGTTTAAAACACTACCCCTTGAATTTGGTAAATAAAGACCGGTCATCCGGATTCACCCGTAAACTATCATAATGGAACAAAATTGACACACGTCTCCTAAATCTCAAGTAAAAAAAAATTAAATTATGACACATGTCTCCTAAATCTCAAGTAAAAAAATTAACGGAACAAAATTGTCATAATAACGACCCAATATTCAACCAACCGTAAATGAATTAATTGCTATCAATTTCTGGCAAATTTATACTTGTGTAATATTATTTTCTTTAGTTTTTTTGATAAGGTAAGAATTCGATTTCGAGTGTTAGACAAGTCTGATCTCTCGAATAGCTGATAAGTCGGTAGACGGCGAACCGTCGAACATAGAACAAACTAAATAACAAAAATTAATATAGATGAAAGAAAAACCCAAATAACTCATCATAATATGGGCATGCCACATTATTACTTGTATGAAGTTGAATAGTTTGATTCAAACGAATTGTATCTGGAATTAACTAATACAAATAATACATGCATATGCTTCCTTTTATATGATAGATTAAATATCATAAAATATCCTATAGACTATGTCCTAGCTCAAACTATGTGAACTCGATCGATCAATATTTAACGTAAATTTTATGGGGTGTGTTAGGTTGGATTTTGTATTAATTTTAAAATTAAATTATATGTGAAATTAATGTCAACAATTGTAATATCAAACTAATACTGTTCTCGCGTCATGAGATATTTTTTTAAAATAAAATATTAATAATATAACAAATCAATATTTTAAATACATGAAAGAAAATATGATTTTTGTCCAATTTACATCATATCATGCATATAATATAAAGTTGGGAATATTGGAAAGGGTTTTATCTACTACAGTATTAATTATATTTATTGGGCATTAATTAAATCAATAAACATTTCATATAATTTATTTCATAAAGTATATTTTGGTAAAAGAATTTACAGTTATATATTAAAAAATTGAATAGTAACTATCTTAAATTCAAGCATAAAGATTTATTAGTTTAAGTTTATGTTTTAAAAATATATTCTAAAAACATTCGTCATGTTTTAATTGGAAGTTTAAAATTTTGTACATACAACTAGTGTATGTGTACATTTGTCCCTGATCGATAAAATGTCCATGGTTATAGTAGCCCCCCACCCCCCCCCCCCCCCAAAAAAAAAGAGGATTATTTGTATGTCCCTCTCATGAAAGATAAACCCTATACGGGTATGGATTTGGTATGGATTTCCAACCTCAAATGCACGAGTATGTAGACCTCGCGTACATGTCGTTACAAACTTACAAGTCCAAGTTTTGACTTACCGCAAAAGTTAAAATATGGGGATGTTGATAGCCATTTCATCTCCACTCTATTTGTAATTTGTTTGATAGTGTTCGTCCTCTCCCAACCAAAAACCAATATCTCAATCGTTTGAAAATGACTTCCGAGTCGAAGTTGAACCACATATATGTTTCGAGACAATATTAGCCCATACTTCATGCTCCAAAAATATATAGGGAGAAACAAGGTTATTAGTATCCCGATCCGGATCTTACGATCCTACGATTCTATACAAGGTTTTGATCCGGATCGGGCATATAGACTCATTCGTACTGGGATATACCTAGGATCCTATGGGATTGTGTGGGATCGGTAGGATCTACCGATCCTAGCAATAAATCATATTTGTGTAATTGTGTTTGTTATGTTTGGATATTGGGCCTTCTGGATACGATGAGCCTTTTTAATTTTTATTTTTTTGGCGGGCCATCTCCTTAGAAATTAAAGGCAGAAGGGTGAAGACGTTGAATTGAAATCCTAAGTCCTTTGTTTCGTTACTCAACTCGATAAATCCACGTCTGAGCGCCTGAAATTGTTCATGATGTGGTTAATTAACTTAATTGCGACGATGGCATTTGAAACTAGAGATGACATTGGATATTTGGATGTGTGATTTATCTGTTGTATGTTTGTCATATTTTAAGACATTATCCTTGTCTGTTTGTCACATTTTGAGACATTATTCTTGACAAATTATGAATGTTAAGTGCTTATTGGTTAACTATTTTAGTTACTTAATTTGCTTAATGGAGGAAAAGCTTAGTTTTATTTTAAAATTAAGGTATTTGTAGGATGGTTTGTTTTTATTTTATTATTTATTTTATTTTTCAATTTTTTGTCTAGGATCTTACGATTCGATCCTACGATTCGATCCTACGCCCTTATCCCGATCCCACACTAGGATCCCGATCCTAAAAACCACGGGGAGAAAAAAAAGTAAAAGTACATATTGTTAGAGTGAATAATCCCCGTTGGGGTTGCCTTCGCTATCATTAGAATATATATAGGAGTACAGGATAGTTAACCTTAATTACAAATGGGTAATTGGGCCTATACATATATTCTATCTAACATACCCCCTCAATCGAAACATGAGGGCAGCGAATAGTGAGACTGGATCTAAAATCAAGAAATAAATGGCGAGGCAATCCCTTGGTCAATATGTCTGCATACTGGTACGGAGAGGGGAAATGTAGGACACACACATGTCCCATAGCGATCTTCTCACGAACAAAGTGGATGTCAATCTCCCAATGCTTGGTTCACTGATAGTGAACCGGTCTGTGAGCAAGGTAAGCAGCACTGACATTGTCTGTATACATAACAGACGCTTGACTGAGCGGACAGTGGAGCTCAATTAAGCAATAGGTTGCGAAACCAGACACACTCAGCGACAACATTGGCAACACCACGATATTCCACTTCAGCACTAGACCGAGAAACCACATGTTGGCACTTAGAAGACCAAGAGACGAGAGAGTCGTTGAGGAACACACAATATCATGACGTAGACCGTCTGGTGTCCGGACAACCAGCCCAATCAGCATCCGTGTAAACAACAATGGAGAGAGATGAAGCTGATGGGGTAATAGTGATGCCAAGAGAAGTAGTACCCTGAACATACCTGATAATGCGCTTAAGAGAAGCAAAGTGAGACTCTCTGGGGTCATGCATGAATAGATTGACTTGCTGAATAGCATAACTAATATCAGGACGAGTAAATGTCAAGTACTGTAAAGCACCAGCAAGGCTATGGTACAAAGTCGAATCAGACACAGGCGGACCCGCAGCTTGGGCCAGTTTGGCAGTGGTCTCAACAGGCGTTGCAGCAGGCTTATAGTTAGCCATGTTAGCCTTGGACATAATCTCCTTGGCATATTTCTCCTCTGAGAGAAACAAACCAGATGCAGAGATTCCCAAAAAGAAGTTGGGATGCCCGAGATCAGACATAGCAAACTCCTTGCTGAGTTGAGTAATAATGGCAGCCCGAAGAGTCTCTGAAGATGCAATAAGGATGATATCATCGACATATAACAACAAATAAGAAATCTGATTACCTTGGTGAAAGACAAACAAGGAGGAGTCGCTCTCGCTACTGACGAAGCCAAGCATGTGCATGTAAGTAGCAAAGCGAAGATACCACGCCCGAGGTGGCGGTTTAAGGCCATTGATAATGCATATCTTAGATAGGCATTACAGACATTGTTAGGCTAGTTAGATTGCATTTAGGTAATAATTTGGAGTTAAATTGCATCTTGTTATTATTTTAGAAGAATTCGGATTCTGCGCGAATTTGTGTTTATTTTGCAGAGTGAATCTGAATACAATTGGGAGATGCAATATCTTGGAGAGAAATACAGAAGATATTCGGAGAGAAGCAATGAATGAAGAGAAGAAAAATTATTTGGAGTTGCTCTCGGATTTGACAAGAGGTTACGGATTCTACGCGAATTTGTGCCGCGACCGCAGCAAAGTATGGGCGTAGCATGTGACGCGGCTACCGCATGGACCATCTGTGCGTCGTGTTTTGATTTATAGAAACCCTAGCTTAGTTGTTTTGTTCCATGGCCGACTTAGACTTATTAAAAAGGCCGATTATTATTAGATTTCATTCACTACTATTTTATTCTACGTTCTATTAGACGATTAGAGATTGAGCGATATTTTCCATGAGGAACTAAACTCATCTAATCTGCCTACAGTTTGACGCTTTATTTGGATTGATTGTGAGTTTATAATTCTCGTTCCTTGATTGCTATATTTGAATGCTTCAACTTCTTTGTGCTTGATTGTCTATTGTTTTATTTTATCTTGTCTAGCCAACTTGTTAGATCAATTCAATTGCTAAGGTTTTGTAGATTCCTAATTGTGAACCTTAACCTAAGTAGCAAACTTGTCCCTTTAGGGCTGATTGAACTAATTGGATAAGTAGAAAGTTGGATGTGTTGTTAAATCCCTCTTTAGGGACTGCAAATACCTTGGCTAATCTCTGGACTTAAAGCTATCAGTTGGGTTAAATCCTTGTTTAGGGACTGTTCGATTGATAAGGGTTTCTAGGACTGATTGGACTAGTAACTATATTAGGTTGGGACATGGGCATTCATAGGAAACTTAATAGGACAAGAAGAAGTTACAAGGATCGTTTCAACTAAATAAAGTAGAAAATTATAGGTAGAACTGCTTTCTCTTAATTGTTTGAATCACAACCATTTACTCTTGTTTTCATCAATCTGCTTTGATAAAAGGCGGATCTTTTACACTCAAAACCCCCCATTTGATTACTTTAATTGGCACTTAAATCAGACTTGAGCAACAAATCTCCCTGTGGATCGACCTCGTACTTATTGATTTACTATTTATAGGTTTAAGTTTACTTTGACGGACCAACGACAGGTTTCACCTCCGTCAAATTTGGCGCCGTTGCCGGGAAAATTTATTGATTCTTGTGTGTTTTTCGTGCTAATTTTTGGTGTGGACCGTCTTACATGGTCCGCACTCGTGCTAGTAACATATGTTGAAGGTGAGGTTATTGCAGTTAGACGGAGAAAGTTTTCATCAATACTTCATCAATACTTCATTAGATTGCAGGAGTACATTAATGATGTCTATTCATGGGGATATCAAGCTAGTATAAGGGAAGTTCTTCTATGCATCTTTGATGACATGACTTCTGAGACACGGAGTCTTGCCAAGCGCCCGAGTGATGGAGCTTTATTAGATATGGGACTCTCGGAGATGTGGGAATTTTTCTGCTACATGGATTATCGATGTTCGCAAAACGAGTCACTTCCTCCAGTATCTCAAATCGTTGAGACCTCTGTTGCACCTCTTGAGGTCATTGTGGAAAATCACACTGAGAAGGTAGATGTAGACCACATTCCATCTGACAAGATCATCCCTAGCTCCCCCATTGATGAATCAGGTCCAGAGCCTACTTTTGAGGCTACAGAGCAAGTAAAGGTTGTCTCCTGCACTCTAGAGAATATTGGTTGATACAATGATCCATTTGACTGCTACTTTAACAAGCCATCAATAGAACTAAATTGGTCGTATTATATACCCTCTGTGGGTAGTCAAGCTCATGAATACAATAATTTAAAACGGTTCTTAAATGTATTAATATTTAGTTTCCATTTATTTGTATGTAGTGCATGTTTGTTTGTTACTTGTGCACAAGATTTTCACAGGTTGATGAGGGCTTTGACTATTTCTGATTAGTGTCTTGAGCTTCAACATTACGTCGAGCCAACAAGATGAAACAAGGCGCTTCTCGGGAGCCAACACGAGGTAAGTTTTCTTTCTTTTTTTAGATTTCCTTAGTTAGGTTTTATTTTGTTTTGCAACTGCTTTGTTTGGGTTTAATGACTAACAAGAAAGAAGAGCAGGTGGAATTGGACGTAAAGGAAAAGAAGGATCCGCTACTGCATAAGTGGCGGGCGCCGCCATATACCGTGGCCGCCGCCCCAACGTGTTGCAACCTATGCAACGGCCGCCGCATGCATTTTCCACGAGCCTTTTTCCCCATTCTGCCATTTCTCAGCAAGTGGTTGGTCTTCCTTCTCCCTCACCTTGTTCAATTTTGTTATTTTCGTTGTCTTTTATGTTTCATTGAGGACAATGGAAGGTTTAAATTTGGGGGAGGGATTTAGTGCGTCTAGTTAGGTCATGTTTCAATTTCAGTTGTGTTTTTAGTTTTATTTATAAATTAGAAAATCAAAGAAAAAAATAGAAAATATCAAAAATCCTAAAAATATCATGCATTGCATATAGGTTGAAATACCCACCTTAGTTAGCGAAACTCTACATTCTTATGGCATGAACATGTAAATCCTACGATAAATTTCAATTGTTTAGCCTAATTGCCTTGAAATGTTTTCTTATGAAGCATGATTTTGGGGTGTAATTGAGCATGCATGATTGAGTTTGAGTATGATTGAAATCCTACAAAACATGACCCTTGTGAGAATGTTTTAGCCTTATTAGAATCATTTATAATTCTTTTGCTCAATTGTGTGATTCACTCTCCTTGTATTGCTACCTCTTGGCATTGACTTCCGTATCTATTTTTCAAGACCGGCTCACATGTTGGTTGCCTGCAGAGTTTATGTTTTTATGTTTATATTTGGCTTTATTTTGTGTATGATGAGTGAAATAAGGTGGCAATGGTTGATAACCTTAGTAACTGGGTCTACGCATGACACCCATGGGTATGATTCATGCAAAACGGTGTTGGAAACTATCCACTAGGAAAGAAAGCTTGATCATTGAGTAACCAGGTTCATTCATGACACCCATGTTTGCAACTTGCGTCAAAAGATTTTCAAGTGGACTTCATATTAGTAGGTTGAGGTGTTGATAGACCGGGGCCATTCATGACACCCATTTTTGTGCCTCGCGTAAGAAAAGCACGAAGACAAGAAAATAAATAGAAAAAAAAGAAAAAAAAAGAGTCACATTTTATTTAGTTTTCTTTATTATGTCCCGCAAGTAATGGCATTTCGGTGGATATTTGGTGATATGGTGGTCAATGTCTATGAGCTTAGTGCATATTGGTTTGAGTTGAGAGTTGTACCTTAAGCCTAAACACATGAGAGCATGAGTGAAACACATATTTCTGGAATACCTGCTATGACGTTTGTTTGCTTGGTTTATGTTTGCACTTGCTATGATGTTGCTTTTTGATGAGGTTGAGACTTGAAGGGATTTCCTGTGGGATGCATTGATTCATCTTCATTTATCATTGCTTGAGGACAAGCAAAGGTTAAGTGTGGGGGTATTTGATAATGCATATCTTAGATAGGCATTACAGACATTGTTAGGCTAGCTAGACTGCATTTAGGAAATAATTTGGAGTTAAATTGCATCTTGTTATTATTTTAGAAGAATTCGGATTCTGCGCGAATTTGTGTTTATTTTGCAGAGTGAATGTGAAAACAATTGGGAGATGCAATATATTGGAGAAAAATACAGAAGATATTCGGAGAGAAGCAATGAATGAAGAGAAGAAAAAGTATTTGGAACTGCTCTCGGATTTGATAAGAGGTTACGACAGCGAGACATGCCGCGGCCGCAGCAAAGGATGGGCGCAGCATGTGCCGCGGCCGCCGCATGGGCCATCTGTGCGCCATTTTTGATTTATTGAAACCCTAGCTTAGTTGTTTTGTTCCATGGCCGACTTAGACTTATTAAAAAGGCCGATTATTGTTAGATTTCCTTCACTACAATTTTATTCTACGTCTTATATTTGAATGCTTCAACTTCCTTGTGCTTGATTGTCTATTGTTTTGTTCTATCTTGTCTGGCCAACTTGTTAGATCAATTCATTTGTTAAGGTTTTGTAGATTTCTGATTGTGAACCTTAACCTAAGTAGCAAACTTGTCCCTTTATGGCTAATTGAACTGATTGGATAAGTAGAAACTTGGATGTGTTGTTAAATCCCTCTTTAGGGACTGCAAATAACTTGGCTAATCTCTAGACTTAAAACTATCAGTTGGGTTAAATCCTTCTTTAGGGACTGTTCGATTCATAAGGGTTTCTAGGACTGATTGGATTAGTAACTATATTAGGTCGGGACAAGGGCATTCATAGGAAACTTAATAGGACGAGAAGAAGTTACAAGGATCGTTTCAACTAAATAAAGTGGAAAATTGTAGGTAGAACTGCTTTCTCTTAATTGTTTGAATCACAACCATTTACTCTTGTTTTCATCAATCCGCTTTGATAAAAGGCGGATCTTTTACACTCAAAACCCCCGTCTTTGGTTACTTAATTGGCACTGAAATCACACTTGAGCAACAAATCTCCTTGTGGATCGACCTCGTACTTATTGCTTTACTAGTTATAGGTTTGAGTTTATTTTGACGGATCAACGACGGGTTTTGCTTTCGTCAAATTTGGCCATACAGAGACTTCTACAAGACACAAACATGGCCTGGTTTGGTCCTATCAGCAAAACCAGGCGGATGGAACATGTACACTGTCTCATGCAGATGACCATGAAGAAATGCATTCTTGACATCAAGCTGATGAGTAGGCCAATCCCTGGAGACAGTGAGATGCAGGACGATACGGATGGTAGCTGGTTTGACAACCGGGCTAAAAGTGTCATCACAATCGACCCCCACTTGTTGAGAATTCCCATTGGCAACCAGTCGCGCCTTATAACGCTAAAGAGATCCGTAAGAGCGAAACTTGTGCCGAAAGAGCCACATGCACCGCACAATGTTGGCCCCAAGAGGCTGATGAACCAAGACCCAAGTGTTGTTGCTAATAAGAGCCTTGTATTCATCGTGCATGGCAGCGTTCCAATTTGGGTCTAAGGCGGCTATTTTGTGGGAGGTAAGGATGTGCGATAGGTTAGAAACGGATAGGTCAAAAATCTGTTTGGGGCGAGAGATGCCACTCATGCTCCGAGTTTGGATCTGGTTGACCGGCTATGTGTGGTTAGGCGACAAGGTAGGGGCTGCAGCTGACGGGACATAGGCTTGAGGTTATGGGACGGGGACCATAGGGAGCTAGACGGGGGCAGGAGGTGGCATGATTGGTTGCGGTGGAGGAGGGTTGGGTGCACGGGCCGGAGATGTAATAGCATTCGGAGAGGAAGAGGGATATAGTTGATGAAGAAGTTGGGGTGTAGGGTAGTCATCAGAAGGGGGCGGGGTGTTTGGGGATGTAGGGGGACAAGAAAAGGGGAATTTGGTCTCATCAAAGGTGACATGGCAAGAGAAGACGACACATTTGGTAATGAGATCAAAACACGTATACCTGTTGTAGGGAGGAAATCGAGATTGCAAAATAAAATATAAATAAATCACAGCAAACCAGATTCCGTCCCTTGCAAATAATTACAAGACCTCCTCCTGATGTAGCAGCGGAAAGTCAGGATCGATCCACGAGGAAGCGTGTCAGCGGATCCTAGGTAGCGGTGGAATCTCACAGTCAGAAGTCGACAACAGGGTCCTCGACCTCGACTAAGGGTTAGTCGACAGGGGTCAGGCACAGTCGAACAAGGCATAGCAACTCGGCAAAGGGTGGTCGATCTCGACAAGGCTTACTCGAGGTCGAGTACGGCTTGTCGAAGTCGAGTTGGTCTCCGTCGAGTTCCTGCACAAGTAAGCTACAGCGACTCTGGGTCGAAGATTAGTGACTCGAGATCGACCAGGCTTGGTCGAGATCGAGTAGACAGGGAATAAAACAAAACAAAGAAAATAAAGAACAAATACTTTTGGGATTTCGATTTAAACTGAATGTAAAAGAACTTCCAAGATTGGGGTTTGCAACGACAATAACCAAGCATGCATAAGGTAGAATCAAACAGATAATCATGTGAATCGCATTAAAGGACTAAGCTTTCGCCTTTTCCAACAATTAGACAACTCTCTCAAGAAACCCTAATTGTCTCTACCGATTTTATGTTTATAATCCAAGTGGTTAACATGGATCTCCATTAGATGGGCAATAAACACATCAATAAGTAGGAAAATGCTCAAAACATGATAAAGGTCGGATCTTTACCTCAATTATGCATGGCTATCGTCGGGCTCGCCCCAACCCTAGAAGTAGGTGGACTACTCGCGCTTCATCGCAAACTCAGACATCATCGATTGAAAGAAAACAACTTGCATTAACTAAATTCAAAAGATTTTACAATCCCGGCGATCCAACTCTCGTTGAACGCCAAAACCCTAAAACCTCCGAACTCCTAAATCTCTACTTGGAACTACTTCTCTTTGTCTGAAATTGAATGATTAAAACTGAGCCCCATGGGCTTTATTTATAGGCTTCATTCCCTAGCTATTCTAGGAAAGAAGATATCTATCTATATCTAAAACTTTATCTAAAACTTAAAAGATAAATAAAATGTTTTAAGGAAATAAATCTATAAGGAAGAGATAAAACTAAATAGGGTAAGTCTTCATGATGTTGATAGATCTTGTCTCCTTGGATAGAACTTGATGGATTTGGATAGAATCTTCGGCCAAATCGACTTTCCTTCACGCCCAAGGAATCCCAAGTCTAGTCGGATTGTTCCTCGTCGAGAAGTTTCTGGAAATGGCTCTACTCGACTTCGACAAGGCTTCGTCGACCTCGAGTAGGATTCCTCGTCTCGGCTAACTGGTGCTCGATGTGGCTCGGTCTTGGCTCACGGTGCTCGTCGACCTCGAGTAGCCCTAGTCGACCTCGAGTAGACTGGCTTGCCGACTAGGTCTTCTCGAGTGACTCTGCTCGATGGACTCCGGATCTGGACTCAGAAGCTTGTCGATCTCGACAAGGCGTAGTCGAGATCGAGTAGGGTTCGTCGAAGATGGCTCTCTGGTGGTGTCGACTAGAGCTCCTCGGCATGGACTCGGACAACCTCTGGTCGGCTCGTCGATCTTGACAAGGTGTAGTCGAGATCGAGTAAAGTTGCTCGGCGTCTTCGTCCTCGGCTTCTCGGGCAGCTCCTCTCCTTGTCGACTCCGGGTATGGCGTCTGGGCTTCGTCGATCTCGACTAGGGTTTGTCGAGATCGAGCTGACTTCCGGAGCTGGGCTGGTCTGGCTCTCGATCAGGCTCTGTCGACAAGCTGTGCTCGGCTATACTTGTCTAGATCGAGTAGGGTTTACTCGAGGTCGAGTAACCTGGTTTCTCGGCTCGATTCGACTGGTTCAGTTGCTGCTTTGACCTTGGACTTCTGTAGCTGTTTTCCGAGCTTTTCCGACCTTCTGTAGAATTGCTGTAAAATGCCTTGAATTCTGCGAATTAAACAGAAACTGGTGTAGATTCCATAATTTGGCAAATAAACATAAACTACATAGATTCTGTACTATCTTAGCCCAAATGAATGCAATATATGCAGAAATCGATATAAAAGTAAATGTAAAACATGGCAGATTCAGCTCACAACAAACACCCCATACTTTAACTTGCTTGTCCTCAAGCAATACTTTTAATTGTCATTCAGGGGAAGAATTCAAAACTCTCAACATCTTAGATTCATTCTTTATATGTCCCTGCAATCAATTACCGTCCTCGAAAAGGTACTAGTGTCACAGATCCATGCATGTGTAAATATATAAGAGCAACATCTACTCACAAAAGGAGGTTTATGCACAAATAATTTTTATGTGACAAAGCATTGATAATCAAGAGGACTTTAATTTAAGCTCAATAAGGAGTAGATCGGTAAAAGGCTATAGGTGGGCAATTTTTTGGCAATGTGGTGCTAATGATCCGGGGAAATGGAGTATTTCCAAACTGAATTTCCACATTCCTTCTCCATAAGATTCGTCACCTTTCATATTGCTTTTTCTCAATAATAATGCTTTTACCTCTCTAACCTCAGCACTGCCTTCTCGCGAGTCGCAAACATGGGTGTCATGAATGGCCCCGGATACTTAGTGCGTCGGACTCCTCACCTGGTGTCCCATCTCGCCAAACTATTATCTCAGCGAGCAGGGTCGATCTTTGATCGGATTTTCTTTCACTCATTAAATTTTCCATATATTTCAAATGATTCCGCCAAACTCCAATAATGATAACAACAACACAACAACCATATAATAATCTCCATAATGTAACATCATTCTCAACATAATCCCCGGATAAGGTAAAGAATGGCAATATTTAGATCATGTGGAGCAATTATTTTGAAATAAGGCATATATATGGCTTTTGTGTAATGCATAAGCATGGGTAAGGCTAGGATTATAACCATATGAGCATTATATGGAAATGTAAAGTCCTCCATCATTTTATCATGCAACATGTCAAAAGCAACTTCAAATTTTACCTCCTTTCATGGTTTTCAAGAAATAATGCACTTCATTGTGACTTCCCTTTACTAGGCAATTTCATGCTATATCTCTAATGAATCCAATTTTGCATCGTCGAGTTCAATATAAGCTTCCATGACATTACTCAAAAATTTCAATGGGGGTCCTTTTTTCAAATTTTGGAAAACATGCATATAAGCACACAAATCAATAATGCATTCCAAAATAGCCATGTAGCAATTCTAAGAAATAATGCACAAATAATGTCAAATAAATCAAAATATGCACAATGTAAGCCCTTCCCCCACCCCATACTTAAAATTTACAGTGTCCCCACTTTATAAAATCAAATAAAAATAAGAGTAAAGGAAGGAACTCACAGGATAACACATCGAGGAGGGCGAATCAGTGTATGTCGAGTAGGTTCCTTGTCGATATCGAGTACAGGTCACTCGATCTCGAGTAGCTTCGTCTGCGTTCAGTGAAATCAGAAGTCGAGGAGGTTCTGGTCTCGTCGATGTCGAGTTGGCCTACTCGATATCGAGTAGTGTCTGGGCTTCTCCTCTTCGTCGTCGTCGACTTGGCCTTCGTCGATTCTGACTGGTTTTCAGGGACTTCTTATTCCACTTTTTGCGATCTTTATATGCTTGCCGACCTACAAGTGTTAGATTCCTCACCAAAAAACAAGACTATCCATATGAAGTTCTTAAAAAGACATAAAACCTAAAAAGAAAAACAAAAACCAAAAACCAAAAAATCCCAAAAGTTCATAAAGTTCTATATACATGCTCTAGATTTTAGAGTCGCTAGGCCGACTTCTCTGTTTGCGCTCAAGGATCATTATTATGGGGCCCGCTCATGTTTGGCCCTTCTCTTGGATCATCTAGGTCCTGATGGTAGTATGCAAGCTCAGCTGATAGGTGGTTGCTTGCATCATCTCCCTTCCCTTTCTTCTTCTTCTTTGTAGCCTTTAATTTCTGCAAATTCTCTCGCCATGGTGTCTTAGCTCCCTTTAAATCATTGAAAATTTTACTTATGGACTGAGGGGGAGTAGAATTCATACCTGCACTTACCTGTTCGGACCCAAAACAGAAATCTTTGGGCTTGGGTCTACTCGATGTCGAGTACTGCTTGTCGAGATCGAGTACAGGGACCCCATACTTAGGCTCCTGGCAAGTTTCTGGCTTAGTGATGGTGGTCGAGATCGACAAAGGTTTGTCGAGGTCAAGTAGAGCGCTTGTCGAGGTCGAATAGGGCTTGTCGACCTCGAGTACAGTTTTGGCTCCTTCCTCCGCTGTTTGCTTGGTCCTGTCGATGCTGATGCTTTTCACCTCCAGCCATGAAACTTCCTCCTTTGCAGGGCCAAAAGAGAAATCCAAAACCTCATCGCCTATGGTGAAGGTGAGCGACCTATTCTTGACACTAATTCGGGCATCTGCAGTAGCTAAGAATGGTCTACCAAGAATAATAGGGCTAGTAGGATCTTCAGCACAGTCAATGATAAGGAAATCTGCTGGAACAAAGAATTTACCAACCTGGACTGGGACGTTTTCAACTATACCTGTAGGGATGACCACAGTATTGTTCGCCATGTATAATTTAGCATCCACAGGTTCTATGCATCCTATCTTGACCTTCCGCCAGATTGATAAAGGCATGATGCTCACACTTGCTCCTAAATCGCATAGAGAATCATATTTATATTGTCCAAAACCCACAGTAACAGAAAACTTACCAGGGTCAGGCCTCTTTTCAGAGAAGTGGAGTACTTTACATTCGCCTGCGATCTCCGAGATGGATCGCTTCTTGCTCAGGATTTCCTTCAGAAATTTGACATATCCAGGCATCTCTTGCAGGGCTTCTGTAAAAGGAATAAAAAAGTTTAGCTCTTGCAACATATTAACAAATCTATTGAATCTGCCCGCAGTGGGGTCTTTAAGAGTTTTAGAAGGGAAAGGAAGTGGCTTTTTCTGTTTCGGAGCCAGATCAGCTGTCAGAGATGCTGCAGAGTCGTCAACCTCGGCTTGCTGCTCCTCGACATCGACCACAGGCTTGTCGAGATCGACAAGGGTCTTGTCGACCTCGAGTTGGGTTGTCGAACTCGGGTTGCTGGTCTGCGCAGCGGAGTCCGAGCTCAGCTTCTGGTCTTGGTCGAGTAGAGGCTCGTCGAGGTCGACCACGGTCTTGTCGACATCGAGTACATGCTTCTCGAGATCGAGGTGTTGTTCTGCTTGGCTCTGTTGTTTTCCGACCTTTGGCTCGTGTAATTGATGCCCACTCCTGAGTTTGATGGCTTCGATGTGTCCGGTTTTCCCTTTAGGATTTGGTTCTGTTTGCCCAGGAAGTTGTCCGGATGGTCGTGGGATCTGTGCAGCGATTTGTCCCATCTGAGTCTCTATTCCTCTTTTCCAGATGTCTAGTTCCCCAAATTTGGTGGTGATGCTCTGGAACTGGTTGTTGATGGTGCCCTGATTTCGTCGCATCTCCTCAAGGATCAGCTGTAGATCATCCTTCTTTTGATCCCTTTCTGGATGTCCTGGAGCTCTGTAGGGTGGGGGGTTCCTAGGAGGACCTTGGTTCCACTAAGGCTGATAAAACCTTTGATCTCCCATATAGCGATTTGGACCCCTAGCGTAGGCTGCTTCCTCATGTGTCTCTGCCATTCTGACTTGCTCAGTGTGTGGGCACTCAGTAGTGGTGTGCCTCTGTGATCCGCATTCGATGCAAGGCTGGTTGACAGATAGATATTTGACCTGTTTGAGGAGCTTGCGATTCTGGTCCCTGTAGAACTGCTCCCTGACATCTGGGTCAATCTCCTTTGCTGGCTCATAGAGTGGCATAGATGGTGCTGGTCTGGCATAGGCGTTCTTATCATAGTTTGCAGAAGTCCCATACTTGTTGTCATATGCTGTGAGCTTGTCTAGCACACCCCATGCGTCAATTGTTGGCATCGTCAGGTACTCATATCGAGTGTACTGATTGATCCTGTCCTTAGTGACTTGGTCAAGAGAGTTGAAGAAGATCTCCTGAATGACGTAGGGTGGCTGTCCATGAGTAGGGCAAGATCGCAGTAGTTCCTTGTACCTTTCCCATGCCTTTGCTAGCGGCTCCCCAGGCTTTTGTTTGAAAGCTGTGATCTTTTGGCGGAGGAATGCTGTCTTGGCAGGAGGGAAGAATTTGTTCAGAAACTCTTGCTCTACTTGTGCCCATGTTGTAAGGGATCTTGGTTTCAGTCCTTCTAGCCACTTCAGTGCAGGTCCAGCGAGCGACCAGCGAAAAGCTTTCATCTTGACATATTCCAGAGTTGTACCTTCAGCAAGAGTACGACACATGTCATGAAAATTGGTAATATGTTCAAGAGGGCACTCATTAAATCTTCCATGAAAAGCATTGTTTTTAAGTTCTATAAGAAACTGAGTGCGAATTTCAAAAGAGTTTTCAGGGATTAGAATCGCCGATTCAGGCACGACGAGAGTTGGATGCATATAATCCTCTGCTGTAGTTGGATATTGGGCAAGCTCAGCTTCTGCTTGTTCCCTTGCTGCTTTCTCAGCGGCGATAGCAGCATCTTTTGTGGTGATAGCAGTATCCTTTGCGGCTAGCTCCCTGGTAAGCCTCGCAATCAGCTGTTCTTGTGTCTCAGCAGCCGCCATGGCTCTTTGAAGTTTAGCTCGGATGTGAAATAGGCGTTCCGGTTCGTCTAAAGCATCAAACTCAGGTGTTTGACCAGAACGACGCATACACCTGTAAAGTAACTCAAAGCAGACGTGAGATTTAACTAACTAAGGCGCGAATGATAGCTTCCCCGGCAACGGCGCCAATTTGTTGAAGGGAGGAAATCGAGATTGCAAAATAAAATATAAATAAATCACAGCAAACCAGATTCCGTCCCTTGCAAATAATTACAAGACCTCCTCCTGATGTAGCAGCGGGAAGTCAGGATCGATCCACGAGGAAGCGTGTCAGCGGATCCTAGGTAGCGGTGGAATCTCACAGTCAGAAGTCGACAACAGGGTCCTCGACCTCGACTAAGGGTTAGTCGACAGGGGTCAGGCACAGTCGAACAAGGCACAGCAACTCGACAAAGGGTGGTCGATCTCGACAAGGCTTACTCGAGGTCGAGTACGGCTTGTCGAAGTCGAGTTGGTCTCCGTCGAGTTCCTGCACAAGTAAGCTACAGCGACTCTGGGTCGAAGATCAATGACTCGAGATCGACCAGGCTTGGTCGAGATCGAGTAGACAGGGAATAAAACAAAACAAAGAAAATAAAGAACAAATGCTTTTGGGATTTCGACTTAAACTGAATGTAAAAGAACTTCCAAGATTGGGGTTTGCAACGACAATAACCAAGCATGCATAAGGTAGAATCAAACAGATAATCATGTGAATCGCATTAAAGGACTAAGCTTTCGCCTTTTCCAACAATTAGACAACTCTCTCAAGAAACCCTAATTGTCTCTACCGATTTTATGTTTATAATCCAAGTGGTTAACATGGATCTCCATTAGATGGGCAATAAACACATCAATAAGTAGGAAAATGCTCAAAACATGATAAAGGTCGGATCTTTACCTCAATTATGCATGGCTATCGTCGGGCTCGCCCCAACCCTAGAAGTAGGTGGACTACTCGCGCTTCATCGCAAACTCAGACATCATCGATTGAAAGAAAACAACTTGCATTAACTAAATTCAAAAGATTTTACAATCCCGGCGATCCAACTCTCGTTGAACGCCAAAACCCTAAAACCTCCGAACTCCTAAATCTCTACTTGGAACTACTTCTCTTTGTCTGAAATTGAATGATTAAAACTGAGCCCCATGGGCTTTATTTATAGGCTTCTTCCCTAGCTATTCTAGGAAAGAAGATATCTATCTATATCTAAAACTTTATCTAAAACTTAAAAGATAAATAAAATGTTTTAAGGAAATAAATCTATAAGGAAGAGATAAAACTAAATAGGGTAAGTCTTCATGATGTTGATAGATCTTGTCTCCTTGGATAGAACTTGATGGATTTGGATAGAATCTTCGGCCAAATCGACTTTCCTTCACGCCCAAGGAATCCCAAGTCTAGTCGGATTGTTCCTCGTCGAGAAGTTTCTGGAAACGGCTCTACTCGACTTCGACAAGGCTTCGTCGACCTCGAGTAGGATTCCTCGTCTCGGCTAACTGGTGCTCGATGTGGCTCGGTCTTGGCTCACGGTGCTCGTCGACCTCGAGTAGCCCTAGTCGACCTCGAGTAGACTGGCTTGCCGACTAGGTCTTCTCGAGTGACTCTGCTCGATGGACTCCGGATCTGGACTCAGAAGCTTGTCGATCTCGACAAGGCGTAGTCAAGATCGAGTAGGGTTCGTCAAAGATGGCTCTCTGGTGGTGTCGACTAGAGCTCCTCGGCATGGACTCGGACAACCTCTGGTCGGCTCGTCGATCTTGACAAGGTGTAGTCGAGATCGAGTAAAGTTGCTCGGCGTCTTCGTCCTCGGCTTCTCGGGCAGCTCCTCTCCTTGTCGACTCCGGGTATGGCGTCTGGGCTTCGTCGATCTCGACTAGGGTTTGTCGAGATCGAGCTGACTTCCGGAGCTGGGCTGGTCTGGCTCTCGATCAGGCTCTGTCGACAAGCTGTGCTCGGCTATACTTGTCTAGATCGAGTAGGGTTTACTCGAGGTCGAGTAACCTGGTTTCTCGGCTCGATTCGACTGGTTCAGTTGCTGCTTTGACCTTGGACTTCTGTAGCTATTTTCTGAGCTTTTCCGACCTTCTGTAGAATTGCTGTAAAATGCCTTGAATTCTGCGAATTAAACAGAAACTGGTGTAGATTCCATAATTTGGCAAATAAACATAAACTACATAGATTCTGTACTATCTTAGCCCAAATGAATGCAATGTATGCAGAAATCGATATAAAAGTAAATGTAAAACATGGCAGATTCAGCTCACAACAAACACCCCATACTTTAACTTGCTTGTCCTCAAGCAATACTTTTAATTGTCATTCAGGGGAAGAATTCAAAACTCTCAACATCTTAGATTCATTCTTTATATGTCCCTGCAATCAATTACCATCCTCGAAAAGGTACTAGTGTCACAGATCCATGCATGTGTAAATATATAAGAGCAACATCTACTCACAAAAGGAGGTTTATGCACAAATAATTTTTATGTGACAAAGCATTGATAGTCAAGAGGACTTTAATTTAAGCTCAATAAGGAGTAGATCGGTAAAAGGCTATAGGTGGGCAATTTTTTGGCAATGTGGTGCTAATGATCCGGGGAAATGGAGTATTTCCAAACTGAATTTCCACATTCCTTCTCCATAAGATTCGTCACCTTTCATATTGCTTTTTCTCAATAATAATGCTTTTACCTCTCTAACCTCAGCACTGCCTTCTCGCGAGTCGCAAACATGGGTGTCATGAATGGCCCCGGATACTTAGTGCGTCGGACTCCTCACCTGGTGTCCCATCTCGCCAAACTATTATCTCAGCGAGCAGGGTCGATCTTTGATCGGATTTTCTTTCACTCATTAAATTTTCCATATATTTCAAATGATTCCGCCAAACTCCAATAATGATAACAACAACACAACAACCATATAATAATCTCCATAATGTAACATCATTCTCAACATAATCCCCGGATAAGGTAAAGAATGGCAATATTTAGATCATGTGGAGCAATTATTTTGAAATAAGGCATATATATGGCTTTTGTGTAATGCATAAGCATGGGTAAGGCTAGGATTATAACAATATGAGCATTATATGGAAATGTAAAGTCCTCCATCATTTTATCATGCAACATGTCAAAAGCAACTTCAAATTTTACCTCCTTTCATGGTTTTCAAGAAATAATGCACTTCATTGTGACTTCCCTTTACTAGGCAATTTCATGCTATATCTCTAATGAATCCAATTTTGCATCGTCGAGTTCAATATAAGCTTCCATGACATTACTCAAAAATTTCAATGGGGGTCCTTTTTTCAAATTTTGGAAAACATGCATATAAGCACACAAATCAATAATGCATTCCAAAATAGCCATGTAGCAATTCTAAGAAATAATGCACAAATAATGTCAAATAAATCAAAATATGCACAATGTAAGCCCTTCCCCCACCCCATACTTAAAATTTACAGTGTCCCCACTTTATAAAATCAAATAAAAATAAGAGTAAAGGAAGGAACTCACAGGATAACACATCGAGGAGGGCGAATCAGTGTATGTCGAGTAGGTTCCTTGTCGATATCGAGTACATGTCACTCGATCTCGAGTAGCTTCGTCTGCGTCCAGTGAAATCAGAAGTCGAGGAGGTTCTGGTCTCGTCGATGTCGAGTTGGCCTACTCGATATCGAGTAGTGTCTGGGCTTCTCCTCTTCGTCGTCGTCGACTTGGCCTTCGTCGATTCTGACTGGTTTTCAGGGACTTCTTATTCCACTTTTTGCGATCTTTATATGCTTGCCGACCTACAAGTGTTAGATTCCTCACCAAAAAACAAGACTATCCATATGAAGTTCTTAAAAAGACATAAAACCTAAAAAGAAAAACAAAAACCAAAAACCAAAAAATCCCAAAAGTTCATAAAGTTCTATATACATGCTCTAGATTTTAGAGTCGCTAGGCCGACTTCTCTGTTTGCGCTCAAGGATCATTATTATGGGGCCCGCTCATGTTTGGCCCTTCTCCTGGATCATCTAGGTCCTGATGGTAGTATGCAAGCTCAGCTGATAGGTGGTTGCTTGCATCATCTCCCTTCCCTTTCTTCTTCTTCTTTGTAGCCTTTAATTTCTGCAAATTCTCTCGCCATGGTGTCTTAGCTCCCTTTAAATCATTGAAAATTTTACTTATGGACTGAGGGGGAGTAGAATTCATACCTGCACTTACCTGTTCGGACCCAAAACGGAAATCTTTGGGCTTGGGTCTACTCGATGTCGAGTACTGCTTGTCGAGATCGAGTACAGGGACCCCATACTTAGGCTCCTGGCAAGTTTCTGGCTTAGTGATGGTGGTCGAGATCGACAAAGATTTGTCAAGGTCAAGTAGAGCGCTTGTCGAGGTCGAATAGGGTTCGTCGAGAAGTTTCTGGAAACGGCTCTACTCGACTTCGACAAGGCTTCGTCGACCTCGAGTAGGATTCCTCGTCTCGGCTAACTGGTGCTCGATGTGGCTCGGTCTTGGCTCACGGTGCTCGTCGACCTCGAGTAGCCCTAGTCGACCTCGAGTAGACTGGCTTGCCGACTAGGTCTTCTCGAGTGACTCTGCTCGATGGACTCCGGATCTGGACTCAGAAGCTTGTCGATCTCGACAAGGCGTAGTCGAGATCGAGTAGGGTTCGTCGAAGATGGCTCTCTGGTGGTGTCGACTAGAGCTCCTCGGCATGGACTCGGACAACCTCTGGTCGGCTCGTCGATCTCGAGAAGGTGTAGTCGAGATCGAGTAAAGTTGCTCGGCGTCTTCGTCCTCGGCTTCTCGGGCAGCTCCTCTCCTTGTCGACTCCGGGTATGGCGTCTGGGCTTCGTCGATCTCGACTAGGGTTTGTCGAGATCGAGCTGACTTCCGGAGCTGGGCTGGTCTGGCTCTCGATCAGGCTCTGTCGACAAGCTGTGCTCGGCTATACTTGTCTAGATCGAGTAGGGTTTACTCGAGGTCGAGTAACCTGGTTTCTCGGCTCGATTCGACTGGTTCAGTTGCTGCTTTGACCTTGGACTTCTGTAGCTGTTTTCCGAGCTTTTCCGACCTTCTGTAGAATTGCTGTAAAATGCCTTGAATTCTGCGAATTAAACAGAAACTGGTGTAGATTCCATAATTTGGCAAATAAACATAAACTACATAGATTCTGTACTATCTTAGCCCAAATAAATGCAATGTATGCAGAAATCGATATAAAAGTAAATGTAAAACATGGCAGATTCAGCTCACAACAATACCCTCTATGATTGGAGGGTTAGCCAAGGGAAACTCAAGGTGTGGATCAAAGAGCAAGTTTATGAGGGGCAACATATGCTTGGTTGGAGTAACACCGGCAGCCAAACACACGGAGGTGGTCGTATTTAGGAGTAACTCGGAATAATATCTCAATAGAGCACCAATTCTGGATGGTTGTGGAAGGAGTGATGTTGATAGGATAGCATGCCGACTCAATAGCATATGACCAATACTGCAGGGGGACATGTCCATGGATAAGGAGAGTCCTCATGTAAGTTGTAAGGGTGCGAATGCTCCGTTCAGCTTTCCCATTCTGGGAGGAGGTGTGGGGATAAGAGAAGTAGAATTGAATGCCATGAGTAGCGAAGAAGGATGTAAGGGCATTGTTGTTAAACTCACCGCCCATGTCACATTGAAAGGATTTAATGGGGAGGTTGAATTGGGTGCGGATGAAGCTATGGAAGATCATAAGGTGTGGAAGAACTTCATATTTGTACTTTAGGGGAAACACCCAAAAATAATGACAGAATGCATTAACCAGAACAAGTGCATATCGGAAATCATCATGACTGATAACATGAGATGTCCATAGATCACCATGAATGATGTCAAATGGAGCGTGCACCTGAGTATAAGACGTGGGAAAGGGCAATCTAGTGTGTTTGCCAAGCTGGCATGCCGGACAACTAGTGGAGGGAGGAGCTTTATTGCATGGAATAAGCCTGGACCTAAGTGACTCGAAAGCCGGGGAACCTGGGTGACCAAGACGGGCGTGCCAAAGAGATGCCGAATGAGCAACTGCTGATAGATTGATTGCTGTAGGGGAGGTGACAGGATATATGTTGTTGGTGACAGGATATAGGTCTCCAGCGCTATTACATCTCATGAGCGAGGCTCCGGTTGTGAAATCTTTGACAACAAACCCAAAGCGGTCAAACTCAATGGAGATATTATTGTCTGTGGTGAGGCAACGAATGGACACAAGGTTCTTTGTTAAGCCAGGGGAGACGCGGATGTTGTTAAGGATTAGGTCGGTGGTAGGTGTTGGTAATGTAGTGTGCCCAAGACCTAAGGTAGGAATGCATTCACCATTGCCGACAATAATGGAGGTAGAAAGACTCTTAGAAGCATGGATAAAAATTATAACTGGATTGTGCGACATGTGCGCAGTGGCTCTGCTATCAATGTACCAGTTCAGATCGGTAGGTGACACGCCTGTAAGTGTCATTATGGCAGGCGGCCTGTGTCGGGACGATGATGACGATGATCCCGCTGCTAAGGCCTGATTCAGATGGTGCAAAGAGGGCCCGAGGAGTCCCTGCTGGCTCGGGTATGGCCGCGTTGAAGAGGCGTACGGGGGAGGTGGAAGGGTATAGGCCGGGTAACCCTGGGGAAGGGCTGCAATAGGGGAATACCCCCTTTTTAAATGACTTGAAGGGGCGATAACCTTGACGGGAGGTTGTTGTGAATTGTAGAAAGCCATAATCGTCGTCGATCGGAAAGATTTTTTTTTCTCTTTTGCACAAAACTGATTCAGCAAACGGAAGGCGCTGGGCACTGTCCGTGGTTCGTGAGGACTGCTGGGTGCCGGATCTGGGTGCATCTGGTGGTTGGTGGTGCGCAATGGGTGGTGGCGGCCGGAAAAGGAGAAAACGGGGGAGGTTCTGGTAATGGCAGGGTAGTTGTGGTGCTCGGAGATGGTGGATCCGGGATGTAAGTGGCCGGATCTGGTGTTCTGGTGGCCTGCGAGTCCGGATCTGGGCAGCGGCGGCGCGGATGCGAGTGGGAGAAAAAGATGCGAGGGAGGAGGACAACAAGAGCGAGGGTTCGGGGCTCGGATCTAGGCAGAAAGCGATGCCGGATGTGGCGTGTGAGTATGGTGGCCAGTGTGGGTGTCTGCGAGGGAGAGGACAGGAGAAGCGAGAAGAAGAAGAAGGGGTTTCTAGGTCGAGTTCTGATTACTGGTAGTATGGAAGGAGATGGGGGAGGGAGGCCGGCGGGAGAGGGATAAAAAAAAATAGGGTTAATTTTGATGAAACCCTAGAGGCTCAGATACCATGTCAGAGTGAATAATCCCCGTTGGGTTTCCTTCGCTATCTTTAGAATATATATAAGAGTACAAGATAGTTAACCCTAATTACAAATGGGTAATTGGGCCTATACATATATTCTATCTAACATATATAATAAGATCTAATTAATTAAATATTCATCATCCAATATTGATTTTTTTTGCTAAGTGTCCATTTTTAATATGACATTTTACAAAATGTCCACTTTCATATTTCCTTTTGTAAAATGTCCATTATGACATTTTTTCCCTTCCTTCCTATTTTTAAGGGGCAGTTTCCATATAGGCCATATTTTTGGCCTATATTAGAAAATTATCCACCACCCTCTCCATATATTAGCTAAATGTCCACCTATGTTGCTGAAACCGAAATTGTTGAAATTGTGCCCCTGTGCTCCCCCCCCCCTCCCCTCAAGTTTCAACAATTTTTTTTTCCTGAAATCAGAGTTGCTGAAACCTAGGTTTCAGCAACGTTGATGATGCTATTGAAACTGAAGCTGCTGAAATCGAAGCTACTGAAAACGAAGTTGCCTCATTTCAACACCAATTTTAGCAATTACAACACCCATTTCAATAAATTAAGAGATTCCAGCAACAATTAAGAGATTTCAGCAATAATTACAACATCACAAAATAAGAGATTTCACCAAATTAAGAGATTTTAGCAAGAGCATTTCAACAATTACACTCAACAACAATGATTTCAGGAAATTAAGAGATTTGGGCAAGAGCATTTCAACAATTACACTCAGAAACAACGAAGAGATTTCAGTTGTAATTCCAAGCTCACAAAATAAGAGATTTCAGCAAATTAACATATTTCAACAGTAATTACAACACTCAAAATAAGAGATTTCAGCAAATTAAAAGATTTCAGCAAGAGCATTTCAGCCATTACACTTAGCCACAATGAAGAGATTTCAGCAGTAATTACAACAACATCACAAAATAAGAGATTTCAACAACAAGAATTTCAGTAATTAAGAGATTTTAGCAACAAACCATTCCAGATGAGTGGTAGTCGGAAACACAAGATCAATTTCAGTATAACACAAAAATGTATTACGGGAGAAGATATTAAAATTAGAAGAATCTAAGGAACATATCAATTTCAGCACATCACATAGTCTCCTATCTTCTTCCATCAGCAACGATGAGTGTAAAGCTCAGAAGCAACGATGATAGAGGATGGCGAAAGTGGTGGAGTCAACTTCGGTCGATGCTTCCCCTAAACCAGATATGAGATCCACATTGGATCTGAGATCCATCGACCCATGGAGGAGGCAGAATCGAAAACGACGTCAGCGTCTGCGGATAGGGGCGATGAAAATCTTAGATCCACCTTCGATATGAGATCCGCCATTGAAGGTAGGATCGGAAACGGCACTTAGAGACCGCCACCGCCATCACTACTGGCGCTCCTCTCTTGTCCGTCCTCGACAAAGGCGAACTCTCAGCTGGTGTAGATTTAGAAGAAAGGAGGCTTCAATGGTGTATAGAGGCAGCGAGAGAGAAGGATTTAGATCCACTGCTGACATCATTGGAGGCGCCGGATGTGATCAGAAGAGGAGGATCGGAAGAGCAGATATGGCGGAAGAGGAGGATCTGGCGTAGCAGGAGATTGGAAGAGGAGGATCGAAAGAGGAGATCTGGCGGAATAGGAGGATTGGAAGAGGAGATCTAGAAGATGACATTGGCAGTGGGAGGAGAAGGCGACTTAAAATCTGGAAGAACCGGTAAATGGGAAGGGGATTTAGGAGGGCAATTTTGTCCATAAAATTTTAGGTGGACAAAACCCCAATTTGCAACACTTGGTGGACACTTCCTCAACAAAGGCCCAAAAAATGGCCGGTTGGGCAAATTTTCTCCATTTTTAATTTGACTTTCTTCCTTATTTTCCATTTTTATTTTGACCATTGACCGGTTGATGTGCATGTTTTTAGTCATATTTTTTCATGTGTTTTAGTCTTAATTTGAGTCATTCATAGATTTTACATTAGGTTTAGTGTCTTTTGCATAAGTTTTCATATTTCATGTGAAATAGATGTCTTCATTAGTTTTTGTGTGTTTTACATGATTTTGAAAGCTGTTTTTAAGAAATTTTCAAGAGAGAAAAGATGCGGAAGAGAATAAGGAGTGGATAGGAAAATAAACGGAAGCAATTAGAGTTATAGCAAAGGAGATACGAGCGTTTTAGTGAGCCAAACCGAGCTGAAACAAGGAGTACCGAGCCAATACTTTATGGTACCGAGTCGATACTTTCCCTCGGAGAAGTCCGAGATGGGAACTCCTTCATATCGACCTTGTACCGACCCCACCTAGGTCGGTAGCGAGGCCCAATCTGGATGAGCGAAGCAAGATGACCCAACAGTGTGTTCGTGCCGAGGATAAGGGGGGTCGGTACCGAGGTCCTTCGCTTCGGTATGGGTCGTATGCGAACTTATTTATCCCGATTTTATTGTTTTTATCCCCTTTTTCTTAGATAGGATTTAGATAACATTGATATATTCTTATTTCCTAAGATAGAATTTAGCTGTTTAGTATAAATAAGACCTTTGGGGTTAGGATTTAAGGAGACAATTTCAGCAAACAATTCTTTACTTTTCCAGCATGATTTTTAGGGTTTTTTAGGCTGGATGTGGGAGCTTTTCAAGGCGTGTTCTTAGGCGAAAGTTGGGGACACGTTAAGAGGTTGTCAAGACTCTATTTTGAAGTTATTTTAAGGTTTTAATTCATTATGAGTTTCTATTTTTATGTTTCTTTTATGAATTTTGAATTATTCACCATGACAATGTGTCAGTAGTCGCCTTTTCTAGAGTTGGGGTGATCCCAACAATAGTTGTGTGTGTGAAATTGCTATGAATTGATGATTTGATTGGTTTTATCTATTTTATGTGCCTAAGTACTCAACAAAAGTTGGGAAAAATTCCTTTTTGCAATTAAATTGAAAGATTGAATTGTGAATTGGATAGTAATTAGGGTTTTGAAACGAGAGTTTTGATAACCTAATTAAGAATTGATAGTAAAATTTATTAATTTGAGAAAATAAATTGATTGCAAGGGTTGATGCAAGTTGACCTCTTTAATAGATAAAAACATGATTTTTATGTGATTCATTGTGATGCATGCATGATTTTTGTTGTGGTAATCCCTATGTCCTAGATATCTTTGATATTGCTTTTTATATATTCCCAAATTTCAGCAACTATAAATCCCCAAAACTTCTACCTTTTCATCGCGTCTTGCCACTCTTTGCCGGAGAAGATTGAGTTATTAACGTCGATGGATCTGTATCAGCAAAAGGATGCGGAGCCGGAGTTACAATCACAAGCCCTAGTGGAGAGATAACTGATTTATCTTTCCAATTATTGTTCGAAGCTATCAACAATGAAGCAGAATGCGAAGCCTTGATCGCGGGTATTGAAAAAGCACTGGTCAATGGAGCTCGGCAAGTTCAAATTTTCACAGAGCCAGAAGTAGTTGCTATGCAAGTCAAGGGAGAGTATGAAGCGAAGACAGGGATGCATCCTGAGTATTTATCCCACGTACAAACGCTCACAACCGCCTTTGGAAAATGCTCCATTTCACCTATCCCTCGCAAGCAGAATGAGCGCGCCGATACCTTGTCCAGAATAGGACTACACTGCCCTTAGCGTTGAGCGACCACGTGGTAATCGAATAGAAGCATGCTCGAGGAATCCATAAGGGAGTTTTTAGAATATCCAACCTCGGAGACTGGCGAATACCTCTCTCATAATACATAACCGAAGGCGCATTGACAAGTGAGCTGCAGGATAACCAAGGCATCAAGAAGAGAGCGGCTCGTTTTTAAGTAAGAGACGGTCGTTTATACAAAAGAGGATTTAACCTCCCAGATCTCCACTATGTCTCAAACCAAGAGGGTCTTAACTTCTCCAAGAACTCCACGTGGGTCTATGTGGCAACCACCAAGGATGGAGGGCTTTGGCGTCTAAAATCACACTGTTAGGATACCACTGGCCTTCTCTTAGAGCGGATGCTGAAATGATCATCCACATATGTGACCCCTGCCAGTGACATGCATCACTCAACTATCGCCCTTCTCATCCACTGAAGTGCATATCTGCGCCCTGCCCTTTCACTTTGTGGAGGATGGATATTTTGGACCCTTTTCCGACAGCACCAGGCCAACTACGCTTCATCATTGTAACAGTCGATTACTTTACAAAATGGGTAGAAGCCGAAGCCATGACTACCATCACGGCGGAAAAAGTGAGAAAACTCATCTGGAAGAATATGATTTGCCGATTTAGAATCCCTCAACACATCATCCCCGATCACGGTCCCCAGTTTGACTGTGAGGGAATCTGCGATTTCTGCCCCGGGCTCCACACCGATTTCCGATTTTCGTCGGTGGCTTACCCGCAATCCAACAGACAAGCCGAAACCACAAATCACCAGATTTTGAATGCCCTAAAGAAAAGGTTAGGGATAGCAAAAGAATCCAACTGGAGATAGCAAAAGAATCCAACAGACAAGCCGCTGGTACTATGGTCATATAGAACCTCATCCAAGAGTCCAACTGGAGATACGCCATTCGCGATGACGTTTGGAGTCGACGCAATTATCCCATTAGAGTTATTGATTCCATCAGCCAGAATTGTTAATTTCAACTAAGACACCAACGATGAAGCTCTTGAATTGGAACTTCGCTTGCGAGAAGAAATAAGAGACATGGCTTGTCTCAAAGCAAACGAATATCAACGTCGACTGGCAGAGGGATATAACAAGCGTGTTTTCTTGCGCGCGTTAAAGAAAGGAGACATGGTCCCTCGGTAAGCGATCACGGGAGGAAAACTTGAACCCAAATGGGAAGCTCCGTACGTCATCCATAAAGAAGTGGGCAAAGGTTCGTTCAAGCTTAAAAATTCAGAAGGTGGAATCCTCGCGAAGTCATGGAACGCCAAGAATCTCAAGGCTTCTTTTGCATAAAGGTTAGACATATTGGAAATCTGGTGACTTAGATTTTCTATGTATAGGGGTCACCAGAATTCCCGATTGGGTACACCACTTCATAAATACAAATGAGAGTTCCAAACCCAATAATGATTGTCGTTACGAATAAATTTAGCAATCGCGTATCTTTCAAACACGGATGTGCAAGTAAGCCTCCAAGGAGAATAAATTTTGCAGTCGCGTGTCTTTCAAACACGGATGTGCAAGTAAGCCTCCAAGGCGAATAAATTTTGCAATCGCGTGTCTTTCAAACACAGATGTGCAAGTAAGCCTCCAGTGAGAATAATTTGAGCAATCGCGTGTCTTTCGAACACGGATGTGCAAACAATCCTCCAAAGAGAATAAATTTAGCAATTACGTGTCTTTCAAACACAGATGTGCAAGGAAGCCTCCAAGGAGAATAAATTTAGCAATTGCATACATCCTTGTTTGCTACGTAATTTGGAAGTTTAATGAAAACAATGTGTTCTATTTTCTATTCTTTCTTGTTTGCAATATAGATTTGCTTTATCGTGATACTATAAATCTTGAATTTTCGGAGATCACGATTAAACAGTTATTAAAAATATAGCGTACTAAGATAAGCCACACAAGCTGTTTCAATTAGAGCTGTAGCAGGCGCAGCGAGAACAAATTCATTAATCACGCATTCCTCGAAGCAAGTGTGCAAACAAAACCCCAAAGTATATACACAACACGATCGTTATAACACATCCAACCAGGGCACAAAAAACGAGTAGCAGAATATAGCTCACGCAACAATAGGGGAATGATAAAGTAGAAAGGAAAATAAAAACAAAACCAAAATCCTCACAAACTCATTCACTCGCTTCCAGAACGATTATCGTATAACGATTGCCCCCTTCATATTTAAAAATTATAAGAGATCCCCCGACACACATCCCACGGTCTTCAGCAAAAGCACACCAACCTTCGGTTAAAATATAGTGACCTTGGCTATCCCGAAATACTCTTACATGAAATTCTCGCCCAGTAGGGGAAACTAACCAAACATGGCTCGACACCACGCGTCCATACCTAGCCCCAAAGGTGTCCGGCAGTAGCTGAAAAAATCCAAAATCGAATCAAAATCCCACAAATACAACAACCATGGATAAAAGATGAGAAGAATCACCAGTTATTCATGTTTCTCTTCAGAATCTATGGAATGGAAGAAATCACGATGGCTGGAGTTGGGAGAAGCCATTATCTCTCAAGAATAAAACACAAGGACGATTGGACAGGTTTCTCCTATGCTATCATATTTATCGACAAATAAAAGACAAACATAAAAGCATGCTTGCGTTGTCACGTCAAGAGCAAGGAACCACCCCAGTCCAAGATATTCGTCATAATAACCTGCATGAGAGGCAAGTGGCAGAATCACAGGGCACAACCCTGCTCCCCTAACCGCCTCTGCCACGTCAAGGCATGGTCACATTCACTTCAGAAACAGACAAAAACACAAATATCGAAGCATTGTTCAAAAAACGGTATTATTAAAAGGCGTACTACATAAATCCTCGCGATTAGAGGTTCATTGATAATCATATAATTAACTGTGGTATGAGTACAAAACACGCACGTCTACCCCATTACATTTTTATCGCGATCTCTTGCCTTTATTCATCCTGAAGAATGAGGATTTCAAAACGATTCTCCCTCACCCGTTTAAAGAACACCATCGATGCCCCAACAATGAAGCAGAATGTGAAGCCTTGATCGCGGGTATTGAAAAGGCACTGGTCAATGGAGCTCGGCAAGTTCAAATTTTCACAGACTCAGAAGTAGTCGCTATGCAAGTCAAGAAAGAATATGAAGCGAAGACAGGGATGCTGCCTGAGTATTTATCCCGCGTACAAACCCTCACAACCGCCTTTGGAAAATGCTCCATTTTACCTATCCCTTGAATTGGAAAATAAAGAGCGGTCATTCCGGGGTTCAAACCGGGGACCTATGGGTACTACCCACAAGTCCTTTCCGGTGAGCCATTCCGAAATGGTTCATTTCACCTATCCCTCGCAAGCAGAATGAGCGCGCTGATACCTTGGCCAGAATAGGAGCTACACTGCCCTTAGCGTTGAGCGACCACGTGGTAATCGAATAGAAGCATGCTCGAGGAATCCATCAGGGAGTTTTTAGAATATCTAACCTCGGAGACTGGCGAATACCTCTCTCAGAATACATAACCGAAGGCGCATTGACAAGTGAGCTGCAGGATAACCAAGGCATCAAGAGGAGAGCGGCTCGTTTTTAAGTAAGAGACGGTCGTTTATACAGAAGAGGATTTAACCTCCCAGATCTCCTCTGCGTCTCAAACCAAGAGGGTCTTAACTTCTCCAAGAACTCCACGTGGGTCTATGTGGCAACCACCAAGGATGGAGGGCTTTGGCGTCTAAAATCACACTGTTAGGATACCACTGGCCTTCTCTTAGAGCGGATGCTGAAATGATCATCCACATATGTGACCCCTGCCAGTGACATGCATCACTCAACTATCGCCCTTCTCATCCACTGAAGTGCATATCTGCGCACTGCCCTTTCACTTTGTGGAGGATGGATATTTTGGACCCTTTTCCGACAGCACCAGGCCAACTACGCTTCATCATTGTAACAGTCGATTACTTTACAAAATGGGTAGAAGCCGAAGCCATGACTACCATCACGGCGGAAAAAGTGAGAAAACTCATCTGGAAGAATATGATTTGCCGATTTAGAATCCCTCAAGACATCATCACCGATCACGGTCCCCAGTTTGACTGCGAGGGAATCTACGATTTCTGCGCCGGGCTCCACGTCGATTTCCGGGTTTTCGTCGGTGGCCTACCCGCAATCCAACGGACAAGCCGAAACCACAAATCGCCAGATTTTGAATGCCCTAAAGAAAAGGTTAGGGAGAGCAAAAGGAGAATGGGTTGAGATCTTGCCACTAGTACTATGGTCATGTAGAACCTCAGCCAAGAGTCCAACTGGAGATACGCCATTCAAGATGACGTTTGGAGTCGACGCAATCATCCCATTAAAGTTATTGATTCCTTCAGCCAAAAGTGTTGATTTCAACAAACAAACCAACGATGAAGCTCTTGAATTGGAACTTCACTTGCGAGAAGAAATAAGAGACACGGCTTGTCTCAAAGCAAACGAATATCAACGTCGACTGGTCGAGGGATATAACAAGCGTGTTTTCTTGCACGCGTTACAGAAAGAATACATGGTCCTTCGACAAGCGACCACGGGAGGAAAACTTGAACCCAAATGGGAAGCTGCATACGTCATCCACAAAGAAGTGGGCAGAGGTTCGTTCATGCTTCAAAATTCAGAAGGCGCAATCCTCGCGAAGTCATGGAACGCCAAGAATGTCAAGGCTTATTTTGCATAAAGGTTATACATATTGGAAATCTGGTGACTTAGATTTTCTATGTATAGGGGTGACCAGAATTCCCGTTTGGGTACACAACTTCATATATACAAATGAAATATCCAAACCCAATAATGATTGTCGTTACGAATAAATTTAGCAATCGCGTGTCTTTCAAACACGGATGTGCAAGTAAGCCTCCCAGGAGAATAAATTTAGCAATCGCGTGTCTTTCAAACAAGGATGTGCAAGTAAGCCTCCAAGGAGAATAAATTTTGCAATCGCGTGTCTTTCGAACACGGATGTGCAAACAAGTCTCCAAAGAGAATAAATTTAGCAATCACGTGTCTTTCAAACACAGATTTACAAGGAAGCCTCCAAGGAGAATAAATTTAGCAATTGCATACATCCTTGTTTGCTACATAATTTGGAAGTTTAATGAAAACAATGTGTTATATTTCCTATTCTTTCTTGTTTGCAATATAGATTTGCTTTATCGTGATACTATAAATCTTGAATTTTCGGCAATCACGATTAAACGGTTATAAAAAATATAGCGTACTAAGATAAGCCACACAAGCTGTTTCAATTAGAGCTGTAGCAGGCGCAGCGAGAACAAATTCATTAATCACGCATTCCTCGAAGCAAGTGTGCAAACAAAACCCCAAAGTATATACACAACACAATCGTTATAACACATCCAACCAGGGCACAAAAAACGAGTAGCAGAATATAGTTCACGCAACAATAGGGGAATAATAAAGTAGAAAGGAAAATAAAAACAAAACCAAAATCCTCACAAACTCATTCACTCACTTCCAGAACGATTATCGTATAACGATTGCCCCCTTCATATTTAAAAATTATAAGAGATCCCCCGACACACATCCCACTGTCTTCAGCAAAAGCACACCAACCTTCGGTTAGAATATAGTGACCTTGGCTATCCCGAAATACCCTTACACAAAATTCTCGCCCAGTAGGAGAAACTAACCAAACATGGCTCGACACCACGCGTCCATACCTAGCCCCAAAGGTGTCCGGCAGTAGCTGCAAAAATCCAAAATCGAATCAAAACCCCACAAATACAACAACCATGGATAAAAGATAAGAAGAATCACCAGTTATTCATGTTTCTCTTCAGAATCTATGGAACGGAAGAAATCACGACGACTGGAGTTGGGAGAGGCCATTATCTCTCAAGAACAAAACACAAGGACGATTGGACAGGTTTCTCCTATGCTATCATATTTATCGACAAATAAAAGACAAACATAAAAGTATGCTTGCGTTGTCACGTCAAGAGCAAGGAACCACCCCAGTCCAAGATATTCGTCATAATAGCCCGCATGTGAGGCAAGTGGCAGAATCACAGGGCACAACCCTGCTCCCCTAACCGCCTCTCCCACGTCAAGGGATGGTCACATTCACTTCAGAAACAGACAAAAACACAAATATCGAAGCATTGTTCAAAAAATGGTATTATTAAAAGGCGTACTACAGAAATCCTCGCGATTAGATGGTTCATTGATAATCATATAGTTAACTGTGGTATGAATACAAAACAAGCACGTCTACCCCATTACATTTTTATCGCGATCTCTTGCCTTTATTCATCCTCAAGAATGAGGATTTCAAAACGATTCTCCCTCACCCATTTAAAGAACACCATTGATGCCCCAACATGGACATTAGTATTAATTGCACATCTTCCCCAACCCTCGGTCAGCTACCAACGATCGAAGTTATCCTTAGAAACCCCAACACGGATGCTTTACCTAGTCGAGGAAACCAAGTGAACGTGATCAGATACGACATCGCCGTACATGATTTCAAAAGCACAGGGGAGAGGTTGCAGCAAAAAACATCATTCCATAAAGATTCAAAGCAAAATAACCACAAGGCACACCAACACATCTAGATCTTACCAAACGATGGAGCCTTTCTTCTGCGTCGATACAACGGTAGAAATCCATCTTTCCAGAATTGGGTGACGCCACGAAAACATAGATGCACAAATTGCTGTGAATCCTACACCCCTATATATATTCAAGATAAAGCTGTATACACCACGAAAATAGCAACAACATTCATTGCATACACCGAACAAGAAAGGGGGTCTGAGTCGAAATTTCCCAAGATATCATGCATGGCCTACACGTGGCAAGAATCTTTTCAGAACCAGACCAATCCATCAATACATTTCAAATATGAAAATAGTCATTTATCATGAGAAAGGTCAGAGAAACCCCTTTACATCACTATAAAAGGCTACCCAAATTCTTACACGAACCATCGCCTACAAGAGAAATGGCAAGCAACACTGCAACTCCAAATTCAAACAACCCTCTCATCTTCGATATCTATTTGGTAGGTGGGGAGCAATACATACGCATGATGAATCCTTATTGCTTCGGCGAACACTTCGAATCCCGGGTACTAGAACAGATCCTTCTATCCACCCGCATCGTAAAAGGATTTCGTTGTTCGCATTACTAGAGGCGCTTATGCGTCTCATTGGGTAGCTCGCGAATGGAGAGACTTTGTCGAGACTCATGGTCTTGAATTAGAAACGTCGATAGTATTCACCCACCTAGGCGAGGAAAGATTTGAAGTCCATTTCTTGGACAAATAGGGCTACGACATCGAAGAAGAGATGGATGCCGGCAGACATGATGGACCACAAGTAAATGGGTTCCATTAAATCTTATCTTTAGTTCACTAAGCAGTACTCTTATTTATGCAATATAATGTAATGCAAACTATCAATTAAAGCCCCTATTTCGTTATAAGATTAAGTTTGCTTTTCTCAGTACAATCTCCTTTGCGTACATGGACGCTGGAAATTGTTTTTTCTCTCCATCGTGTAGAGTACGCTGGAGATTACCTGAATTTTAATTCAATCTCTTTTGCATCCAAGGACGTTGGATATATTTTTTAATAGGTCTCTCCACCACGTAGAGTACGCTGGAGATTACCTAAATTTTGATTCAATCTCCTTTGCATCCAAGGACGCTGGAGATTGTTTTTAATAGTTCTCTCCATCGCGTAAAGTACGCTGGAGATTACCTAAATTTTAATTCAATCTTCTTTTCATCCAAACACGTTGGGGATTGTTTTTAATAGGTCTCTCCATCGTATAGAGTATGTTGGAGATTACCTAAATTTTAATTCAATCTCTTTTGCATCCAAGGACGTTGGAGATTGTTTTTAATAGGTCTCTCCATCGTAGAGTACGCTGGAGATTACCTAAATTTTAATTCAATCTCCTTTGTATCTTCTTTTTTTTTTTTTTTTTTTTTTTTTTTGAATAAATCTCCTTTGTATCTAAGGATGCTAGAGATTGTTTTTAATAGTTCTCTCCATAACGTAGAGAACACTGGAGATTGTACATAGTAGTTCTCTCCATCGCGTGGAGTACGCTGGAGATTACCAAAATTTTAAACTCAATCTTTTTCAGCCCAAGGATGTCGAAGACTGTTATCAATCTTACAATTTCCTCTACCAAGTATCAAACCCAAGGATTTTCACCTTTTTTCCTTCGCAACATGAATATCGACAGATAACTTCCTAAACTACATCAATACAATAATTGCCACAAGTTATCAAAAATAAATGTAACACATTCACACTGGTTAATTTATTATACACCAGATCAAAAACACACAACACATATCGTGATTCTTAAAGCGTAACGCCCCCTACTTTTCCGTTCAACACCAAACGGAAAATTCTACATCACCGTTCCATTTTGATCTGGACCATGATTTACGACAACATCATCAAAGCAAGAGTGCCCTCCATATTCAAAGATCAAACGTGTCCCCATCTGAAGTTCGTTAGAAACAACAAACTCAGGCCAACCTGATGTGAACCAGTAATTATGAATGCCCAAAAGCTCCACCATCACAACAAATTCCTCATCTGCTCGCGTCCACAGTTGTACGAGGCCAAGGGCCTCATCGCCCTAATCAAGGTATACTTGCGGCAAAGACTACAACAACAATAAACACCTCAGAAAGGATCAATTTCCAATTAGAAACTGAACTATTGAATAAAAACTCACCAGCCTATACAAGTGTCCCTCTACTGCTATATCTAGGGTAAAACCTCTCACGCGCGGAATGGTCCGACCCGGGATATCCATCGATAAGGTAGACGTCATTGTTACCCTGCACCACAAAGTACGAGAGTACTCTCCCATTTATGGTGATGGACAGGACACACACAACAAAATCCACCGCAAACACAACTTATCCACTCCACGAGGTTGGTAAAGATCAAAAGTCACGACAAAAACCACTTGACAAGTACATCCCTTGTTCAAAAACACCAAGAAATGGACAAGCAAACCTAGCACGCCTAGCAACCCGGAAAACTAGCGTGTGGCACGCACCTTCTAGCTTAAGGACACCTCCACCTAGCCCGGAAGAGCAATACTTATCTCCATAAGCAACAACCTAGTATAAATAAAACTCCCCCTCCATGACATTTTCTTACGTAAACAAAGAAAAAAGGGAGAGAATGCCAAGTTTCGACATGGTTTCTGGTGAAATTTCTCCACCTGTCTTTATCACAAATACTATGATTTTTCCAAATCCTAAGTTCATCCGAATAATCCTCAAAGAAAGCCAACTACATAGGCTCCCCTTACCTTAAATCTTTGTAGAATTCGGGGACGACATACTAAATAAAATCATCATATGTTCTCCTTTTAACCAAGAATTCCTGGTCTTAGTTGAAAGAGACAAAGGGGATTGGTTCTCTGTGTTATAGGGATGGCGATCTTTCGCGACGTCTAACAACCTAAGAATAGGAAGTTGCCTCACTTTCGAATACCAAGGAGAGTCACACTTTGATGTCACCATAGAACAACCAGGCCCAGAAGAAAATGGAGATGTACTTCCCGACTACTTGTGTTACGAAGAAATATAAATATGCATGATATAAGTCGTTTTCTACTTTCAAACGCACCAAATAAAAGTGCCTATTGCACTTCGTTATGCATTAAATCCACGAACCCTTATTTTTTTTTGGTCATCTCGCGATTCATTTCATAAAATGCTCAATAACAGGAGATAGGTAAGGGTATCGCAAACAGACTCTCCAACAAAGAGCAACGAATAAAAAGCCAAACTCTAGTCGCGAATGGACAAGAGTATTAACGACAAGTTAAACTCTATAAAAGCAAACAAAGAGCATAAACATAAATATACTGGAGTTAGAGATAAAATATTCGCAGACAACAAAATACCATGACAAGGCGCATCACTTGTCATGGGTCGAAAAGTTTCCCATCCAAAGACTAAGTACTATCCGCAGCGAAGCACAAAGCTCACACCACGGGAACAAATGTTTTCAACCTGTTTCCCATCACTTGAGACAAATCCAAAAACAAACTAGAGAACGGAAGAAAGACTTGTTACACATTGGCAAGAGGATCGTCATTCTCATCGCGAGGCTGTCCAGGGTTGATCCCATCAGTAAGAGGAGGCTCGAGGGCGGTGGTTTCTTCGAGAGGAACGCTAGGCAAAGGAGATAGATCACGTTGAGGGTCGTCAAGCTTCATGTCCTCGGTAACATAGCTAGGGGAAAACATCCTCACAGAGTCCCCGAGGTGAGCAAAACGATTAATGCTTTGGATAACCCCACCATCCACTCCCTACATAAAGGCATCGGTCAGCTTGTCATAAAGAATGTCCAACCCATCCGTCTCAAGGTAGCGACCCAACTAACCTCGACCATCCTTCGCCAGGAAGTCGGTCAACCATTTTTGACCCTCGTCGCTCAGCATGAAATCATGAAGTGTGTTCTTAGTAAGAACAACATCTTCACCTGAAGTAAAGCGCTCTAATTGTCATCTCGCTCTGATAAGCTCTTTGCATACCGCTTCCAGCTCAGCCTCGAGCTCCCTAATTCGACCACTCAAGCGCATGATCTCCAACTCACGCACGGAGCCCACCTCCTAAAGTTTAGAGAGTTCAACTCGCGATACATCCAACTTGCTTTTCACCGCCTCCACTTACTTCTCGGATTTTTCCAAAGCCTCTTTTAAACTGTTAATAGTCACCTCCTACAGCTCTACATCCTTCAGTTTCTCTATTTTTTCTTTCAGACTCTTGTTTATCTTCCTCAGTTCTTTCATCGTATTATCATATTTCCTTAAGCGCACGTCCACCTCGGACCATTGCAAATTATCCTATGAAGGTATATAGAGGAGAATAAGCGGGTGCACAATAAAATAAGCAGGAAAAAATAAATCGCGAAGAGAATTACCCAACCCCAGTTTTCTGACCCTGCTCCAGCAACTCCTCAATGGTCAAATGATTAAGGATCTCTCTCTCAACCGGGCAGTTTCTTCCAGGGATCACTAGCTTCTTAATTTCGAGTGGAGAAAATACATGTTGCATGTATTCCATCATAGAGATCCCTGACGTGGCGATTGGCTCAGTACTTAAAAGCTTGTTGGTCGCCACTTCCTCCCTATGCCTTTTTTATCCGCATTGGGTCAGGGGTAGGTCTTCCAATGATAAACTTTGCCTATCTTCAATAGGCTCCTCCCTATTTGGGCTCTTCATCGTGAGGGGGGAGTCATGGGATACGATCTGCTGCTGGTTATCACCCGACTGTGGAGTGATAGTAAGAGCAGTTCTGGATGTGCCTTTCTTCTTCGCTAAGGTGGAAATTTTCGCTTTGTCAATCGACATATCTACAAAAGAATTAGGGCAAAGGTCAATTAAAGAAAATCGCGATCAAAATATAAGAAAGCCTAAACACCTAGGCACCAACCCGGACGGTGCGGAAGACTGAGCCCGACCATCTCTAGGCGAGCCCGGGTCACGTGCCCTATAGCCCCGCTTCGACGAGGCCCCCTCCCCCTGCCTAAATGCGGCCCTCTATCTCTCCATCGCAATATGTTTATTTTTGGAGAGAGGTGCATAGTCGCCGGGTGTGGTCACAAAGTTCAAAGAGATTTTGGTGGGATCGCGAACAAGAAATCATTTCTTTCTCCACCCCGAGATACTAGATACTCTCTCAACTATATTCCCAGATAGGGAAGCAGATACCAGTCCCTCGCTATCTCTCAAAGAAAGGATTGAGAAAAGACGATCTAATGTTGGTGTCTGCTTGATGACGGCACACCGCATGACGTTGGTTGTGAGATATATCCACACGTTGAAAGCGAGCTGAGCCGGACATTGGTTGATACACTTCAAGAATTCAGAAGAAAGAGGGGGTAGAGGAAGGTGGAACCCATGCAGAAGGCTTCCAAGATGAACAATAACATGATCTTTGTACGCATTTAGACATCCCCCATTCCTAGAAGCCAAGCCTATTTCATTCCCAACCGGCCACGGGTAGAGATTAGCTATCGTCTCCAAGTGATCAGCTTCAAGAATTGAATTTTCTCCCAATGATTCAGTTTCAGTAGGAGCCACGCGTTCTTGAAAATTTTAGGGAAATGTGGAGGAGCTATGGGGGCGTAGCCTTCACAGAAGCTACAATTATCTACCTCTATTTGCTTATAGGGAAGCACGGCAAAATCACTCGGTAACACGCGAATATATTTCTTTCTCTCTTTAGCTGCACGAGACGACTCGCCTTTCCCCAGTTCGTTGATAGATTCCAAGGTATGACAATACTCGGGATCGTCTCTCTTTACATGACGTTTGTTTGACCCAGCCATCTTTTATTGTTTCGCGCTCTGTGCAGCCCCAGGATTAGTTTTCTTTCTATTCACCTCGCGTGACTTCTTATTCGGTGGGGGAGGAGTTGGAGAAACTATAGATTCAAAATCGGCATGTACTAGGCTTTCTATCCTTGTACACGAGGAGCTAACCTCCTCAGCCTCGTAACCCACACTTCGGTTTTGGCTATCGCTTTCATTTAATATCTTAGGTTATGTTATGAAGAAAAGCCCCTGAAAAGTCGCAAAAAAAAGAAAAATCAACAAGGGGAAATGACCTTTTCAGTATCGCGATTGAACAAATTTGGCGCCAAAAACCCCTTCCTAGTTTTATGTTGGTGCCTCACGTGCCCCTCAAGAGGGCATTGAAAAGACATTTTCCCCCTCGAGAGGAGGCGAAAAGTCTCGTCCACCCACCACCGTCGGAAAATCCCCGGAAGTCCCAAGAAAAACACTTCCCCACCCCAATGCCACCGTACTACCGCCAGATGACTTAAAATTCCCCTATGAAAGTTAACTATAACCCAAGGGAAAAGAAGAAAGAGAGGGAATAAGACACCAGGGAAACGCCCTAGTCCCGGCCCCATAACCACCGTGCTCCTCACCGGAGGAGGGCGGTTTCCCCACCAATGGTTTCTTCCCTCTGCCCTAAAAAGCTTAAATACAAGTACGAATCTAGAAATTGGACGTAATATAAAGAAAATCAGGGAACACTTACTCGAGGAAAGCGGAAGAGAAACACCGACAAGCTTGAAAAGCTGAGAAATGGCCACCACCTACCTCCGGTCTCGTCTTTCTCGAAACAAAACCTTTCAAGTTCTCCTTCTCTCTCTCTCCTTCCTGTCTTTGAAAGTGTAAAATGAAATAAGAGTTGAAATCCTCACTTATAGGTCTCTGTGGGGTCATCCCCAAATGGGCCGAAAACATACTGGGCCCAGTTCAGGCCCATCAAATAAGAAGTTTTTTGGGTGGGAAACATCGTATTTGTCGAAACCCAATCGCGAGCGAGGTATCACTCGCAATCCGGTTACGAGGAGATAAGACGATGCCATGGAAAATAGACCTACTAATCAACAAGGATATGACGTCATAAATAGGCCATCAACCGCAAAAGACATCTGAGCCCTCTACAAGATTCATCGCGAGTAGAGTACTTGGTCAAACCCTGCCCCAACTCAACACCCTAAGTATCTCCAGCCTAAATAGCCTCGCGATCAATATCTTGACGTAAGCATACGTGGAATCCATAGTAGGTCCCACAAGTACCTCGTGGCTCTTCAGGGCCCAAACAAGCAGCTCGCTGAGCACCTCTCTTCTAACAATGCCACGTGTAATACCTAGTTCCCTGGCGCAGTGTTCTAAAAATCGCGCCTAGGCGTTAGGCGGGATGGGACCTAGGAATCTTTAATCCTAGGCGGGCCTCTAGGCGGAAATCCATCTAGGCACCGCCTAGTCCCGCCTAGGCGCCACCTAGACCCACCTAGACCCTGCCTGGGCCCGCCTAGGCACCACCTAGTCATGCTAGTTAGACGTGTGTATTTGCTTTGGGATGTGATTAGTTGACTTGTGTTTTTTTATCCCTCAAGTTGGGATGTATTTGCTTTTCAATCGAACCTATAGTTTTGTAATTTAGGAGGTTTAGAGTTGTTAGTTAGGCGTGTACTTTTGTGTTTATTTACTTTAGTGTTAATTAAGCACCCCAAATTTGGGTTTATGAGTGATATTATGGATTATTATTACATTATATATGAATTATTGAAAACTTTTATTCGACAAAATATAAGGAATTAATCAAGTTTGTTCGAAGTCCGCCTAGCCGCCACCCAGGCACCCGCCTGTTCGCCTAGGCGCTAGGCGGTCATCCACCGCCTAGCGGCCGCCTAGCGCCTTTTAGAACATTGCCCCGGCGTGAGGGCATGCGTTACACGTGTCCCATCATAAACCACGAGGTCACCATCAAGCTGCTCACTTGGTCTCCCTATAAATACCCCCCTTCATACCCCAAGAAAAGGATCTGATTCAAGAGAGAAGAAGAAGAGCTCTGATTATCTCCTTGACCTAAAACCCCCAGAGTTGAGTTCTTAATGTCTTTGATCGGAGAAGAACATTCTTGGAATAAGAACATCACCTAACTTCCTCTAGAGGGCGATGATTAAACGGTAAATCATCTCCTCGAGAGCCGAGCGCGTCACCCCCATCGATTGGATCAATAAGCCCATAATCTGATCACCACTCTTCTAGTCTAAGGCTTGCAGGTATATTACGACGTTTTGCCGTCATGATGAGGTAATAAGTATAGGTCAAATCCCATGAACGTGTCACCCTAGATAACTTTCATACTGCTTTTTATTCCCAAATTTCAGCAACTATAAACACCCAAAACTCCTACCTTTTCTTCACTTCTTGCCACTCTTTACCCTAAAGCAACTAAATAAAGAACTGCTGACTCTCTCACGTGGACTATCTTGACTCCCTATACTATAGCTGGGTCTTGACTATAAATTTGTTTGCTCGAGAAACCCTCTCATCACCGGTCAAGGTCAATGACTTTAGTGACACAACTTTGGTGACTGTTGTAGGAGAAAATCGAGTTCAAAATATAATAAAATAGATCAAACCCGATTCGTGCCCATGCAAATAATTACAAGACCTCCTCCTGATGCAGCAACGGGAAGTCAGGATCAATCCTCGAGGAAGCACGTCAGCGGATCTCAGGTAGCGGAAAATCTCACAGACAGAAAGTTCAACAGACAGACAGAAATAACAGATAAAAGCGGAAAATAAAGCAAAGCACAGAACTGGTCGATATCGATTACAGTTACTCAATATCGACTAAAAATATCGACCAACTGAACTCGAATCCGACTAACAGAAAACAAAACTCAGCAAACTTACCTCGATCTCGACAAACTTTCCTCGATGTCGAGTAAAATACCTCGATGTCGACAAAACTCCCCGAGATCGAGTAACCCAGAAACTAAAATCGCAACTTTTCGCAACACAGAACACGAATTTCGATGAAATAAATCAATAAACTAAAGACTTCCAAGATCAGGGCATTAACACCACAACGATAATCATGTAAAGTAACACATAAAGGCAAAAAAGATCATGCTTTTCATTAAATAACTTTCGTCATTAACAAATAGGAATATAGAGGCTTTCGCATAAACCCTAATTGTTACTAACCCTTTTCACATAATTAATCCAAGTTGTATTAAGATCACTTTCACTTCAATAACACAAACAAGGATCACCTTCAAATTTCGCAAAAGAATCATGCTTGCAGGGATAGAAGACGAATTGCTTAAAAAGCTCAAACCTTTACCGCATCACTTCACATGGCTACCGTCGGGCTCACCCCGACCCTAGAAGTGGGTGGACTACTCACTCTTCATCATCAAGAAAGACATCAAAGATTTCAGGAAAATAAATTGCATTAAAAATAACCAAAACTTACAACCGATCGAAGCCAAAACCGCTCTCGCCTTTCCAACTTGCTCTCGCCACAAGCTCTCTCTCTACTCACTACCTCTTCTCCTTCTCTAGAATTGAATTGTATGATTGAATTACTAGAATCAGCCCCTAATGCTTTATTTATAGCCTTCATTCCATGCTAATCTAGGAAAGAAAATTATATCTATATCTAATTCCATCTATCTTTTATCTAAAGATTAAAAAATGGAAATAAAGGAAATAAATCAACTAGGAATTATATCTAAAGTAGGTAAATACCTTCTCCTCTTGATAGCTCTTGATAGATCTTGATGGAATTTGATCTCGAAAATATCTCCATTGGACTCGGGATAGAACCTTAACAAGAAACTGGATTACTCGACGTCGGCCACAGGGGGTTTCCTCGATATCAAGTAGAATTGCTCGATATCGACTAGCACTTTTCTTGTCTTCTGCTCAACAACTCGATTCTAGCCTCCGGGAGCAAAGTTGACTTGATTTTTTCCTCGACATCGAGTAAATTTCCTCGACGTCGAGTAACATGTTCAGCTCCCAGCTTCACTTGTCGACTCCGGGGTCTCTGACTCAATATGGCTTACTCAATATCGAGTAAAACACCTCGACATCGACTAGCTTCATCAGCTCTGCTCGATTCTTGGTTGTCCGAGTGGAAATCGACTTCTTGTACTCGATATCGACTTGCAGTACTCGATATCGACCAAATATTTGTCGAGTCGATTTTTCCTTCCTTCCAGCTTGATTTGTCCTGGTTCCGCTGCTTCTTAACCTCGAACTTCTGTAGTTGACTTCGAGCTTTTCTTCCTTTCTCAAAAGTGTTGTAAATTGCTTCGATTTCTGCGAATGTAAACAGAAACTGGTGTAGATTCCATAATTTGGCAAATAAGCATAAACTACATAGATTCTGTACTATTCTAGCCCAAATATATGAAATGCATGCAGAAAATGATAAAAAAGTAACTATAAAACATGGAGAATTAGGCTCACATCAAACACCCCATACTTAAGCTTGCTTGTCCTCAAGCAATACTTTTAATTGTCATACAGGGGAAGAAATCAAAATTCTCAACATCTTAGATTCATTGTCATATGTCCTTGCAATTAATTACCATCCTCGAAAAGGTACTTGTGTCACAAATCCATGCATTTGCAATTAAAAAGCAACATCTACTCACAAAATGAGGGTTATGCAAAACAATTCATATGACAAAGCATTAATAATCAAGAGAACTTTAATTTAAGCTCAAATAAGGAGTAGATTGGTAAAAGGCTAAAGGTGGGCAATTTTTGGCAATGTGCTGCTATTGATCCGGGGAAATGGAGTATTTTCCAATTTTGATACCACATTCCTTCTTCCTTTGATTTCTCACCTTTCTCTCATCGCTCATTGTTTTTTTCAATATTATGCTTTTATCTCTCTGACCTCAGCACTGCCTTCTCGCGAGTCGCAAACATGGGTGTCATAAATGGCCCCGGATACTTAGTGCTTTAGACTCCTCACCTGTGCATCCCATCTCACTGAACTATTATCTCAGTAAGCAGGGTCGATCTACCTTTATCTCCTGAGGTGATCGGATTTTCGTTCACTCATTAAATTTTCCACATATTTTGTCAATTTCCTGCCAAACTCCAAATATGATAATAACAACACAAACACCATATAATAATCTCCATAATGTGAAATCATTCTCAACATAATCCCCGGATAGGAAACAAGGTAAAGAATGGGCAATATTTAGATCATGTGGAGCAATAATAGGAAATAAGGCATAATATGGCTTTTGTGATGCATAAGCATAGGTAAGGCTAGGATATAACAATATTAGCATATATGGGAATTATAAAGTCCTCCATCATTTTATCATGCAACATGTCAAAAGCAACATCAAATTTTACCTCCTTTCATGGTTTTCAACAAAATATGCACTTCATTGTGACTTCCCTTTACTAGGCTATTTCATGCTATATCTCTAATGAATCTAATTTTGCATCTTCGAGTTCAATATAAGCTTCAATGACACTAATCAAAATTTTAAATGGGGATCATTTTTCAAAGTTTGGAAAACATGCATATAAGCCCATAAATCAATAATGAATTCCAAAATAGCCATGTATAAGGAATTCAAGAAATAAACCTTAAATATGCACACATAATGTCAAATAAAACCAAATATGCATAAAGTAAGCCCTTCCCCCACCCCATACTTAAACATTACACTGTCCTCACTGTATAAAAAAATAAGGGTAAAGAAAGAAACTCACTAGACAGATGTGCAGGATGCAAAAAATCGACTGCTTATGTTGTAAGGCCCTGTCCGATTTTAGCTTGCTTCTATCCCTATGGACCTGAAAAAAATGTAGAAGAGAAATACCCACAATAGAAAAACTAAAAGTTCAAAACCAAAAAAACAAACAAAAGCAACAATGTCCAAAAAAAATCCCAAAAAGTAATTGTCTATTTACAAGCTCTAGATTTTATAGTCGCTAGGCCGACTTCTCCATTAAGCTCATGGTGGCATTTGCAGGGCCCATGTAGCTTGGGCTTCAAACAGGACTCCATTCTTGTCCATCAGCTGCAGTCCGCCTGAATGGATCTTGTTTACAATGAAAGGCCCCATCTTCTTCTTGTAGAATTTGTTGGGAAACCAATGATCCTTTGATTTGGAAACATAGAGCTTGTCTCCAACTTCATACTCCTTGGGCTCATCATTGGAAATCCTATATAAGTGCACATACCAAGGCATACATCTCCCATGTATAGATAAATCTTTAATTGAAATAGGAGAAGAAAGGTCCATACCTTGGCTTACCTTCACAGAATTGGATTCGGGGACCTCAGATTTTGGTCGATTTCGAGTAATATTACTCGATGTTGAGGAAGTCGGCTCGTCTGGTGGACTGCTGGTCGAGGGAGGAGTAGTCGAGGACGAAGGTTTTTGTTCGATGTCGACCAAATTGGTCGATATCGAGTTATGCTCGGCTTCCAGTAGATTGCTCGTCGTGGGAAGAGAAGTCGAGGACGCAGGTTTTTGGTCGATATCGAGTTGTGCTCGACTTTGGGTTGGCTGATCGACGCTCCTGCTGCTGGTGGCGTGCTCTGATTTTAGTCGACGTCGACCAAGTTACTCGACATCGAGTAACTCTGGTCAACTTCGACCTCATACTTGCATCCTGTCAAGGCATCCGAGAAATAATTAGTCGACATCGACTTACCTTGGTCGATATCGAACAGATCATCTGTGTCGTCGTTCAGGATGGCCATGATCTTCTCCACCTGGGCTTCCATATCCCTCTTTTCTAGTTCTTCATGAGTCATATTTCTTACCTTACGCTCCCCGCAAGTAATGTCACCAGCTGATATAGACTTTACCTCTTCCATGGGACCTGTGTGCTTTTCAGTTTTATTAAAAGAATATTCAATTACCTCATCGTTGATGTTGAAAGTGAGTACTCCCTTTCTTACGCTTATGTTGGCATCCACCGTCGCCAAGAAGGGCCTTCCTAGAATAATTTGACAAGCAGGGTCCTCCACCATATCAATAACTAGAAAATTAGCAAGGAAAAAGAACTTACCTACTTGCACTGGCATATTGTCCACCATGCCTGTTGGGATGACCACCGTGTTGTTTGCCATATAAAGCTTAGCATCCACAGGCTTTAGGGCACCTATCTTAATCTTGGAACATATTGTTAAAGGCATTATACTCACACTAGCTCCAAGATTACATAAAGCATTAAATTTATATTGACCAAATCCAATGGTTATAGCGAACTTACCTGGATCTGGCCTTTTCTCAAGAGCGTCCATATGGCTGCACTCTTCTGCGATCTCAGCCATTGATTGCTTTTTGCTTAGGATTTCCTTGAGGAACTTGACATATGATGGCATTTAATTAAGAGCTTCTGTGAAAGGTATAGTGACATTGAGCCTCTGAAGCATCTTGATGAAGCACTGGAATTTCTTCTCTGCTGGGTCATTGGGAGATTTTGTTGGGAAAGGCAGCTTCTTTTTCTGGGTCGGAGCCAGAACAGATGTCGGAGGTGTTGCAGCATCCTCGATGTCGAATTGGTTCTCCTCGAGATCGACAAGATTCTTCTCGATATCGACCAGTTTCCTTGATGTCGAGTTGGAGTGTTGTGCAGACGATTCTTGGCCAAGTTGTTGCTCGATGTCGACTTGATGTCGCTCGTCATCGACCAAATGTTGGTCGATATCGAGTTGCTGTTGGTCGTTGTCGAGTTGTTGGTCAGCTCTGTCCTGCTGCTTTCCGACCTCTGACTCGCGTAGTTGGTGCCCGCTCCTGAGTTTTACGGCTGCGATGTGTCCGGTCTTCCCCTTGGGATTTGGTTCTGTTTGCCCAGGGAGTTGATCGGTCAGTCGTGGAATCTGTGCCGCGAATTGACCCATCTGGGTCTCTATGTTTCTCTTCCAGATGTCCAGCTCTCCAAATTTTGTATTGATGTCTTGGAACTTATTGTTGATGGTGCCTTGATTTCGGCGCATCTCATCAAGGATCATCTGAATATCATCCTTTTGCTGGTCCCTTTCTTGATGTCCTAGAGCTCTGTATGGTGGGGGGTTCCTAGGGGCACCTTGGTTCCATTGTGGTTGCTGAAACCTTTGGTCTCCCATTAAGCGATTGGAACCCCCTGCGTAAGCTACCTCTTCGTGGTTTTCTGCCATCCTAACTTGCTCTGTGTGTGGGCACTCGGTAGTGGTGTGCCACCGTGATCCGCATTCGATGCAGGGCTGGTTGACATAAAGATACTTGACTTGCTTGGGGAGCTTGCGATTCTAATCTCTGTAGTACTGCTCCTTGACATCTGGGTCAATCTCCTTAGAAGGCTCATAGAGGGGCATGGATGAGGCTGGCCTGGCATAGGCATTCTCATCTTGTTTATTGGAGTCCCATACTTGTTGTCGTAGTTGGTCAGCTTATCGAGGGTAGCCCATGCGTCAGCTGGCGGCATTGTCAGATACTCATAATGAGTATACATGTTGATCCTATCCTTGGTGGCCAGGCCAAGAGAATTGAAGAAGATCTCCTGAACGATGTAGGGTGGTTGTCCATTTGTAGGGCAGGATCACAGTAGAGAACCTTATATCGTTCCCATGCTTTTGCTAGCGGATCCCCAGGCTTCTATTTGAAAGCTGTAATCTTCTGGCGAAGGAGCGCTGTCTTGGCAAGAGGAAAGAATTTGTTGAGAAATTCCTGCCTCACTTCAGCCCATGTTGTGAGGGATCGTGGACGGAGACCTTCAAGCCACTTCAAAGCTAGACCGGCCAAAGACCAACGAAAAGCCTTCATCATGACATATTCCAAAGTGGTACCTTCAGCAAGAGTACGACACATATCAGTAAAGTTGGTAATATGTTGAAGAGGGCATTCATTAAATCTACCATAGAAATCATTATTTTTAATCTCAATCAGGAAAGGAGTGCGAATTTCAAAATTATTTTCAGGGATTAGAATGGCCGATTCAGGCACGACGAGAGTCGGGTGCATGTAATCCTCTGCAGTAGTAGGGTATTGGGCAAGCTCAGCTTCCACCTGCCTCCTTCGCGCAGCTTCCTGTGTAGTGCGTGCTCTCTTAGTGGTGAGAGCAGTATCCTTGGCTTCTAACTCACCTCGAAGCCTTTGTATCAGCTGTTCTTGTGTTTCTGCGGCTGCCATGGCTCTTTTCAATTTAGCGTGGACGTGTATAAAGCGTTCTGGGTCGTCCAAGGCGTCAAACTCAGGCTGTTGACCAGAACGGCGCATACACCTGCAAAGTAACTCAAGGCAAACGTGTGATCTAACTACCTAAGGCGCGAATGATTGCTTTCCCGGCAATGGCGCCAATTTGTTGTAAGAGGAAATCGAGTTCAAAATATAATAAAATAGATCAAACCAGATTCGTGCCCACGCAAATAATTACAAGACCTCCTCCTGATGCAGCAGTGGGAAGTAAGGATCGATCCTCGAGGAAGCACGTCAGCGGATCTCAGGTAGCGGAAAACCTCACAGACAGACAGAAATAACAGATAAAAGCGGAAATTAAAGCAAAGCACGGAATTGGTCGATATCGACTACAGTTACTCAATATCGACTAAAAATATCGACCAACTGCACTCGAATTCGACTAACAGAAATCAAAACTCAGCAAACTTAACTCGATCTCGACAAACTTTCCTCGATGTCGAGTAAAATACCTCGATGTCGATAAAACTCCCCGAGATCGAGTAACTCAGAAACTAAAATCACAACTTTTCGCAACACAAAACATGAATTTCGATGAAATAAATCAATAAACTAAAGACTTCCAAGATCAGGGCATCAACATCATACGATAACCATGTAAAGTAACACATAAAGGCAAAAAAGATCATGCTTTTCATCAAATAACTTTCGTTATTAACAAATAGGAATATAGAGGCTTTCACATAAACCCTAATTGTTACTAACCCTTTTCACATAATTAATCCAAGTTGTATTAAGATCACTTTCGCTTCAATAACACAAACAAGGATCACCTTCAACTTTCGCAAAAGAATCATGCTTGCAGGGATAGAAGACGAATTGCATAAAAAGCTCAAACCTTTACCGCATCACTTCACATGGCTACCGTCGGGCTCACCCCGACCCTAGAAGTGGGTGAACTACTCGCTCTTCATCATCAAGAAAGACATCAAATATTTCAGGAAAATAAATTGCATTAAAAATAACCAAAACTTACAACCGATCGAAGCCAAAACCGCTCTCGCATTTCCACCTTGCTCTCGCCACAAGCTCTCTCTCTACTCACTACCTCTTCTCCTTCTCTAGAATTGAATTGTATGATTGAATTACTAGAAATCATCCCCGAATGCTTTATTTATAGCCTTCATTCCAAGCTAATCTAGGAAAGAAAACTATATCTATATTTAATTCTATCTATCTTTTATCTAAAGATTAAAACATGGAAATAAAGGAAATAAATCAACTAGGAATTATATCGAAAGTAGGTAAATATCTTCTCCTCTTGATAGCTCTTCATACATCTTGATGGAATTTGATCTCGAAAATATCTCCATTGGACTCGGGATAGAACCTTAACAAGAATTCGAATTACTCGACGTCGGCCCCTAGGGGTTTCCTCGATATTGAGTAGAATTGGTCGATATCGACTAGCACATTTCTTGTCTTCTGCTCAGCAACTCGATTCCGGCCTCCGGGAGCAAAGTCGACTTGATTTTTTCCTCGACATCGAGTAAATTTCCTCGACGTCGAGTAACATGTTAAGCTCCCAGCTTCACTTGTCGACTCCGGGGTTTCTGACTCGATATGGCTTACTCGATATCGAGTAAAACACCTCGATATCGACTAGCTTCGTCAGGTCTGCTCGATTCTTGGTTGTCCGAGTGGAAATCCACTTCTTGTACTCGATATCGACTTGCAGTACTCGATATCGGCCAAATGTTTGTCGAGTCGATTTTTCCTTGCTTCCAGCTTGATTTGTCCTGGTTCCGCTGCTTCTTGACCTCGGACTTCTGTAGTTGACTTCGAGCTTTTCCTCCTTTCTCAGAACTGCTGTAAATTGCTTCAATTTCAGCGAATGTAAACAGAAACTGGTGTAGATTCCATAATTTGGCAAATAAGCATAAACTACATAGATTTTGTACTATTCTAGCCCAAATGTATGAAATGCATGTAGAAAATGATATAAAAGTAACTATAAAACATGGCGAATTAGGCTCACATCAGTGACATATGTATGGAGATAAACAATGTTTTTGGTGACAGTTTTTTTTATGAGATTAGAGTCACCACTTTTATTAGTGGTGACACCGGTCAATGACTTTGGTGACACATTATGGTGATAAACAACTTTTTTGGTGACCGTTTTTTTTATGAGATTAGTGTCGCCACCTTTATTAGTGGTGACACCAGTCATTGACTTTAGTGACACAACTTTGGTGACACATGTGTGGGGATAAACAATATTTTTTGTGACAGTTTTTTTTAAGAGATTAGTGTCATCACCTTTATTAGTGGCGAACCCGGTCAATGACTTTGGTGACACAACTTTGGTGACACAAGTATGGTGATAAACAAATTTTTTGGTGACAATTTTTTTTTAAAGAGATTAGTGTCGCCACCTTTATTAGTGGTGACACTGGTCAATGACTTTGGTGACACAACTTTGGTGACACATGTATGGTGATAAACGTAATTTTTGGTGACAATTGTTTTTACGAGATTAATGTCACCACCTTATTAGTGGTGACACCGATCATTGACTTTGATGAAACATGTATGGTGATGAACAAATTTTTTGGTGACAATTTTTTTTACGAGATTAGCGGTGACACCGGCCGCCGCTCCACATTGGGACGGCGACCGTGACCTATGGCGGCGCCTTCCGCATATGCAGTAGTAGATGCCCCTTTTTTTTCTTGACATCCAATTTCGCTAGCTCTCCTCTCTAGTTAGTCATCAAACCCAAACAAAGCACATGCAAAACAAAATAAAACCTAACTAAAGAAATCTAAACGAAAAAAGAGAGAAAACATACCTCAGGTTGCCTCCCTAGAAGTGCCTTTGTTTCATGTCGTTGGTTCAACGCAATGGCCCTTGATTGGCCTAGGTCCCTTCACGAGGGTCACCTACACTTGTCATCTCTTTGACAAGTGCGGGCATCCTTGGTAGATGCAGCTTTCTGCCCAAGAATTCATCCATAACCATTAGCTTCTCTCCTTGAGCCAATCCTGGGGGTTGTCTTGAAATCACAAACGCTTCCACACCATTTGAAATTAGTGTCTCATAAGGTAAAATTATGGGCTTAAGCGGATCAACATAACTTTCAACACCTATTTTGATATCTTCTTTTCCTAAAGATTGCAATTTTTTAAGGGGATCAAATTTCAAAAAACTATTTTCCTTAGGAGTCTCCAACAAATCACGAAAATCATTGTTGCGATCAACGTTGTTAGCAATAGGCATATCTAAAAAAATTTTAGGAGAAAACTTAGCATGATTAAAGAGAGAGCACTATATCTTTCTTCCATCAAACTCCATAGTCAATGAACCCTCATAACAATCAATTTTCGTTTTTGCAGTTTTCAAGAATGGCCTACCTAGGATAATGGGTGTTTCTAGGGCTCCCTGTTCCATATCAAAAACAAAGAAATCAACAGGGAAAATAAAATCATCCACCATAACCAAAACATCTTCAACAACGCCTCTTGGCATAATCTGTAATTTATCAGCGACGTGCACTATAACTCCAATCTCAGTCAAAGCACGCAAACCCAAAAACAGGTACAAGTTATAGGACATAACATTAATTGAGGCTCCTAGATCTAACATGACTTGTTTGAATCTAGTATTCCCAATTTCACATGGAATTGTGAACATACCTGGGTCTCCACACTTTTCAGGCAATTTCTTTTGCAACACAGCAGAGACATTTTCATTCAAACTTACCTTTTCCTTCTTTTTCAATCTTTGCTTCTTCTTTATGGTGCACAATTCTTTTAAAAATTTAGTATATCTAGGAATGCTCTTAATCAATTTGAGTAACGGAATATTTACCTCGCACTTGCTTAAGGTCTCAAAGGCCTCCTGGTCATTTTCAAATTTCCGTGTATCCTTAAGAGCTTTCGGGAAAGGTGGGATAGGCTTTGGAATGTCAAAAAACACAGGAAAAGGGGTAGAAGACATACCTTGGGTGGCGTCTGGAGGGATGTTGCGGTCGCCGCCTGTGTGCGGCGGCCGTTGCTGTATCGTGACACGACGCTCGCCGCTTATGCACTGAGCGTCCTTTCCATCAGCACTTATTTCGATATCCCCTTCTAGGCTTACTTCTTTCTCCTTATGGGGAGTAGCAATAAGTTCTTTACCACTCCTAAGAAATATTGCACTGGTAATCACCCTGGGATTCGCGATCGTTTGCGATGGGAGCTTTACTAAATCATTTGCCTCTTTCGCACGTAACAATTGAATGATTTGACTCATCTGATTCTCCAAGTTCTTACATCGTTCACCTTGTTCCAAGTTTGCCTGTGCGAGGTTCTTAGTGCACATCTCCAAGTTCTTTCTGCATTCAGCCTGATTCATTTATGAATTGTGTGAGAACTTGTAGTGGATTTCCATCAGATGCACTTGCTTGATGTCCTCCTTGCTGATTGATAGAGGCTTGGTGATTGCCATAACCATAGCCATGCTCATAGCATCCATTCTAGTATTATTGTTGAAGTACCCAGGATTACCAAAGTTGCCTTGTCTAGGCCTTTGCGGAGAGAAATTCCCAATTGCATTCAACTCTACGCTAGGCTCTTTCAAAGTTGAGCACATATCCATAGGATAGAATGGATTGTTGTAGGATTCACATGATTTCAACTGCTGAGGTGCTCTGTTGACTATCAGCTTCGTAATCGTCTCTTTTATCTCTACCATATCAGTCTGTAATGTAGCCACTGGGGCATCAATAACAAGTACACCTCTAGCACAAGTGCTCTTGTTGAGCTGCCTTGAGCGCTCAGAGAGCTCCTTGAACACCTCTCAAGCTGCGGTTGGTGTCTCATTCAGCATGTTTCCCCCACAACAAGAATTCATTGTTCTGCGCTCTTCATCGGTAAGTCCATTGAATTAGAATAGAACCAAATCTTTCTGAGAGAAACCATGACATGGGCAGCTAGCACAGATTTTCTTAAAGCGCTCAAAGTACTCATGAATAGACTCTGTAGCCTGCTGCACAATGATGTTGATTGCCCTTTTCATGGTGTTAAGCTTAGTTGCAGAAAACTACTTCTCCAAAAAAACTCTCTTCATTTCATCCCAAGTAGATATAGTCCCAGGTGGAAGATAGAAGAACCACTCATTTGCCTCATCCTTTAGAGAAAATGGAATGCCTTTCAGCTTGATTTGATCTTCAGTAACATTCTCCAATTTAATTCCAACAACCACAATGTGAAATTTAGATAGATCCTTATGGGGATCTTCCCCACTCAACCCATGGAACTTGGGTAACAGATGAACTACTCCGTATTTCAGCTCAAAATTTAGTCCTTCCCCAAGTGCAGGGAATTGGATTGCTAAGGGTTGCTATGCCAGATCAGGAACAGTAAGCTCTTTTAAAGTACGATTTGCGTTGTTAGCCATCTCTGTAGTGCTTTCTCCCTGATCAAAAGGTAACTCGCGAAAGCGATCACGAGTTTCTCGTCTTATGGCAGAAAAGGTTTTTTCAATCTCTGAATCAAACAACCAAGATGTATCAGTAGCATGGATAAGGACCATATAAGATGGTCCAGGATAACGGTGCCAAATTTCACGGGAAGAAAACCTGTCGTTGATCTCGAAAAAATATAACTCAAACTTATAACTAGTATATAATTAAGCAAGAGGTCGATCCCACGGGGAAATTACTATTCAAGTGTGATTTAGATGCCAATTATGTAACCAAAGAGGGGTTTTTTATGAATGAAAAAGATCCGCCTTTTATCAAAGCGGATTAATGACAGCAAAAGTGAGTGATTTTGATTCAAACAATGGTGAGAAATAGTTCTATCTACAATTTTCCACTTTATTTGGTTGAAACGATCCTTGTAACTTCTTCTTGTCCTTTTAGATTTCCTATAAATGCCCTTGTCCCAACCTAATATAGTTACTAGTCCAACCAGTTCTAGAAACCCTTATCAATTAAACAATCCCTCCTAAAAGGATTTAACCCAATTGATAACCATAAATTCAGAGATTAACCAAGGTATTTGCAGTTCCTCTGAAAGGAATTTAACAACACATCCAACTTCCTACCTATCCAATTAGTTCAACCAGCCCTGAAGGGACAAGTTTGCTACTTGGGTTAAGGTTTATAATCAGGAATCTACAAAACCCTACCAATTGAATTGATCTAACAAGTTGGCCAGACAAGAAGATGAAACAAAACATTCAATCAATAAGCACAAAGAAGTTGAAGCATTCAATCAAGGAATTAAGAAACGAGAATTAGAAACTCACAATCAATCAAAATAAAGCTTCAAATCGTAGGCAGAACATATGAGTTATGAGGAAAACATCGCTCTAATCTCTAATTGTCTGATGAATGTTGAATAGAATAGAAGTAGAAGTAATATAAAGTAGGGTAAAATCGTCCTAAGTAATGTCAAAGTCAGCCAAAAAGACCATATATAAAAGGGTAAATTACAGAAAACCACCCGTTAAATATCATTTTTTCAGTTAACCACCCGTTAAATATGAAATTACACAAAACCACCCATTAAAGGTTTTCCGTTAACAAATCACCACCCACTGGAATATTCCGTCAAATATTCTGTTAAATAGAAGAAATTTGAAAAAAAATGTCACTTTTGGAGTAATTTTTAAATGAAAAATAAGTTTACTTGGTATTTATCAATTTTTATAAAAACTGGAACTTGCAATTGGATGCTGTACAGACCAATATGTGAAGAATCGATGGCAAAATAATTTTAAAGTGGAAGGAGCTTGTGTTGTTGAGATGTACTGTTCATGAAGACATTAATCCATCCAATTAAAGATGTTGATTTTGAAAAGCCAAAATACCGATTTTAATTTGATTTTTCAATCATATTTTAGAATCATTCTTGTAGTATGTAGAAGGAAATCATGACGATTTTATTTAAAGTAAGTACATGAACCCTCATCCCATGTTTGCCGGTATGTGTTTTCAAGGGCAAAGAAAAGAAAATTTGAGGTAATAGTAAGGGTAATATGGTCTTTTAAAGGAAATCAGATGGTGTCAATGACTTGGGTGGTGTTTTGTAAAGGACAAGTCTTTAATGGGTGGTTTTGTGTAATTTCATATTTAGTGGGTGGTTAAGTGAAAAAACTAGTATTTAACGGGTGGTTTTCTGTAATTTAGCCTATATAAAACAGGGTTCCCACAAAGATACAATTGGGCTGCTTGCGCATCCGGATCTAAATGGACGGCGGGCGCCGCCTAAACCATGGTGGACTCCGCTTATGCAGTGCCGACAACTTCGACAGACTAAACTTGTAATGCACTTTCTAGAGTCGTCGTTCATCCGATTGATGCATATGAATATGTGTTTGAATGCCCTTTTCAAGAAATACAACTAGAGTTGGCAAGTCGGTCGTTCAGGTCGGGTTCAGGTCAGGCTTGTTCTGGTCTTGTCAATGACGGGTCGGGTCAGTTCGGGTAAAATTTATGGTCGGGTACTGGTCGGGCCGGGTTCGGTCATAATGAATTTTAAATTGATCGGGTTTCGGGTTAAATCAAGTCATGCCCATTCGGGTTCGGGTCAAAGCGGGTCGGGCTCGTTCGGGTTTTGAGTAAAGAAGCGGGTCCGTTTCATTTGAGTTTCGAATCAAAGTGGGTATAGTTTGTTTGAGTTTTCGGTCGAATCATATTCGACCCGTTTGGATAATTAGGTTGATTTTGACTCGGTTGAATACTTAAATATGTAATTTACTTAAAATAAATGATTTTAACTCATTTGAATACTTGAATATGTAATTTTGACTCGGTTGAATACACCCATTGTCATTGACTCATCGGTTGTCGACCGATTTTCTAAAAAATCATAATCGGAAATTCGGTATTCGGTAACATCATCCTTTTTTTAAACATTTAAATCAATTGATTGGTGTTATAATTAAATCAAATTAATTGTACATATAGGATTTAACCTTATTTTAACTAGCAAGTTGCAAATGGGCTTATTTATGGTTTGACTATATCATTGACCCATTTCATTTTTAGGTTTTGGCACATTAGTTTTTTTTTCCATTATTATTATTAGCTTGTAACAAATCTAGGTATAAATAACTATCTCTATCAAAATACAATAATATAGAGTCGGGTCGGGTTCAAAGTCGGGTTGGTTTTAGAGTCGGGTCTAGTTTGGGTCGGGTCGGGTTTGTCTGTGTTTGGGTCTGTTACGAGTCGGGTCAGGTTTAGGTCAGGTCGGTCTCGGGTTCGGGTTACGGATGACTTCGGATTTTCGGGTTTCGGCCGGGTTCGGGTGATTCGAGTCAGGTTTTCGGGTCGGGTCAGTGTTGTGAGCTGAATCTGCCATGTTTTACATTTACTTTTATATCGATTTCTGCATACATTGCATTCATTTGGGCTAAGATAGTACAGAACCTATGTAGTTTATGTTTATTTGCCAAATTATGGAATCTACACCAGTTTCTGTTTAATTCGCAGAATTCGAGGCATTTTACAGCAATTCTACAGAAGGTCAGAAAAGCTCGGAAAACGGCTACAGAAGTCCAAGGTCAAGGAAGCAGCGGAACCAGTCGAATCAATCTGAGAGTCAAGGTTACTCGATCTCGAGTAGACCTTACTCGACCTAGACGAGCATGTCCGAGCAAGCTTGGTCGAGCAAGCCTGATCGAGAGAGCTGAGTCAACCCGACGTCCGGAGCCAACTCGATATCGACAAATCCTAGTCGAGATCGACTACGCCTCAGCGCCACACCCGGAGTCGATGACGAGAAGCCGAGGACGAGAAGCCGAGCACAACCCTACTCGATCTCGACGAACCCTTGTCGAGATCGACAAGCACCACAACACCAGTCCGAGTCCAGGACGAGGAAGAGTTGCTCGACCAAGAAGACCACACCTCTACTCGATCTCGATGAACCCTTGTCGAGATCGACGAAGGTCAGAGCCCAGTCCGAGCTTGTCGAGTACACCTACCCGAGGAGACCTAGTCGACGGATCAAGCCTACTCGAGGTCGACTAGGGCTACTCGAGGTCGACGAACGTCAGGAGCCAAGACCGAGCCACATCGAGCAGAGCTAGCCGGGAAGTCCAGTCGACGATGAATCCTACTCGAGGTCGACGAGCCCTTGTCGAGGTCGAGTAGACCAGTTTCCAGAAACGCGTCGTCGAGGGCTGTTCGAGTAGAAGTTGGGATTCCTTGGGGCCGAAGGAGGAAGATTCTATCCAAATCCATCAAGTTCTATCTATGGAAGACGCAATCTATCAAGACATGAAGACTTACCTAGTTTAGAATATCTTTTCCTTATAGATTTATTTCCATTATGACATTTATTTATCTTTTATCCTTTTAGATATAAGTTTAGATAAAGATAGGAGATTCTATCCTTGGCTAGCAAGGACTAGAAGGCTATAAATAAAGCCCTAGGGGCTCAGTTTTCAGAAGGCAATTTCGGAGACAGTTAGTTAGTTACATAAAGAGAGATTGTAAGTTTGAGATTATTTTATGCAAGTTAGTTCTTTTTATACATCAATGTCTGTTATTGTGATGAAGAGCGAGTAGTCCACCCACTTCTGGGGCTGGGGTGAGCCCGACGGTGGCCATGTGAGGCGATGCAATAAAGGTCAGATCTTTTTGTGCAATTCGTCTTCCATCCCTATGAGCATGATTCTTTTGCGAGAGTTGAAGGTGATCCTTGTTTGCGTTATTGAAGCGAAAGTGATCTTAATGCAACTTGGATTAATTATGTGAAAAGGGTTAGTAACAATTAGGGTTTATGCGAAAGCCTCTATTTGCCTATTTGTTAATGACGAAAGTTATTTGATGGAAAGCATGATCTTTTATGCCTTTATGTGTTACTTTGCATGGTTATCGTTGTGGTGTTGAAACCCTGGCTTTGGAAGTCTTTTAGCATATTGATTTATTTCTGTCGAAATTCTGAGTTTTGTTCGAGATTCTGCAAATTTAAGTTTTCTGTTTCTTGTCGACATAGAGTAGAGTGTTGTCGAGATCGAGTAGCTGTAGTCGATCTCGAGTACAGTTTGTCTTAGTCGAGTAGAGTTGTCTTCTATTGTCGATTTCTGAAGTTTCTGTCTTCACTTACCCTAGTCGATCTCGAGTAGGGTTGGTCGAGATCGAGTTTCCCTTGCCGGGTTTGCCTGTCTGCTGCGATTTCAAGTTTCTGTCGACTTACCGGTGGTCGATCTCGAGTAGCTGTTTGTCGAGATCGACGAGCTTCTGCCTTTGCTTTTATTTGTTGCTTTGCTTTGTCTTTCCTGTTTTGCTTTGTTCTTTGCTTTTGTTTTTCTGCTTTTATTTCTGTTTCTTTCTGTGTTTCTGTCTTTCTGCTGCTTTGTCTGTGAGATCTGTTGCTACCTAAGAACTGCTGACGTGCTTCCTCGTGGATTCGATCCTGACTATTCTCTTACTACAACGGGAGGAAGTCTTGTATTCATTTGCTGAGACAGGGAAGTCAGTCTGATCTATACTTTATATTTATTTCATACTTGACCATCCTCCTGCAACAACAAATTGGCGCCGTTGCCGGGGAAGCTATCAATCGCGCCTTAGGTAGTCAGTTCTCACTATTTCTTTGAGTTACTTTTCAGGTGTATGCGCCGTTCTGGTCAAACACCTGAGTTTGACGCCTTAGACGAACCGGAACGCCTATTTCACATCCGAGCTAAACTACAAAGAGCCATGGCAGCTGCGGAGACACAGGAACAGCTAATCGCTAGGCTTACCAGGGAATTGGCCGCTAAAGATGCTGCTATCGCCGCTGAGAAAGCAGCAAGGGAACAAGCACAGGCTGAGCTTGCCCAATATCCAACCACGGCAGAGGACTACATGCACCCAACTCTCGTCGTGCCTGAATCGGCGATTCTTATCCCTGATAACTCTTTTGAAATTCGCACTCAGTTTCTTATAGAGCTTAAAAATAATGCCTTTTATGGTAGATTTAATGAGTGTCCTCTTGAACATATTACAAACTTTGCTGACATGTGCCGTACTCTTGCTGAAGGTACAACCCTGGAATATGTCAAGATGAAATCTTTTCGCTGGTCTCTCGCTGGGCTTGCACTGAAATGGCTGGAAGGGCTGAAACCAAAATCACTAACAACCTGGGCCCAAGTAGAGCAAGAGTTCCTGAACAAATTCTTCCCACCCGCCAAAACAGCACATCTCCGCCAGAAAATCACCGCCTTCAGACAGAAGCAAGGGGAACCGCTGGCAAAGGCATGGGAGCGCTACAAGGAACTTCTGCGATCTTGCCCTACTCATGGACAGCCACCCTACATCATTCAGGAGATCTTCTTCAACTCTCTTGATCAAGTCACTAAGGACAGAATCAACCATTATACTCGCTATGAGTATCTGACAATGCCGCCAAGTGACGCATGGGGTGTGCTAGAGAAGCTCACTACCTACGACAACAAGTATGGGTCTACTGAAACCTATAAAGAGAACCCATACGCCAGGCCAGCACCATCCATGCCCCTATATGATCCACCTAAGGAAATCGATCCAGACGTTAGGGAGCAGTACTACAGAGACCAGAATAAGAAGCTCCTCAAGCAAGTAAAGTATCTCTCTGTCAACCAGCCTTGCATTGAATGCGGATCGCAGTGGCACACCACTCCTGAGTGCCCACACACAGAGCAAGTCAGGATGGCAGAGCATCATGAGGAGGCAGCATACGCAGGGGGTCCCAATCGCTACATGGGGGACCAAAGGTTTCAGCAACCACAATGGAACCAAGGTGTCCCTAGGAACCCCCCGCCCTACAGAGCTCCAGGACATCCGGAAAGGGACCAGAAAAAGGATGATATACAGACAGTCCTGGAGGAAATACGGAGGAACCACTCAGAAACTAGGCAATCTTTCAACTCCGTCTATACCCAGATGCAAGGTGTCAACTCTAGGCTTGGGGAAATTGATATCTGGCGGAAATCAGTTGATACACAGATTGGTCAGCTAGCAGCAGGAATCCACAGACAGTCAGGTGCGCTCCCTGGATCTTCAGAACCAAATCCTAAGGGAAAGACTGGACACATCGCTGCTATAAAACTCAGAAGCGGCCATCAACTGCAAGAGCCAGAGGTCGAAAAGAAGCAGAACAACGAGGAACAGCTGGTCGACCAGAGCCTAGTCGATCTCGAGGACGGCCAACTCGACCTCGAGGAGAAGCTTCAGAAACCTTCGTTTGCGCCGAACAGCAACTCGACTGCACCCAACCTGGTCGAGATCGACAAGGGCCTGGTTGATGTCGAGGAGCCCCTAGTCGACATAGAGCAGCCTGCAGCATCTCCGACGTCTGTTCTGGCCCCGACTCAGAAAAAGAAGCTGCCTTTTCCCACAAAATCTCCAAAGGACCCGGCAGAAAAGAAATTTCAGCGCTTCATCAAGATGCTTCAGAAGCTCAACGTCACCATCCCCTTCACAGAAGCTCTCAATGAAATGCCATCCTATGTCAAATTCCTGAAGGAGATTCTGAGCAAAAAGCGGTCGATGGCTGAAATTACAGAGGAGTGCAGCCATCTGGACATATTGGAGAAGAGGCCGGATCCAGGTAAGTTTGCTATAACTATTGGGTTTGGTCCATATAAAATTAATGCCCTATGTGATCTTGGAGCTAGTGTGAGTATAATGCCTTTAACGATTTGGTCCAAGATTAAGATAGGTGCCCTGGAGCCTGTGGATGCTAGACTTTACATGGCCAACAACACGGTGGTCATTCCAACAGGCATGGTGGATAATGTTCCAGTACAAGTAGGTAAATTCTTCGTCCCTGCTGATTTTCTAGTTGTTGATATGCAAGAAGATCCTGCTTGTCCAATTATTCTAGGAAGACCCTTCTTGGCGACGGTGGATGCCAACATAAGCGTAAGAAAAGGAGTGCTCACCTTCAACATCAGCGATGAGGTAATTGAGTATTCCTTTAATAAAATTGAAAGGCATACAGGTCCAATGGAAGAGGTCAAATCTATCTCAGCTGGCTACATCACCTGCGGGGAACCCAAGGTCAGAAATATGACCCCTGAGGAGATGGAAAAGAGGGACATGGAGGCCCAGGTGGAGGAGATCATGGCAATCCTCAAGGAGAACACAGAGAATCCAATCGACACGGACCAAGGTAAGTCGTTGTAGATTAATTATTTTTCGGATACCTTGACAGGAGCTAAGTATGGGGTCAAGATCGACCAGACCCTAGTCGACCTCGACCAAACCAAGGAGCCTCCACCAGCACCAGCATCATCGAGCAGCGAACCAGACAAACCAGGCTTGTCGATCTCGACCACCCTTGTCGAGATCGACCACCACTCGAGGAGCCCAGACCCTGCTTCCTCGACGCTGAGACCACCAGACGGACCAGCCTCGTCGATCTCGACCAGCCTTGTCGAGATCGACCACCACCCGGCGCCACCAGATCCGCCTTCCTCGATGAGCAAGCCACCAGGAGCAGACTCCTTGTCGATGTGGAGTAGTCTACTCGAGGTCGACGAGCCATCGTCTTCATCGACTTCTGAATCTGCGAGCAGACCACCACCAGAACCAGCTTCCTTGTCGAGATCGACTAGTCCTAGTCGAGATCAACCAAATACTGTGGTCCCCGATTCCGTCTCTGCAAAGGTAAGCCAAGGTATGGATCTTTCTTCTCCTATTTCCATTAAAGATTTATCTATACATGGGAGAGGTTTGCCTTGGTATGTGCGCTTATGTAGGATTTCCAATGATGAGCCCAAAGAATATGAAGTTGGAGACAAGCTCTATGTCTCTAAATCAAAGGATCATTGGTTCCCCAACAAATTCAACAAGAAGCGGATGGGGCCTTTCGTGGTGAACAAGATCCATTCTGGAGGATTACAGCTGATGGACAAGAATGGAGTCCTATTTGAGGCCCAAGCTACATGGGCCCTGCAGATGCCACCTTGAGCATAAATGGAAAGTCGGCCTAGCGACTATAAAATCTAGAGCATGTACATAAACTTTTTAGACATTGTTTTGCTTGTTTTTGGTTTTGAACACTTTTAGTTTTTCTATTGTGGGTATATGTCTTCTGCACTTTTCAGGTCCATGGATAGAAGCAAGCTATATTCAGACTCGGCCCGAGGTGCTTCCATTCGACATTTTGAGGCCCTGCACACCTGTCTTGTGAGTTTCTTTCTTTACCCTTGTTTTTATGCAGTGAGGACACTGTAATGTTTAAGTATGGGGTGAGGGAAGGGCTAACTTTATGCATTATTTTCCATATTTGACATTATTTGTGCATATTTGGAATTTATTTCTTTGAATTGCTACATGGCTATTTTGGAATACATTATTGATTTATATGCTTATATGCATGATTTCCAAAATTTGAGAAAAATGACCCCCATTTGAAAATTTTTTATTAATGTCATGGAAGCTTTATTGAACTCGACGATGCAAAATTAGATTCATTGGAGATATAGCATGAAATTGCCTAGTAAAGGGAAGTCACAATGAAGTGCATATTTTGATGAAAACAATGAAAGGAGGTAAAATTTGAAATTGCTTTTGACATGTTGCATGATAAGATGATGGAGGACTTTATATTTCCATATAATGCTCATATTTTGAAATCCTAGCCTTACCTATGCTTATGCATCACAAAAGCCATAATATGCCTTATTTCATATATTGCTCCACATGATCTAAATATTTGCCATTCTTTACCTTATCCGGGGATTATGTTGAGAATGATGTTACATTATGGAGATGTTATATGGTGTTTGTGTTATTATTATCATTATTGGAGTTTGGCGGAATTGTTTGAAATATATGGAAAATTTAATGAGTGAAAGAAAATCCGATCAGAGATCGACCCTGCTCGCTGAGATAATAGTTCGGCGAGATGGGACACCAGGTGAGGAGTCCGATGCACTAAGTATCCGGGGCCATTCATGACACCCATGTTTGCGACTCGCGAGAAGGCAGTGCTGAGGTTAGAGAGGTAAAAGCATTATTATGGATAAAAGCATTATGAAAGGTGATGAATCTCAAAGAGAAGGAATGTGGAAATTCAGTTTGGAAATACTCCATTTCCCCGGATCATTAGCACCACATTGCCAAAAATTGCCCACCTTTAGCCTTTTACCAATCTACTCCTTATTGAGCTTAAATTAAAGTCCTCTTGATTATTGTTGCTTTGTCACATAAAAATTATTTGTGCATAACCCTCCTTTTGTGAGTAAATGTTGCTCTTATATATTTGCACATGCATGGATCTGTGACACTAGTACCTTTTCGAGGATGGTAATTGATTGCAGGGGACATATGAGAATAAATCTGAGATGTTGAGAGTTTGAATTCTTCCCTTGAATGACAATTAAAAGTATTGCTTGAGGACAAGCAAGCTTAAGTATGGGGTGTTTGTTGTGAGCTAAATCTGCCATGTTTTACATTTATTTTTATATCGATTTCTGCATACATTGCATTCATTTGGGCTAAGATAGTATAGAACCTATGTAGTTTATGTTTATTTGCCAAATTATGGAATCTACACCAGTTTCTGTTTAATTCGCAGAATTCGAGGCATTTTACAGCAATTCTACAGAAGGTCAGAAAAGCTCGGAAAACGGCTACAGAAGTCCAAGGTCAAGGAAGCAGCGGAACCAGTCGAATCAATCTGAGAGTCAAGGTTACTCGATCTCGAGTAGACCTTACTCGACCTAGACGAGCATGTCCGAGCAAGCTTGGTCGAGCAAGCCTGATCGAGAGAGCTGAGTCAACCCGACGTCCGGAGCCAACTCGATATCGACAAATCCTAGTCGAGATCGACTACGCCTCAGCGCCACACCCGGAGTCGATGACGAGAAGCCGAGGACGAGAAGCCGAGCACAACCCTACTCGATCTCGACGAACCCTTGTCGAGATCGACAAGCACCACAACACCAGTCCGAGTCCAGGACGAGGAAGAGTTGCTCGACCAAGAAGACCACACCTCTACTCGATCTCGATGAACCCTTGTCGAGATCGACGAAGGTCAGAGCCCAGTCCGAGCTTGTCGAGTACACCTACCCGAGGAGACCTAGTCGACGGATCAAGCCTACTCGAGGTCGACTAGGGCTACTCGAGGTCGACGAACGTCAGGAGCCAAGACCGAGCCACATCGAGCAGAGCTAGCCGGGAAGTCCAGTCGACGATGAATCCTACTCGAGGTCGACGAGCCCTTGTCGAGGTCGAGTAGACCAGTTTCCAGAAACGCGTCGTCGAGGGTTGTCCGAGTAGAAGTTGGGATTCCTTGGGGCCGAAGGAGGAAGATTCTATCCAAATCCATCAAGTTCTATCTATGGAAGACGCAATCTATCAAGACATGAAGACTTACCTAGTTTAGAATATCTTTTCCTTATAGATTTATTTCCATTATGACATTTATTTATCTTTTATCCTTTTAGATATAATTTTAGATAAAGATAGGAGATTCTATCCTTGGCTAGCAAGGACTAGAAGGCTATAAATAAAGCCCTAGGGGCTCAGTTTTCATAAGGCAATTTCGGAGACAGTTAGTTAGTTACATAAACAGAGATTGTAAGTTTTAGATTATTTTATGCAAGTTAGTTCTTTTTATACATCAATGTCTGTTATTGCGATGAAGAGCGAGTAGTCCACCCACTTCTGGGGCTGGGGTGAGCCCGACGGTGGCCATGTGAGGCGATGCAATAAAGGTCAGATCTTTTTGTGCAATTCGTCTTCTATCCCTATGAGCATGATTCTTTTGCGAGAGTTGAAGGTGATCCTTGTTTGCGTTATTAAAGCGAAAGTGATCTTAATGCAACTTGGATTAATTATGTGAAAAGGGTTAGTAACAATTAGGGTTTATGTGAAAGCCTCTATTTGCCTATTTGTTAATGACGAAAGTTATTTGATGGAAAGCATGATCTTTTATGCCTTTATGTGTTACTTTGCATGGTTATCGTTGTGGTGTTGAAACCCTGGCTTTGGAAGTCTTTTAGCATATTGATTTATTTCTGTCGAAATTCTGAGTTTTGTTCGAGATTCTGCAAATTTAAGTTTTCTGTTTCTTGTCGACATAGAGTAGAGTGTTGTCGAGATCGAGTAGCTGTAGTCGATCTCGAGTACAGTTTGTCTTAGTCGAGTAGAGTTGTCTTCTATTGTCGATTTCTGAAGTTTCTGTCTTCACTTACCCTAGTCGATCTCGAGTAGGGTTGGTCGAGATCGAGTTGCCCTTGCCGGGTTTGCCTGTCTGCTGCGATTTCAAGTTTCTGTCGACTTACCGGTGGTCGATCTCGAGTAGCTGTTTGTCGAGATCGACGAGCTTCTGCCTTTGCTTTTATTTGTTGCTTTGCTTTGTCTTTCCTGTTTTGCTTTGTTCTTTGCTTTTGTTTTTCTGCTTTTATTTCTGTTTCTTTCTGTGTTTCTGTCTTTCTGCTGCTTTGTCTGTGAGATCTGTTGCTACCTAAGAACTGCTGACGTGCTTCCTCGTGGATTCGATCCTGACTATTCTCTTACTACAACGGGAGGAAGTCTTGTATTCATTTGCTGAGACAGGGAAGTCAGTCTGATCTATACTTTATATTTATTTCATACTTGACCATCCTCCTGCAACAACAGTCAGATTTTTCCAGCTCTAAATACAACTGTCATGAAGAAATCAGAAGTAGAATCCATCTTCTAAGATCCTTAAAGAGACAATTTCTCCATGTGCTCCATTTCCGCTCCTGTTCTTGTGCTCCTTAGGTTCCCAAATCGCCTTCTAATCTTTCTTTGACTTGTTCCTTGTTCTTTGGACATTCTCTTCGGTCTCTCCCAAGCTTCTCAGCATGTCGGCACTACAAAACTGCATAAATCCAATAAAATAGTGTAATTTCCGAACTTTACCACTAAAAGAGCATTATATGCAATGAACTCTAAAACATAACCAAATACCTATTAAACACATGTAAAACTATTCTAAAATACCTATCAAAAGATGCCTTATCACCCCCACTGCCATTCCAAAGTAGTAGAGCACCACCTCCATCATCGGGGTCTTCGCCACCACAAGATCTATCCACCCTCCCCCCAAATCCCCGCCTCCCCTTCCTCTCCCTCTCACCAGATGTGGCTGAGAGGTCGTCTGCTCTCTCCCTCCATTATCGTCATCAAAGAAGTGGGCTCACCCTTGCGCCGATGGTGTTCTCCTTGTGTAATTCTGGCGGTGTCTCTCTTCCTCAGATCTGAGTTGATTCACCGTTGTTCTCCTCATCGGTCACCACTTCCATCGTTCTACGTGACAACTCTTGGTGAAATTCAGAAAACCCAAGTGAATCCATCTCTTTTAAATTCGCTAGCCCTAACTTCATTAGCAAGCCCTCTCTCTGTCGACTTCTCAAATCCATTGTAAGATCTCTCTCTCTCCCTCTCTCTGTTGAAGAATCTACGGTTTGTTATTTGCTGCAATGTTGGGTTATTCTTAAAATAAATTAATTTTGGGTTCTTCTTGTAGATCTAGGGTTTGTCGTTGATCTAGGGTTTGTTGTATATTGTATTTGTTGGATCTCCGAGCTAGTATTTGAGAGCACCGACCAAGTCGTTCTTTTCCCTCTCTGGGTATTCTCCCTCATCTTCACTCAGATCAGACTCCAAATCAGCTGCTTGAGGAGGATTTATTCAACTTGCAACTTCTCCTAACTTCTTGATGTTCTATCTCCTAGGTGACTTGCTTTTATACTTCATTTAGTATTTTCTTCCCCTACAAACTTTTCTTTCTGGAGGTTTATACACCCAGTTTGTTCCTGATTTTGGTTTCTTTCATCCCTAGTGTCTTGTTGATTCCTTTCAGCCTCAATATCCTTATTATGTTCAGCTAATACATGTCATATGTTTTGATTCTATTGAGGTTTTAAATCTGACATGATATGTGAATCATGAAATTGTTGCAAGATTTGTTGGATCTAGGGCGTTCACTTCCAATTGTTATAAAAGCCCGTGTATGTTTGGCAGTTAAGGTTTACACCTCAATCTACTAGAGTTTGTTGTATGTACACTTTTTCTTTTAAACCAATTCATGTGTTTTTAATGCATCGAATTCTTAGAGCCCTGCAAGTTTTACTGTCTAATTAGCTTTTTATTGCTCAGAATTCATCTAATGTATTAATGTGAATTGTGAAAATTGTGAGTCGGCTTTTTAAAATAAATAAGTAAAATATTATATGAAATGTGGCCAAACATACCCGTCGTGACGTGAATGAATTTTTGACTCACCAAATAATTATGCGAGACCGGTTGATTCTTATTACACCTTGTGTTTATCTGCAGATGTTTCTAATTGTTATCCATTTGTTTAGCTCAGTAGACATCATTCTTGAAGGTACTCTTTTTTCATATATCTGCATTTCCCAGCTCTCTTCGAGAACCAAGCTGCAAGTGATTCAGTCACCTAACTGTTCCTTTTGCTTTATGTTGCTTCCATTTTATAGTACTGGGAGTCATTGGTTTTCTTGATGATTTTATTATTTTGCTCGTTTGTTTCCTGCATGTGGTTGCCATTTCCCGGTCTGTGTTGGTCTCCTGCCATAATGGGTTATGAAAAGCAATGAAGTCTAGGATGATAAAACTCGGTAAACAATCAAAGAAAGAATACATGGGAGTTGCCTTGTAGAAGATAAATTATATCTTGTAATGCACATAACTACATTGAGGAATCATCTCTTAGTCTCCCTTTCTTGGCACCTTCCAATGTCAATGTCACCACACATCTTCCCATTCTCCTTTTCTTATAACTTTCATTGCATAGGTGTTAATTTCTTGTTATTATTGCAGTTTCACTTATTTGTTGAAAGAACTATTTTTTTTTACTTCTGTAGTTTTATGAATACAGATCCATATCCTTGTTGTAGCCACCCTTCGCTATGATGGTGATGGAACCTTGAATCGGGTGGTAGGAATCCTAGAAGAGGCATTGATTTATGTCTCCATTGTTTAATGCTCATGTTTTTTGGTAACTTTCTCTTGATTTTTTGCTTGTGCTCTATTCCTTGGGATATTTTCAAGAAATTTATATCTTTTTTGGAGCAATCTAGCCTTCTTCCTTTGGATAGTATAGTAATTGATGATTAATTATGATGAGGAATGCATGTGTTGTAACTATCATCTTTTGTAGCTATCATATGATAAACAGATTTTTCACCAGGTAATCCTGAGGTCTTGCATATTTCGCGTGGTACCCAACTTTTTTGACATATTTTTCCAAATAACCCTAAGGTTTTATTTTTTCACAAAATAAACCTAAGGTTTTATCTTTTTGCCAAATAACCGTTTATCCCAAATTCACGTTTTTGTTTTTTTTTTAATAATTCCTTAGTTACATAACATTTAAAAAAAGAAAATAAAACTACTTAATAATCTCAATGGCAAGTTCTCTCACTTTGTACAAGGATGTTGTCTTCATTTTTATACCATATTTTTCGAACAAGAGGGTTTGAATGGTTTTTCCTTTCATGTCGTCATCTGCTCTCACATATTCAAGACTTTTCATTGCTGCCCACTCTGGGGTTTCCATAGGATTATGGATGCCCAATCCGAGGCAAGTATGACTGTCATCCAATGTCTTGATTTGCCATGTACCTTTGTTTGACAATAACGATGCATGAATCCTCCAAGTACAATCTGAATCCCTGCACACAACTATGTACCTATCTTTCTCAACTTTTCTGACTACAACCGCTACACCCATTTCGACACAGTAATCCCTCACAACCCCCATCAAAGTCTCCTTCTCAGCAAAAAGCATCCACACCTTCAACTTGATCTTCCCAGACTCATCAGCTTCATACAACTCCCCATTTTCATAGAGTCTATCAAAGTAATCACTCTCATAATCACTACTCCAACATCCATCATCACCTTGTTCTAACATATAGTCAGCACTAGCAAATACATCCACATCATGCACATCAACATTAGGTAAATCATCACAAGGTACCTGAGCATCATGAACATCAACTTCAACTTGTACACCAATTGTTCTACTAAGATTACTAGAAATAGGTTGAGTGCCTAATGACTGAGAAGTACTTCCAACTTTTGGAACATACATCTCTCTTCGTCTTGTAGTTTTAGTGGGAACTTTGTGACTAGAGGATGGTCGGCTACCATGACTTGAACTTAGAGAAATCAAATTTCCCCTCTTTGATTCAAGCAAACCCCGTGCCAACTCTAAATTCTTATATGCGGAATCAGCAGATCCAACAGACAAATGAATCAGCTTCTTCTCAGGGAAACAACAAAACATTTGTACAACATCAATATCATTTTCAAGTTGAAAACTTTGAGCTTTATATGTATACCATAAGGTTGGATGGTCGGGAAGGAGCATCCCGAACAATTCAACTAATAAGTCTAGAATGTTTCACTCACTAGAATCATCCACCTCTATCTCCACATACTCTCTATGAATATACCAAATTTTCAACAGTATCTTCCCTTCCATTCTATAATTTGAAAGAAACTATAATTAGTTTTAACCATGTTAAAATCCTACTATGCACCGAAGATATCAAGACCAAACACCCACAATTTCATATACATAAACCCTAGAATCAGGGGCGTCCAATGAATTTTGGAGGTCCAGGCCATAAGTTTGCTACTGATATTTTTTCAATAAAATTAACATTAATGAATTTTTTTTTATCGTAGTATATCACATGCACTAAATTATTTGTATTATATTTTTTGTATTTGAAGTAAACTTTAAGTTATTAGCACATTTGTTTTAACTAGTTGTGGATACTTATTTTGGATAAACTATTTTTATCTTCTTTTTTAGAAAAACGAGTATTAGTTTTGAAAAATATAAATTAGAAGCAATTTTGAATAATTATTGTGAAATTAAATATATGGTTGAAGAACTAAATGGTGATTTTATAAAAATTTGCATAATGTTTTTTCATATTTATGAAATACAGTACTAATCTAGGTGGTTCAATTTATTTCAAATATTATATAAGACTATTTTATAAAAGAAAATTTATAAAAGATGGTTGGTTAAATCTAAAAGGGATTTTAATGAAATAAACCTAAAATTTATAATTTAATCATCCCTTGTTAGAAAATTTATATTAGTTTTTAATAACATTTGATTAATTTACTACATTTTCTAGCACAAAAAATAGTACATTTTCTTTTCTTTTTTTTGGGAGAATTTACTACATTTTTTAAAAAAAAATCATTAAAATGGAAATGGAAAGATTCAACTAACTACATTAATGAGTAATACTCGGTCATGTATATGATAAGTAAATGCTATTAAAAAGAAGGGGGATATAACTATACAATTGAAAAAGAAAAAAAGGGTGAAATTAAGTAGCAATTAGGATTAGAACTCTTAGCGGAAGAAAATGAAAGCCATCCAGCAGGGCAAAGAAGGTAATTTGTCACTTTGTAAACATTTTATAATATATACTAACATTTTATTAATGAGGCCCAGTAAAATCGGAGGCCCTGGGCAAGCTTCCACTTCGCCCTTGCCCGGGCCATGCCTACCTAGAATTATCAAACCCTAAGATTTGGGGATTTCACACACTTGTCGCACCGACCGTTCCACCATTGTCGTCTCAGCAATGGCGTGACGCCGTCCCTCCGGCCGACCGTCCACCACATCTCCCTCGCACTTCCCTCTTCCCTCCTGCGTGACGTCGCCCTCGAGCTCTCACTTCCCTCTATCTATCGCTCTCTGTTCTCTTCGTTCGCTTTCTTTCAAAATTTTAAAAAAAAAGTGTGTTGTTTGACTGTATTACTAGGTAGTTTTATTTTGTTTTTTTAAATGCTATTTAACAAAGGAATTATTAAAAAAACAAAAAAAAAAAGTGAATTTGGGAGACATGGTTATTTGGCGAAAAAAATAAAACCTCAAAGTTATTTGGAGAAATATTTAAAAAAGTTGGGTACCATGCGAAATATGCAACACCTCGGGGTTACTAGGTGATAAATCCGTATGTTAAATTTCATACTATTTCATTTTATGTACTATCTATGACGATGCCATTTAGTTTCTCAAGCATTTGGAGATGAATATTCTCTTAAAAATAGCATGGAATGGATCAATGAATTTTCTATGTTCTTTGGATTGACTGTCGCATATATGATTTTGGAAGTGTCATTTAGTTTTATGTTTGATGCTGGATTTTGTGTTGTACAGGAAAACAGGATTCTTGCTATTAGTGTACATTCTTGAGTTTGTGCATCAAAGTATCTAATTTGGGATCTTGTAAAGTAGATTTTTTAATTATGTAGTTTGTGTTTTGAGAAAAGAGTAGTTTGCTGAGTAAGTAATCAAATAAGAGGGTGAGTTTCTTTTTTTCCTCAAATCCTTGTATTAAGGAATCACTATGTCTTCTGTGTTTGAGTAGAGGTTAATTATATGCACATCCACATGGAGAAGTTTTATGCGTGTGATTGCACATGTCAAGAAGGAGTAGATCCAAAGATTGTTACAGTCTTGTATACATTGTCAACCTTGATGGCTTCCTCTTTGGTTGTGTAGAGAACAATGAGGGTATCTTTGTTTGTGTATCTTTTATGTACTTATCCTTTGTAAAACATTGGTAAATGTTGATTTCACATTTATTTTAATGTATATGTTCATTAATGTACCCATCATTTGCAAAATCTTATTTTATATCGAGTAAAGAGTGTTGTGTATCAAACGAACAAATATTGGATTATAAAGGAAAACCGATGTGCCTTAATAGCTATGAAATCGAACTATTACATAAAAATAGATGCTAGTATCATTATAGACATCGTTTGAATAATTTAAATCAATGTGCAACATATATTTTACATCACAATGCCAATATAAATTGATATATATTGCTAACAACAACATCTTTATAAAAATCTAAAATGATGTCCATATCATATTAATACATCAGTTATTTACATATTTCATACAGCATATTATTTTAAAACAATAAAAAATCACAAACTATATATATGAAATTAATATACACAAAATCAATATAATGAAAAAGATGTCTATTTTGTTTTAATACATTGATTATTTTAAAAATAGTAATGTAAACGTAAAATTTAGGCTTGATGTGGATATCTTCAAAAGCTTATAAATGAAAAATAATGAAGCTTTAATAACAAGTAAACATGTAAAAAAATAAATTTGAGGGTTGATTTATATCTATATTCAAAATAAAACAAATGTTTTAATCAAGAAAAGACATCGGCTTAAGACTGATGTGGAAAAGTTGATATTTTACTACACGTACAAAGAGATCGGAATTTTTTTTGAAAGACATTTGTTCACAACAGATGTCTAATTGTATTTTTCTAGTATTGTATAGGTGGGGGCAACGTCGGCGATCCGCACATCCTCAGGAGTCACCCTTTCCAGCTGGGGTACTGTCACTCTGCTCTCGCCTACGTTTTGGCACTCATGGCGCGTCTTGATTCTTCATCGACTTCTCTACTAGCGGTCGTCTTGTACGAGTTGTTTGGGTTTTTCTTTCTTCTCTGTTGATTTGTGTTATTATGTTCGTTTTGTATTGACGGTTCTTCGTTTACCGACTTGGTCGGTCATCGAGTTCCAGGTTTGTCTGAACTCGAATTTTTAGCTAATAAAAAAAAGTTGTTTATATATTTACTTATATTAAGTCTCATTATAAATGTAATTCATGTTCTTTGAATGTTTAAAAATAAGAAAATTAAATTGATTTTAAGGATGGGTCAAGTTTTATTCAAGTCGGGTCTAAAATTAAAATGAAAAAATATAAATAAATTACTACGGTATAGAATCTAAGGAATGATTGTATGAACGAAGGTATGACCATTTTTTCCCAAGAAAGTTATGAACAATTAATATCACATGTATGAAGCTGAAAAAGGTTCGTTCCCCACTTTTTTATTAAATGTAGAGAATGTAACGTATCATACGAGTAGGGATGAAGAAGGTATAATGACAGACCAGGACTGACATAACATATCTTGATGGCCCACTCCTCACACATCATACGTTATCTTTTCTAAACGGTGCACCTGCAATATGCACTAGAGTTTACATAGGCAACGCCAAGAAGAAGATGTATCCCAATAACATAAAGTTGAATTTGAAAACAAGAACAAAAAGTCAAGCTTAAGAAATGCACATGTAGATTAATCAAGAGTTGTATCACTCAACTGGAAATTAGTTAGGGCTTGTATGATATAAACATACAAGGTACACGTAATTGTTGTGATTGAAAACAAAATTTATAAGGAAAATATATTTAGATGAGAAAAGAATGTTATTTTTTATATAAAAAATAAGATAAGAGTGGTAATGATTACGAGAGTATATGGAATATGGTTAAACGTTGTTTAAATGGGAAATTGAAATGAGTTAAAACAAAATCAGTTTTGTATAAAAAGTTGGGAGAAAAAAGTAATGACTAAATTTTTTTAATAATCTATTTCGGATCCATATCTTTAATTATAAATTAACTAAATTCATTACCTTTTTCCCTTTATCTTTCGAAAATTTACACCAAACGAGCTCCTAATTATTTAACTGTAAACGTCACCTATACCTTTTCCCTGCACAACTAAAGCTACTGATGAGTTTCATCACAACGTACTCATGGAATAAAGAAAATGTAACAAAATTGAAGAATTGAGTAGTTAAAGTAAATGACAATAATGTAAATACACTAGGGGGGTTAAATAGAATATGAGAGATTTTTGCAAAGTCTCATGCAACAGCGACTTCAAGGGCTTAATATTGAATCTTAAGGCTTTGAACTCGATCTCAAAGTCTTAAACTTGATTTCAAGGTATTGAACTGTCCTTCAAGCGTCTTGAAATAGTTGCAGTGTTTTGTTTATCTCAAGAAAACAATAAGTTAAATATGAATGCGAAAATAATAAATAATAACACTTGACTTGTTAACGAAGTTCGGATATAACCAGCCTACGTCTTCCCCTAGAGTTATCCAACCCGTAGGATTCAAACAACTTTTATTCCTCTTTCCATATGAGTTCTAGATACAATCTAGAAGAGTTTCCTCTCTTCTATATCCTGAAGTCTACCTCACTTCTATCTAGTCAACCCAAGATACCGAGGAATAAAAGTCTCCTTGCCACACCAAAGTGTGATACGTTTGAGTATATGATATTCTTAGTATAACAGGGATTAACTTAAATTATGTACCTCACGTTCTTCCTAACTCTCAAAATATAAAGCGTTTACAATAAGAGAAAGAAAAGAACAGTAGATCAGCAGACGCCAATGGAGATGGAGGAACGCGTTTGATCGCAGAGAAGAGCTGGTGAAGATGTGTATCGATGGGCATACTCTTCGTTCGTTTTTATAGTCTCGCGCCTCTCCTCTTGATGTTGTTCTCGCTCCCTAATTTTCTCAACAGTCCAATGCTCCTTTGAATTTGAATTACATGGAGCGTCTAATATGTGGATTCAAAGGAGCCTTCCTTCAGATCTTCTTACAGAATCTCGGTCATGCTGTTAGGATATCTTCTTGTTGAAATCTTGGTTGGTTTGAAATTAAATCCTAATAGAAACTTCCTTCACAATGGTTAATTCTAGAACCTAGCAAAATATATTTACAACCGAATAGATATGAGCCGGATAAAGATATGAACTGAATCGTTTGCAACCGAGAAGATAGCTCAACCGAATAACTTAGATTTAAAACAATTAAATCTAAGTAACCTACAATCTGCATTAGGTAAATATCCAATTTATCTTAAGCTATAATACCTTGTCTTTCATCGACCTGCACAAAATGATATGATACTATAACATATGTATTTCATCAAGGAGAATATTGATACATACATACTTGTTAGGTAAAAAAAATAGTACTGACCGGTAAGTTGTAGTATCCATCGATGGTACCCATTTGCCGTTACCTCATGACTTAGGTAGGGAATCAAATAATAAAACTTAGGGTAAATAGGCTAAATTTTCCATTTTCATTAATGGAAACCCGCTTCAGACTTTAACTCGGATAGTTAAAAATGGTCATTCTAATTTATGTCAAGATTTATTCATATTCACTATTCTCCACCTTGTACGTACATTCTAAAAACTCCTCCGCACATCAAGTTTACGAGTTAGAAAGAAAAAAAATCGATTAGTTGTCGTGGGTTAGAAAAAACGATATACATACACGTACCAATTTAATCCATCTATTGGATTGACAACTATGCGCGACGAATGACAATAACCATTAGTTGCCACCCTCGATCATGGCCAACCTTGCCCAAAAACTAAGGTTTCACCGTCTTAGAACCTTAATCCATAATGTTAACGATTTTTGGAGGTTCCTGAGTGTAAGATCACGAGATTGATTGTAATATCGTCCTTTACGGTTTCCATTCATTAACGGTGAAGGTTCGATAATATAAAAACAATGTAATAAGAAATACTCTAGAAGGGGGGTTGAATAGAGTATGCCCGTTTTTCGCAGAAAGTCTCAAGACTTTTGGAGCCTGTACCAAAACCTTTGAGATTAAACCTGAATCACAAAGTTAAACAATCGAACCAAGTGCGGAAATAAGGTAAAGCAAATAAGTAAAGAACACGAGTAATTGTTTACGAGGTTCAGCACAACTTGGCCTACGTCCCCGCCTATGGTTCTTCCACAACCCTAGGATTCAAAGACTTTATTGATTCGCTTAGCTTAGGATCCTAATAGCTCACCGAGAAGCCTCTCTCTTATACAATTGCAATCTAGTCAACTCACGTTCCCTTGGAGTCCTAGACCAATCTAGAAGAGCCCCACCTCTCTCAGCTATCTAGTACAATCCTCTTACTCTCACAAATCAATAGCCTAGTGCAACTTCCCGAGTTATAAACTCTCGAGTAACACTTTAAATGAATATATCCTATAAGCTCACAGTGACTCTCAAAGGCTTTGAAATAAACAACAAACTCTAGAGCGTTTAGTAGAGAGACACTTGGAAGACAGATCTCGCTTGAATGTATGAAAGCTCGTGTAGCACTTGTGTACTCTGTCTTCTCCTTCCTTTCCTTTATATAAGAGCATGGAGCGTGAGGATCTTCAACATCAGATCTCCAACGGCTCCTTCGAATCAGGCTTGATCTTTGAATCTTCTATTTATGGATACTCCAAAGCCATAATCCATTTTGAAATAGATCTCCTCAATATGTACTTAAAGGAAGGATATAATCTTCGAATATACTTCCTGAAAAGGTTAGGCATACATATATATATAATATAACGGAAGTATATAATAAGATAAAATAATATACGAATAATTAAGATAGATTTTGTATTTCATCAACTGTTAACGCTCCAAGGCTTTTGACAAACATCCTGTCAAAGCCTTTGAAACATTTATTCCAATGTTCATCAAGGGAGGGAGTTATCAATCTCCCCCTTGATGAAAGACAAAACATGTGCATCCCTGCAACTTAGTCAAGAATAGATAATACAATAGAGATCGGACTAAGTACCTGCAAGGGTTAGACAAATGTTGGATCAAAAATTTTAAAGTATGAAAACATCCAACCGAAAACCATAAATCAGAAACCAAGGTCATCCAAGACCTTTAAGCAGAGGTTTTCAAAGTCTAAGCATCACAGATCATCTCCCCCTTTTTGTCTTTCAACAAAGGGAGGAGGTAAAACAGTCACCAAAAAGTCACCAAAAGTTTTGAAAACGTTTCCAACAAACCAGCAATGTATCAAGTTTCAGGGGTGGGATAGGGTGGGTTAAGGTTTAGGCTTAGTCATCCGGAGCATCATCAGTGAGCCTCGTCCACAGTCCTTCCAGCATCTTTGAAATCCCGCTCATCTCCGTCATAATCTCCTTCTGCAGCTCCTTAATATCCAGGCGAACTTCCTCCAAGCCCAACTGTAGGTTGTCCATGCGTTCATCGAAAGCTGGAGCAGTGGGAAAGGCTTTTGAAGGAGTGGCAAGACTCAAGGTCCCTTGGGGAGACCGAGTGATGCCAATCTTTTCAAGGCCTTTTGAGTCGAACTTACCCGTATGACGCAGCTGTTCTCCATTTTTGACATCAATTCCAGAAGCTTTGAAGATAGGTGTCAAAAGGGTAGCAAAGGGGAGGGGAGAGCCTTTTCTAGCTTTTCTGGCATGAGCCATGGTTCCAAGGATAGTGTCGGCCAGATCAAGATCAAGGCCATTTAGGATGCGGTAGAGCAGGACCATAGCATTGTCAGTAAGGAGTGAGCCAGAGTTAAGACGGGGTAAGAGGCATCGAACAATGGTGTTGAAAATTATTTTTGCCTCAAGGGTTAGGGATGAGTGGGTGAGTTGCTTTGAGGTGCTGTTGGATCCTTCGGGTAGGAGATACTTGGCTCGGGCAAGGATGATGCAATTCTCTTTTGAGGGGTGTATATCAGCGGGTGGAACTGGGGTAGGTAGGCCAAGGAAGTCTGCAAAATCATTGGAGTTGAGAGAGATTCTAACCCCTTTGACAACAGACTCCAAAGACCAACCATCGGTGTCGTTTTTGGCTTTTAGGTTAATGTAGAAGAGTCGGGTAAGTTGGGGGTAGTAGACAGTCTCAAGGTTAAGAAGGGTCCAGGGTGGGGATTTTTTTAGGAGCTCAATGCAAGGTAACTTCAAAGCTTCAAAGACTCAAAATCTAAAAAATCTGAACAGTTAATCTTACGAGTTCGAAACTCGTCTACCCACTTACCAGCAGTCTCAGCATCTTGAAACCAAGAGGAGGGCAAAGATTGATTTACCTGGATATAGGCCGGGGGGTCCGCATTCTTTCTGCGCGCAACTGTTGGAGCAGCTCTCTTGACAGGCGCTACAAGACTCTTGACAGTGCCCTTCCTGGTACGCTTGGGGGATGGAGGCTTGACAGCAGCAGGGGCTTTCCGCTTCTTCGGAGACGGGGGAGGAGGAGGAGAAGGAGAGGGAGATTCTTCCTCCTCTTCCTCAGACCCCGAGTCCTCACCGGACCCCGCTTCATCACCTTCAGGTTCCTCGTCCTCTCCAGATCCCTCTTGCTCTTCTTCTTCTTCTTCCTTAGGCTCCTCCTCGGATGGAACCTCCTCGGCTTCGGCTTCCTTCCGAATCCGCTCAGCTTCTTCCTCGACCAGTTTCTTAGCAAGTTCGGCCTCCTCATCGGCCTTTTTCTTCCTTAATGCCTCCTCCTCGGCTTCCTTGGCAGCATCTCTTTCTAAGAGGGCGTCGAGATCTTCTTCCTCCTCTTCCTCGTCCACTTCCTCAGCCAAAATCTTCCTCTTTCCTTTCTGTTTAGCACTGATCGGCTTCTTCGCAGAGCGCTTTTGAGAGCCTTTGGGAACAATGGTCGAGCTCTCAGCAATGGTGCTCTGGACGACAGTTGGGACGATAGCTTGAGGAGCGGGTTCAGGTGTGGGAGAGGTAGCAGTGACCTGACATCCCTTGGGGGTGGCGCCAAGTCTTTTGGGTGTGACAGCTTTCTTGGATTTGGGTGCCATGGAGGAGATCGGCTAGGGTTTTCTTAGAACAGATGAGAGGTTGAAGAGGGAGAATGTGAAGGGGTTTGGAATAGTTCTGAGTGTGGGTTGTAATCGGGTACAGTATTGGGTTTAAGTAGAGGGAGTGATGGGACGGGTTTAGGGTTCCAAGGAAAGAAATCATTACATTGCCAATTTGAAAGGTTTTCAAATTCAAATTTCAAATATCCTTTAAAATCGGACAGAATAAACCGTGAGATTAAGTTCCAAAAATAAAAAATCTTAATGGTTAAGAAAATCACAGAAATAGGTAATTTTGAAATCCAATAAAAATATAGTTGATTAAATATCTAAAAAGATATTAACCAAAAATATATGATCCGTTATATGTACTCCACCATTTAGTTCACACACCTTGACATGGTTCTCAAGGGTCTTGACACTAAGTAGAATTTATCTTTCGTAAAGGGAAAGCCCCCCCTACGAAAGTGCATCCTTGTTAAGCATTCCAATCTCTCGTCTTATGAAGGTGAACCTGTCCTCTGCCAAAGGCTTAATGAAAATGTCAGCCCATTGATAATCAATAGAAATAAAAGATATGGACACATCACCTTTTTCAACATGATCTCTAATGAAATGATGCCTTACATCAATATGTTTGGTCCTTGAATGCTGAACAGGATTCTTAGTGATGGAGATGGCACTTGTATTGTCACATTTAATTGGAATACCTTTGAGGTTGATGCCAAGATCTCGCATTTATTGAGCTATCCAAAGGATTTGGGAGCAACAAGCTCCAGCTGCAATGTATTCGGCTTCTGCAGTGGATAGAGCAACTGATTTTTGCTTCTTTGAGTGCCAACTGATCAAAGATGCTCCTAAGAATTGGCAACATCCTGATGTGCTCTTCCTATCCACCTTATAGCCTGCAAAATCTGCATCAGAATATCCAATTAAAGTGAAATCCTTTTGTTTTGGGTACCATAGTCCAAGCTCCTTAGTGCCATTGAGATATCGAAAGATCCTCTTCACAGCCACGAGGTGAGATTCTTTAGGATCAGCTTGAAACCTAGCACACATGCAAACACTAAACATGATGTCAGGTCTACTAGCTGTGAGATATAATAAAGATCCAATCATTCCTCGATACTCCTTTTAATTGACACTTAATCCCGTCTTGTCTTGATCTAGAGACAATGTTGAGCTCATGGGAGTCTTGGCTGCTTTGGATTGATCCATCTTGAACTTCTTCAAGAGATCCTTAGTGTACTTGCTTTGGTTGACAAAGATCCCTTTCTTGGATTGATGAACTTGCAATCCCAAGAAGAAGTTGAGTTCACCCATCAAGCTCATCTCAAATTCACTGCACATTATGTCAGAAAATTCCTTGCACAAAGATGTGTTAGTAGCACCAAATAATATATCATCAACATAGATTTGAATGACCAAAATGTCCTTTCCTTTGGTCTTGATAAAAAGAGTCTTGTCGATCAACCCCCTTTTAAAATCATTTTCTATTAGATATTTTGACAAGCGCTCATACCAAGCTCTTGGGGCTTGTTTCAAACCATAAAGCGCTTTGTCAAGTTTATAAACATGATTGGGAAATTCTGAGCTTTCAAAACCTGGGGGTTGAGCCACATATACTTCTTCTTCTAAGAAACCATTAAGAAAAGCACATTTAACATCCATTTGATATAACTTTATGCTCATAAAAGATGCAAATGCTAATAAAATGCGAATGGCTTCAAGCCTGGCTACGGGAGCAAAGGTCTCCTCGTAGTCAATACCTTCCTCTTGATTGTAGCCTTGAGCAACAAGCCTTGCCTTGTTCCTCACAACCTTACTATTCTCATCTAGCTTGTTTCGAAACACCCATCGAGTGCCAATGCCTGATTGATGCTTTGGCCTAGGCTTCAAGGTCCAGACTTTGTTCCTTTCAAATTCATTAAGCTCACTTTGCATAGCAATGATCCAGTCTGGCTCCTGAAGTGCCTCATCTACCTTCTTTGGCTCAATAAGAGAAACAAACGCGGGAAAGCACAAAGATCTTTAAGTTTAGAACGAGTTTGAACACTAGAAGTAGGGTCAGAAATGATATCCTTTAATGAGTGTGATGAGGAGTATTTGAATTTCCTTTTGCTAGTCTCAGCTCCTTGATTCGTCACACTTGTAGGATTGACTTGTAGTACATCTGACTCCGCGGTCCTGTTAGGTTCAATTACAGCAGTTTCTGACGTCTCAACACTGTTGGATTGGACACCAAGGGCTTTGGACGAATCTTCAACACCTTGGGCCAATTCTTCAGTGTTAAGAATCGGTTCCTGCATGTTCCTCTTCTCTGTGTTCTTGGTAGCAGCAACATCACCTTCCTCGTTCTCTTCATGGATGTTAAGATCTATATCTGCAACACTTTCACTCAAAGCACCGTCATTGCATTCATCAAAAATAACATGTATACTTTCTTCAACTACCTGGGTCCTTTTATTAAAGATTCTATAAGCTTTGCTACTCGTGGAATAGCCAAGAAATATACCTTCATCACTACGCGCATCAAATTTCCCAAGGTTATCTTTTCCATTGTTATGAACAAAACAAGTACAGCCAAAGGGTTTAAAATAAGATATAAGTGGTTTGCGGCCTTTGAAAAGTTCATAAGGAGTTTTCTTTAAGATGGAACGAATAAGACAACGATTCAAAATATAGTTAGCTGTGTTAACAGCTTCAGCCCAATAGGTTTTAGGTAATGCATTTTCTAAAAGCATAGTCCTGGCCATATCCTCTAAGGTGCGGTTCTTGCGTTCCACAACCCCGTTTTGTTGAGGTGTCCTAGGAGCAGAAAAGTTATGGGAGATGCCATATTTAGCACAAAATAAATCAAATTGAAGTTGATCAAACTCCCTACCATGATCACTCCGAATAAACACTATGGGCTCATTTCTTAAAGTTTGCAACTCCTTACAAAGTTTTGAAAACTCAAATAAGGCCTCTGATTTTTCTTTCAAAAATGCAACCCAAGTATATCTTGAAAAATCATCGACAACAACTAGCATGTACTTTTTACCATTGGGAGATTTGACTCCCATAGGACCACATAAATCCATATGTAAAAGTTCAAGGGGTCTAGAAGAACTTACAACCTTTTTGGGTTTGAAAGAGCTACGTGTTTGTTTACCTCGTGTGCATGCATTGCACATGTCAATACCTTTGAAGTCCATCTCAGGTAGCCCTCTGACAAGCCCTTTGGACACAAGCTTCTGTAGTGTATGTGGACTCACATGACCGAGTCTCCTGTGCCAAAGCTTTGGATCGTCCGTCAAAGCCTTTAAACAGGTTAAGCTTCCTTGTGCCACTTGATCAGCATTTACGGCGTATATGTTGTTGTAACGATATGCAGTCAAAATAACTTCACCTGTATCTTCTCTGCACACTATACATCTTTTCTTGTTAAATCTGACATTGTTACCACTATCACATAATTGAGAAACACTATGCAGATTATACTTTAAACCATTAACAAGATAGACATTTTTAATACTATGGCTGGAATCACTTCCAACACTACCAATACCAACGATGTCGCATTTTCCTTTGTCACCAAGAGTGATTGTTCCCGTGGATTGCTCCTTTAGATCATGAAAGAGAGAACTCTTCCCACTCATATGCCTCGAGCATCCACTATCAATAATCCATTTGTGTTCTTTCACCTTGGTGATCTCCTGCAAGACAAACATCAACCTTTGTGGCTAGACCAATAAGCAAATTTGGATCCGTTGTTGGGGTAAACCATATTTGGTAAAATAGTGCCTTTGGGGACCCAAACTTGTGTTATCCGTTCTTTTCTCAAATGAACAGGAAATGTATTACGAATAATATATGGATCCTTTCTTCTATAAGGGCAGGTCTCTTTTACATGTCCCTTTCTAGCACAATGGTGACATATAGGAGAGGTTCTGCTTCCTTTTGCCTTTACAAAAGTGGTAATGTGTTGCTTCTTTAAAAACTTTGGATTGTAACCAATACCACTTTTGTTTAGAGAGCTTTGTTGCTCACCCAACATCTTATCGAGAGTGCCTTTGGATTTGGTAAAACTTATGAGGGCTGTCTGTTGGTCTAGAATCTTATTATTCAGGGAGATCTTCTCGTTCTCTAAGTCATGATGCTCATTTCTTAGAGAGGAGAGATCTTGGTTGAGTTCAGATTTCTCCGAGTCAAGCGTCTTGACTTTAATGTCAAGACCTGAATAAGAAGCTTCAAGACCTTTGACCCTCATAGACAGATCCTCAATAGTTCTTTCCTGGTCCACAGTTCTCTTAATAAGAATGTTAGTTTGGGCAATAAGCTTTTCTTCATTGGCAATCAGATTGGAAAGGAATTCCGATAATACCTCTTTTGGACTTTCCATAAGTTCTCTTACAGTAGCTTCAAGCTTTTCATCATGGGATTCATCTCCAGAGGCCATAAGACAAATGTTGGCCTTCTCATCGTCGGAGTCAGAGTCGGAATCACTCCAAGTAGCCACCATGGCTTTCTTCTTCCATTTGTCACCTTTCTTGGGCTGGCTCTTTGTCTTTTGAGGGCAGTCCTTCACAAGATGATCTGTTTCACCACATTTAAAACAAGACAACGGTTTAGTCTTCTTTTCATACTTGTTGTATTGAGGCTTACCTCAAAATTTTGAAGACTCTGATCCATCCTTGTTGTTGAATTGCTTCTTCATTTTGAGAATTCTAGTAAGGCCTCTTGTGATAAGAGCAAAAGGATCATCCTCATCGTCATCCTCATCTTCGGAATCAGATCCATCCTTGGGCTCATCCTTCTTAGACTTGAGTGCCAAGTTCTTAGTGCTAGCTGGAAGTTCTCCATCGTCTTCATTAAGGATCATCTCATGCGTGATCAGCTTTCCAAGAAGGTCATCAAGGGGTAGAGTGGTGAGGTCCTGGGCTTCCTCTATAGCTGTTACTTTTGGACCCCATTTCTCCTTTGGAAGGCACCTCAGTATCTTCCTTACTTTCTCAACGTTGGTAAAGCTCTTGCCGAGAGAGTCAAGGTTGTTGGTGATTTTTGTGAATCGTGTGAACATGGCCTTGATTGACTCATCAGACTTCATCTTAAAGAGCTCATACTTTCGAAGGAAGATGCTGATCTTGGTGTCTTTCACTTGGCTCGTTCCTTCATAGGTGACGACCAACTTGTCCCAAATCTCTTTAGCTGACCTACAAGAAGAAATACGGTTAAACTCATCAGTGCTAAGACCGCAATAAAGTAAGTTAATAGCCCTGTAGTTTTTGGAGATGGTTTCAAGATCTGCTTGGTTGTATTCAGACTCCTTCTTTGCAACTTTGGTGTCATTTGGTCCATCTTTTTCTGGAATCTTCGGACCATTCTCTATAATGTTCCAAAGCTCTAGATCTTGGTCTATGATGAACATCTTCATCAAAGATCTCCAGTGGACAAAGTTGTTTCCTACAAAGAGTGGCGGTCTGCTTGTGGACCTTCCCTGTGCAAATCCTCCACTTGCTTCACCAGACATGATCGAAAACTCACAAGATTATTAGATCAAAAACAGTGAGTAAAGCTCTTATATAAAGAAAAGGAAGGAGAAGACAGAGTACACAAGTGCTACACGAGCTTTCATACATTCAAGCAAGATCTGTCTTCCAAGTGTCTCTCTACTAAGCGCTCTAGAGTTTGTTGTTTATTTCAATGCCTTTGAGAGTCACTGTGAGCTTATAGGATATATTCATTTAAAGTGTTACTCGAGAGTTTATAACTCAGGAAGGTTCGATAATATAAAAACAATGTAATAAGAAATACTCTAGAAGGGGGGTTGAATAGAGTATGCCCGTTTTTCGCAGAAAGTCTCAAGACTTTTGGAGCCTGTACCAAAACCTTTGAGATTAAACCTGAATCACAAAGTTAGACAATCGAACCAAGTGCGGAAATAAGGTAAAGCAAATAAGTAAAGAACATGAGTAATTGTTTACGAGGTTCAGCACAACTTGGCCTACGTCCCCGCCTAGGGTTCTTCCACAACCCTAGGATTCAAAGGCTTTATTGATTCGCTTAGCTTAAGATCCTAATAGCTCACCGAGAAGCCTCTCTCTTATACAATTGCAATCTAGTCAACTCACGTTCCCTTGGAGTCCTAGACCAATCTAGAAGAGCCCCACCTCTCTCAGCTATCTAGTACAATCCTCTTACTCTCACAAATCAATAGCCTAGTGCAACTTCCCGAGTTATAAACTCTCGAGTAACACTTTAAATGAATATATCCTATAAGCTCACAGTGACTCTCAAAGGCTTTGAAATAAACAACAAACTCTAGAGCGCTTAGTAGAGAGACACTTGGAAGACAGATCTTGCTTGAATGTATGAAAGCTCGTGTAGCACTTGTGTACTCTGTCTTCTCCTTCCTTTCCTTTATATAAGAGCATGGAGCGTGAGGATCTTCAACACCAGATCTCCAACGGCTCCTTCGAATCAGGCTTGATCTTTGAATCTTCTATTTATGGATACTCCAAAGCCATAATCCATTTTGAAATAGATCTCCTCAATATGTACTTAAAGGAAGGATATAATCTTCGAATATACTTCCTGAAAAGGTTAGGCATACATATATATATATATAATATAACGGAAGTATATAATAAGATAAAATAATATACGAGTAATTAAGATAGGTTTTGTATTTCACCAACTGTTAACGCTCCAAGGCTTTTGACAAACATCCTGTCAAAGCCTTTGAAACATTTATTCCAATGTTCATCAAGGGAGGGAGTTATCAGATAAACATATATATAGGTTACAAAGGTATCAGGCCTTATTGGGCCTTTGGGCCCACTATACATGAGGAGACCTATGTAATCTATCAAACCCCCGTAGTTGAAACTGGAGGGAGCCGTACAGTGAGACTAGAACGGAAATCAATGAACAACTGCCTAGGTAAACCCTTGGTGAATATATCAGCGTACTGATAAGAGGACGGGACATGTAGAACGCGGACACGTCCAATGGCAACCTTGTCCTTGACGAAGTGGAGATCAAGCTCAATGTGCTAGCCAGATAGACGGCGGAGACGTTTTCAGTGTAGACCAAACTGGCCTTCTGAAGAGGGCAACGGAGCTCAAATAGGAGATTGCGAAGCCAAGAGCACTCGGAGACAACGTTGGCAACACCCTTGTATTCGGCCTCAGCCTTGGAGCGAGACACGACAGACTGACGCTTGGCTGACGACGACACAAGTGTGTCGTTGAGGAAGACACAGTAACCAGACGTGGAGCGACGTGTGTCAGGACAATCACGCCAATCTACATCAGTGTAAGCAACAAGATCAAGCTTAGAGGAAGGAGTGATCGTGGTGCCGAGCTCGAGGGTGCCGCTGATGTACCGAATGATCCGCTTCAAGGCCTGAAAATGGGGTTCCCTGGGTGCATGCATGAACAAGCAGACCTGCTGAATGGCGTAACTTATATCAGGCCTGATGAAAATTAGATATTGAAGAACACCAGCGAGGCTTCTGTACAATGTCGGATCATCAACCAAAGGACTAGAATGAGCACTCAGCTTGTTAGATGTATCGACAGGGGTGGCGACTGGATTACAGTTGACCATCTTAGCCTGAGCGACAATCTGAGCAGCATACTTACTTAGTGAGAGAAACAGACCAGATGCATGACGTTGAACAACAACTCCCAAAAAGTAGGACAACAGACCTAGATCAGACATGGCGGACTCCGCACTCAACTGTGAAATAATAGACATCCAAAGAGCATCAGAAGAGGCGGTGAGAATGTTGTCATCGACATATAGTAACAGGAAGGCCAAGTCTGAACCTCTGCGATAGATAAACAGAGATGTATCCGAACGGCTGCCTATGAAGCCCAATCATAGCCGATGGGAAGCAAAGCGCTGGAACCAAGCCCGCGGAGCCTGTTTCAGACCATACAAAGAGCGATTGAGGAGACAGACGTGCTTTGGACGATCAGCATCAGCAAACCCCGGCGGCTGAAACATGTAGACTGTCTCATTCAGATGGCTATGCAAAAAGGCATTCTTGACATCTAACTGATGGATGGCCCAGTTGCGCGACAAAGCTAGACTCAATACCACTCGGATAGTGGCAGGCTTGACCACGGGGCTGAACGTCTCATCACAATCAATACCTGCCTGCTGAGATAGACCGTTGACCACAAGACGGGCTTTGTAGCGCTCTAACGTCCCATCAGAGCGGAACTTATGACGGAAGAGTCACATACAGCGAATGACGTTTGCCTGGGCGAGGGACAAGAACCCAAGTACAATTCTTTGTAAGGGTCTTGTATTCGTCGAGCATAGACGCTTGCCAATTCGGTTCGAGGAGGGCTGTTTTGTGGGAGGTGGGTATGGGGGAAAGGGAGGTCGGAGAGGAGGTAGGGGGTGGGGAGTCGGAAGGGACGGACGCAGGGGAGCTGTGTGGCAGCAGGGAATGCTGCGGGCGTAGCAAGCCTGCAGCTCGTTGCATGGCTGCGACCGCGGCATGATGCTGCGGCCGCCGCCAGTAGGTTGGGCGATGGGAAGGTTGGGGTGCTTTGATTGGCTGTGGCTGCAACATCTTGATGCGGTCGCGGCATAACAGCTTGGGGAGGGGTGGGCATGTCGAATGTGAGGTGTTGGATGGCGGGATGATGGGTGGTGGTCATGGAGACGATCTGACGGGGTCGGAAGACATTGGAGACGTTGCGGGTGTGTGGTCTAGTAGGAGGTGGTGGTGGTGGTGGCGGAGGTGGAGAGGCATGAGCACCGGGAGAGCTCTGGGGAAGAACAAAATAAGGGAATGATGACTCAGACTATGACGGAGACACAGGAGATGTGGGAGATGCAAAGGGGAATCGCGATTCATCAAAGATGACATGACGAGACATAATGATCTTGTGGATCTTGATATCAAGGCAGAGGTAGCCACGATGATCAGACGGATAGCCAAGAAAGACATAAGGAGTGGAGCGTGGGTGAAGCTTTTGGGGGGGCTGTAGATGACTGATTTGGGAAGCACAGGCACCCTAAGGTACGAAGGTGATCATATCTGGGCAACGTGCAATAAAGAGCCTGAGTTGGTGAGCGATGTTGGAGGGTGGTGGAAGGGAGAATGTTTAGGAGGTAGCACGTGGTGGCTAAGGTGTACGACCAATAGAGAAGAGGGCATCATATTGGTAATGGTTCGGATGATTCATTCGGCCTTGCCATTCTGTTGGGAGGTATAGGGGCAAGACAAGCGATAGGAGATCCCATTAGTACTGAAGAAAGTGTGAAATTCTTTGTTGTCAAATTCGCGACCATTGTCGCATTGGAAACACTTGATAGAGGTGTGAAATTGTGTTTTGATGTAAGCATGGAATTTGGCAAAGATAGGAAACACTTTAGATTTAAAGTGCAAAGGGAAACCCCATAAGAAATGTGTATAATCATCCAGAAACAAAAGGTAATACTTATGACCCTTCTTGCTAGGCACAGGAGATGTCCAAATATCACCATGAATAATATCAAAAGGGGCAAAAGTAGTGTTTAAAGACCGTTGAAAAGGAAGTCTGACATGCTTGCCTAACTAACAAGAAGAACATAAACTAGAGCGAGCCTCTTTATTACATTGGACAAGACTCTTAGAACGAAGTAAATCTAAAACTGCAGGACTGGGATGACCAAGGCGTGCATGCCAAAGACTGGATGATGATGCCGAAAGGGCGACTGGACATGACGGGCTGGATGGTGAGGGCGACGACACATGATAGAGCTCCCCGGTGCTATTATATCTCAAGCGAGTAACCCCCGTAGTAAGATCCTTCATAGAGAAACCAAACGGATCAAACACAAGAGAAACATTATTGTCAGTGGTGAACCGACGGACAGACACTACTAAAAAAGGCTGTTTTAGCCACGGCAAATAGCGACGACTAAAATCCGTCTCTACGATTGTGACAAATAGCCACGGTATTAGAGATGGAATACAACATCGGTTGCTAAATTTCACGAGGAAAAGGCGGAGTGTCACCGATAGATGCAATATTAGTGACGCCGAATAAATCGTTGCTATTTACGTCACTATTAGTCATGGAATTCTAGACTTTAGGAAAATTGGTGGCAAAATAGCCACGAATATTGACTCGAACAACAATTGTCCCTACATCGGTGGCTAATTAGAGACAAAAATACCAACAATTTTAACATTGTCACTGATTTTCCAAAGAAATTAAGTGGTGTGCCAAAAGTCAAAGCTAAATGAGTTACGAACCTTGTCACAAGAAAAAGTACATTAGGTAGCTAGTGCGAGAAAAAAAATAAAAATGACGCACAATGTCTTAAGGCTATTATCGTCGCTAGCACTTCACGATTGAATCCGTGGTTTTAGCATAGTAGATTCCGTGGCTGGATCCGTGGCTGAATCCGTGGCCGGATCCGTGGCCGGATCCGTGGCTGACAGCGAAACTATAATAAACGGAAAGCATTATAATTTGTAACCATAAATATGTTCCATATCGTCTTAAACCCTAATCCGATTTCCGTCAACTCCAACCCTCTCCTTTTCATCAATACATTGCAATCAATTGAGGTGAGTATTTAATTATCTACAACTTCTAAATTTTCAGTTTAGAAGATGAATTATTGTAGAAAATACGTGTTTTTTGCAATTGGTGTTTTATATATGATAGGTTCTTAATTCGTTCACCTATCCTTTCTTAAGAGAGTTCAATAGGTGTATTTTGTTGAAAAACCCAGTACGTGTTAATATGACCAATCTACTTGCAAACATGTGCAGCGAAAATGAACAATCGTGCTTGGATGTATGATATGTACTTGCCAGATCGTGGAGGATTAAAGCCTGAATATTTTGATGGGGTTGATAAGTTTGTAGAATTCGCAACGGCTCAAGAAGTTACATGGATGGGAATATGATCAAATGTCCCTGTAAGAAATGTCGTAATCGTCCATTTTACCTACCAGATGATGTCAAGGAACACTTATATCAACGTGGATTCTTGCTTGATTATTACCAGTGGACGGCACATGGTGAGTCGATTGAGTCATCTCTTCCTCAATCAGAGAATAGCCAACGAGACTTCTACGACCAATTGAATTCTGAACAGAGAATGGTATTCGACATGGCAGGACCTAATTTTGTTCCTCCTCCATGGTTTGATGCCAATAATGTTGATGTTGCTTCTAATAGTGGAATGGGAGATGATCACCAAGACAGTCAGGGAATGGAACATCTTGAGACTATCAATGAGGACACTGAAATGAGAGATGTAGAACCAGGAGACGTGGATAGGTTGTCCCGATGTTTTTGGGATGTGTTAAAAGCAGCTGATGAACCAGTGTGGCCAGGGTGTACATCACACACACAACTGTCTTTTGTGGCTAGGCTTATGAGTTTGAAGTGCGAATATAACGTGCCTCAAAGTGTCTTCAATGGTTTTGTTCAGCTATATGATGAGGTTTTACCTCCTGGTCACAAGATTCCCACTAATTACTACCAAACAGAGAAGGTGGTTCGTAATTTAGGTTTACCGGTTGAGAGAATAGACATGTGCCCTAATGGCTGTATGTTGTTCTGGAAGGATAATTGCAATGAAGAATCTTGTAAGTTCTGCGGGCATGCTAGGTTTGATTATGGAAGTAATCAGAATAAAGGCACTCCGTATAAAGAACTATTCTACTTGCCTCTAACCCCTCGGCTGCAAAGATTATATGCATCTGAGGTTACAGCTGGCAATATGACTTGGCATGCGGATCATGTGGCAGAAGAGGGGATAATGCCTCATCCTTCGGATGGAGAGGCATGGAAGAGGTTGAATGACGTATATCCTAATTTTTCTTCTGAGCCACGAAATGTTCGTTTGGGTCTGTGCACCGATGGCTTTGCACCTTTTACTAAATCGGGGGAAAACTATTCTTGCTGGCCAGTTATTGTTACTCCATACAATCTTCCGCCAGATATGTTCATGAGAACTGAGTATATGTTTCTAACATTGATAGTGCCAGGCCCGCGAAATCCCAAAAAGTTACTTGATGTGTGCTTGGAGCCTTTGATTGATGAGTTAATGCAACTTTGGGACATCGGTGTTACTACTTATGATGTGTCAAGGAAGAAAAATTTTGTTATGAGGGCAGCTCTACTTTGGACGATCAGTGACTTTCCGGCATATGCGATGTTGTCAGGATGGAGTACTGCGGGAGAGCTAGCTTGTCCAATCTGTATGGAGAAAACAGAATCTTTTCGATTGCATCACGGCAAAAAGGCTTATTGGTTCGATTGTCACAGGCCATTTTTAGAAGCGGATCATCCCTTTCGAAAGAATAAGAGTGACTTTCGTAAAAACCAAGTGAGAACATCGCCCCCACCCCCTAGGCTATCAGGTGATGAAATATGGGGACGTGTGTGTCACTTTTCTACGGCCATTAATGACCCACTGAACAACCCACCTGACTATGGGAACTCCCATAAATGGACGAAGCAAAGCATTTTTTGGAGGCTTCCGTATTGGAAAGATCTTTTGATTCGGCACAACCTTGATGTTATGCACATAGAGAAAAATGTGTTTGATAATGTTTTTAACACCGTGATGGATATTCCTGGAAACACAAAGGATAACTTGAATTCACGGAAGGATCTTCGAATACACTGTCGTCGGCCAGAGCTTCACGTAGAAGATGATCATAGAGGGGCGAAACCGAAGGCAATTTACACTTTAACAAGGGAAGAGAAGAAAAAGGTTTGTCAATGGTTGAGGTCCGTGAAGTTTCCGGATGGTTATGCATCTAATGTGGGTAGATGTGTTCAAAAAGATGATTGTAGTCTCGCGGGGATGAAGAGTCATGATTGTCATGTGTTTATGGAAAGACTTCTTCCAATTGCTTTCAAAGAATTGCTGCCTCCAACAGTTTGGGGTCCTTTGACAGAGTTGAGTATGTTTTTTCAATCAATTTGTTCATCCTTATTGTCGGTTGATCAAATGGTGTATTTCAATTCCACGGTGCCTTTACTATTGTGTAAGTTGGAACGTATCTTCCCACCTTCATTCTTTGATTCTATGGAGCATCTCGTTGTGAACTTGGCATATGAAGCTCAAATAGGTGGACCGGTATAATATCGATGGATGTATCCATTTGAGAGACATCTGTATCATTTGAAGCGAAACATTCTGCAGAAGAATCAAGTTGAAGGGTCGATATGCATGGCTTACTTGAGGGAAGAAGTCGCTAATTTTTCAGTACATTACTTCCCATCTCATGTTCCTTCTAAGTTGAGAAAGTTGTCTAGGAATGATACATTCCAGGATATTGACAGTGCTGTTTCTATTTTTAATTACCCTGGTCAAAGTGGCGGCAAAGCAAAGATAAGGTGGATGACGGTAGACAAAGAGTGGAATGCTGCACATACTTATGTTTTGATCAACTGCCCAGAAGTGCAACCATACATTGGGTACATTCATGTTTATTTACACTTATCTTGCATGATTGCATCAATGTTATAAGTTTTAGTGTTCTTATTAATCTATGGTTTGTAGGATATTTGAATCTGAAAGGGGTATCGCAGATGATGATACAATTGCTGCAGAATTTGCAAAATGGTTTAAAACATACGCAGGTGTTATATTTTTATTTATTTGTAAAGTTGGATTATTCATCAAATACATAAATGTTCATATAGATTGTAACTGTATGTATGCAGGTATTAAATACATCAAATGGAATCGATACGGATGAGCTTCTGTGGAGTTGTGCTTGTGGTCCGAGTGTTAAAGCTAAGACTTGGCATACATACAAGGTTAACGGATACAAATTTCACACTCAAGAGCATGGTATTGGCAAATCAACAATGAATAGCGGGGTTTGTGTTCGAGGCTCAAATTATGAGAATGCCGAATCCAAAAAAGGTTGTCTTGTTCAGGTATCTCTGGTTTGATCCAACTGGAAGAGGCACAAGAATTCATCCACAATACCGTTTTGTTGAAGTCAATCACAAGAGACTATATCGAAAGTATGAGCCATTCATATTAGCCCAATAGGCTGTGCAAGTTTACTATGCAGACTATCCAGGAGCGAGGAGGGAACGGGCAAATTGGTGGTATGTATGCAAGACAGTGCCTCGAGGTCGAATAGCGGAACGATGGACATCCACTGCACCAACTGCGTATCAAGCTGATGAAGTTGTTACTCCTGAATTGTTTGAGCAAATACCAATTGACAATATGCCAACGGATTTGCATGATCCATTAAGGATGGATGATATATCTGACGAGGATAACATTGTGGAAGCTAGTGAAAGTGGTGACGAGGAGGGGGAATTGTTGACGACATCAGAAACTACTACTACTACTGGAGGCGAGTATGAATCTGATGCTACTCATGAAGGAGATGCTGAATCTGAGAGTTCAGAGTAAATCCATAGCATTCTATTGTTTTTATAAGTGTCATTTATATTTTTTAGCCATTGTCGGATTCTATAGTTTGAATCAGAATAAATCCCTAGCATTATACTTTAGCCATTGTCGGATTTTTTAGCCATTTATAGTTTTTAGCCATTGTCGGATTCTATAGTTTGAATCATGAGAAGATACTTTTCAGAAGAATTGCCATCTTCAATTTTTAGCCATTGTAGGATTATAAAGTTTTATTACTTTGCAATTAGCCTATGTAGGATTTGAACCTACATCATTGTGTATTAAACACATTGCTCTACCTTTTGAGCTAATAGGCTTATGATAGTTATCAAATTTCTGGCATACTGTTTTTTTTTTCCTCCGATCATTTTGCAATCAACTGCTGGCCTTAAATTGCAGATACAACAAAGCATTTAAAGAAAAGCCTCTCAATTCATGTTTATTTTGCTTCTACATCATCACAGTTCAAGTTTATTTTTTATTCAAGAGGTTACGCAAATTCCTTAGTCATTGTATTTGGGATGGAGAGTTTTTGCACTCATTACTTAGTACTAAGGAGAATTCACAAAACAGTGAACTGCATTAACAAAACATAGGCAAAATCAGTGAACTGTTAGGTTTTTAAATTTTCATATTTGGTACACTGTTAGGTTTTTAAATTTTCATCACAACCATAGGCTAAATCAGTGAACTGCATTAACAAAACATACATCAGAAAGCTTAAAATTCACAAATAATTTTGGTTTGTTGATCCCTCTCATATTCTTATATTTTATTAAAAAAAAATCAGCCAGAACATTAAGGACACAACCTCATATTTTGTAATCCACAGTCCAAAGCTATTAAAACTAATATTAATCCAATAAGCTAGACAAAGAATGTGCTTTTCTTCTGGTAAGTGTAATTTTTTATGTGAAGAGTAATTCAGCCAGTATATGCACTAAAGGAAGAGTCTAAATCCAACCATTATCAACGATTATTCAGCCATTATCAACTAAAGGAAGAGTAATTTTTTATGTGAAGAGTAATTTTTTATGTGCTTTTCTTCTAGTAAGTGTAATTTTTACATGGGTAATTCTTTTAGCATCTTTTGATGGGCCATTACTAGGAGTACAAGTTACTGGACAAACTGGGTTTACATGGGTAATTCTTTTAGCATCTTTTGATGGGCCATTACTAGGTAATTCTTTTAGCATTCTTTTAGCATCTTTTAGCTGTCATTAATTTTTTGTCGGGTAGTGCATATGTTTTAAGAATGTAAGTTACTGGACAAACACTGATTTTGGTTACTTGTAATTTTATAGGAAAGGGAGGATAGTTATGTCAATATTGAGTACAAGTTTGGACAAACACTGATTTTGCTTTTAGTATGTAGACCTATTGATGGTTTATCATAGCTTACTAATTTTGTGCTTAAACTAGTGATAGCCTAAATGCTTATTAAGAAATTGAATATTTTTTTATTTATTTTCAGCAACATGCGTGGAGGTTATGGTACTCGCGGTGGTCATGTTACTCGTGGAGCTCCAGTTAGAAAGTCTCCATGTGTACAATCTTACGCTGCTGGTGGATCCTCCCAACCTGTTGCCTCCGATCCTTTGACTACTGCAATCGTTTCACCCACTCCACAAGAACCCCCCTTCACTCCACAAGAGTCCTCCCCTCTGTTAGATTCACCCTTATTAGCTGAGCAGCCTATTCGATCAACTCCACACATTTCTCAAGACTCAAGACCCCCATTAGGAGCCTCTCCTACTGCATTATCTCAGAATATTAACAATACAGCTCCACTTATTCCTCAAGTCATAGGATCCTCACCAGGAAAATGTTTAAGGTAGAATATTCCTTATTATCAATAATTAAATAGTATATATGTATAGATATTTGGTTAAACTAATATACGATTCTAATTACTATATATTACAGAAACGATGTAGATGGGACGAAGCTCGATACTCAGAATTATTTGTTCGCAAGGCATTCAATCATGTAGGAGGCAAACACCTTAGGGGCATATTACAAAAGGCACACCATAAAATGAAGAAACCTATGTGGATTAAGCAAGAGATTTGGGAGGAGATGCTGGTTATATGGGAAAAGGATGATGCTTATAAGCGCCAATCAGAGGCTGGAAAGCGCAATCGAGCAGTTGCAATTGAAAAGGGCATCCCTCCTTACAGGGGTGGATCGGTATCCGTGACTGTTCACAAGCGAAAATTGGTATTTTTCTGTTCCTTTGTACCAAGTTATCAGTTCGGAACTCCCTTCACTTTCAATTTTTGAAAAATGGTAGTTGTGGCATAGCTGAGTTTTGATGTTGGTGTATGCCTAAGTCATGTTGAAGTTTGGGGTTGATTTTGATCTTTATTTCAACTGTACTTTCTTGAGTTTGGGAGCTGTATTTTCTTTTGTTTATGCACATATCCCCTTGTTTCTTTGTGCTCTGTGCTAGCTCTTGATAGGTGTTTGCCCGAAGGCTTTTTTGGCCTTTGTTTTTGGGTCTGTTTTGGTCCGATATGGGTGCTAAATTCCCTGGTAACTATTGCACCTAGGGGCTATTTTTTTTGTAATCATTTACAGCTGTTCAACCTTTCTGGCTGATGACGTTGGTGTACGTCTATGTTAGGCTGAAGTTTAGGGTTGATTTTGATGGTCATTTCAGTTCTTTTTTCTTGTGTTTGGGGGCTGTTTGGAGAGGTTTCCTACTCTATCTCTATATTCTTTCTAGGCCTTTTTTATTTTATAAGGTACCATCAGCATTCACTTCTGATCATCATTCACACTTATTTATTTATTTATTCACATTGATTTGCTTCTAGGCCTTTTTTATTTTATTTATTCACACTGATTTTGCTTGGAAACATGTTTATTTATTCATACTTATTTATTCACAATGATTACAAAATGATTTGAGGAAAAAAATCCAACAGTTTGGGGTTGCTCTTATGATCAACATTCACTTCTATGCACTTTGGTTTATTTTTTCAGCTTCATAACATTAAAAAATTATATATTTTTACAGACTGATTTGCTTGGAAAGGTACCATCACCAAAAGAAACATACGAGAGATGTCACAAGAAAAAGAATGGTACTTGGAGCACGGCTGTAGGTCCAGAAATTGTGGTAAGTTTGCATTGAATCCATTGTGCTTGTATCTATATAAATTCTCTTATCAATGGTAGTTAGATTCTCTTTGAAATGCTAGAATCCATTGTGCTTACGAGGTTAAATTGATATGATATTAATTAGGTCTCATCAAAACCATATAGTTTTTTTTGTGCTTCATCGATCCGTTTGTTATCAAAATTCAGGAGGTTATTTATATCTATTTATTTGCAAAAATTCAACATGTTATTAATTCTGCTCAAGTTAGTATTTATCTTTTCATTTGCAAAATGCTGCTCAAGTTAGTTATTGTATCTATTTGTGCTTCATTGAGGTCAACCCAGAGTTTAAATGCCGGCTCTCTGGAGCGTTTCTTCCATATTCTGCTTATGCTACAAAATGAGCATGCTAAACATTTGAAGCTTTTTTTCTCTTCAAGAGTGGGTCATTGTTACAGATTCCCTTTCTCCCATGATATTGTGTAGCTCACTAGCTCTTGTATAGAAAAACTGAATCACTTCATTAATTCTCAATATAGCGTACATATGCTATAATATAAAAGGTCCAGGAGAATATATCAGCAACAAATCCACAGTCCAAGTTCATAGTGAAAACCTACATCACTACTCATAGTTTCAAACCATTCTCTCCAAAACAATAGTGGAATATTAATTGTGAAAATGATGATGTTTCCCATTGAAGTGCTGAACTTGACCTGGAAAAAAGTGATCATATATGCAAAACATAGTCTAGGTTTACTGATGATATGCAAAACATAGTCTAGGTTCTATTTTGGACTTGACTGATCAAATATTATGTTTGATAATCAGATCCTTACTGTTATTTTTTTCCTTCCTGTTTCTGTCTCTAATTGTCTGGTTGGATTCATATATTGTTTAAATCATGGACACAATTTGACCTTGACAAACCGCATTGCTGAGATGAATGGCTTATAATTCTAACAGCAAGTTGTTAGAAGGAATTTAGACGATAGGATAGATGTGTATATCACTGGTTGTTGTTTAGTCTGAAAAGGTGAACAATATGGATGAATCATCATTTTCTTCCTTCCGAATTCATACTATTACATTTAAACTATGGTTATAGACATCTTATTTGTTTTTATCTTTTTGTATACAATTTTTTAATTTGTAGGAAAAGTTTGATGTATTGGTTGAACAAGCAACCCAAAAGGCTCATGAAAGCGAACAACCTCTTTTAGTTGACGAGAACGAGTTGTGGATCGAGGCTGCCGGTGTACATAAAGGAAGAGTTGTAGGCATGGGTTCTGAATCAGGCAATATGTTGCAGGTGACTCGGTCTTCGCACAATGCCACACCCCATGTTGCTAGTGAACCATATGAAGTTGGCTCTTTGAGAATGGAAGTGAGGGAAGAAATAACAACCATCCAGTCACAATTGATGCAAGGAATGACTGATTTGTCTGAGAAGATGGCACACTTGGGGGCGAATGTGGAGAAAAGCCAACAAGAGATCAGACAAGAAGTGACCAACCTTGGGGGAAATCTTCAGCAACACCAGCAGCAGGTAAGAGAAGATCTAACTAACTTGGAAGAACATGTGAACAACTCCGTTGAGGCCCTTCATGAGGAATCTAGACTCAACAATAATGAATGGGGTAAAAAGCTTGACGAGCTCATGTTTAAGATTGGTTCCTTCTTTACTTCTACTAAATGATCTTTCTAGTGTTTAGTTTAAGTGATTTTAGGATGGTGACTTTGGATGTTTTTCATTGGGTTGTTATGTTTTATTATAGAACTTTCTATTATTATGTTTTGTTTCAGATCTTAGACAATATAGTATATATGTTAACTTTTAAGAAGTCATTTATAAATTGCAGCAAGGTTTTTTGTCCTAATGTTTTCCCATGATTTAGATGCGGGTTTCACCATGATTGACATTGTATTTAGCCATAAATTAGGTACAAATTTCGTCGTGACTAGATACGAATTTACCCACCAATTAATCAACCGCGAAATAGTTATTTATTTGTCCACTAATTTGGTCACGTATAAAAACGATTTCAGCCACAAATTTGCTACAAACTTAGATATGCTAGTAGCCATAGATTTTGCCATGATTTTGGCGCGAATTCAGCCACGAATTAGTTACAAACTTAGATATGCTAGTAGCTACAAATTTTGCCATGATTTTGGAACGAATTCAGCCACGATTTAGCCACGCCTTTTAGTTACAAAATTGTTTATTATATTAGCCACCATTTCTGCATAGATTTGGTCATCAACTACAACAAGTTTTGGTACATATGTAGCCATGAATTAGAGACGATTTGGGCTACGGATTGAGTCACACAATTAACCACCCATTTGTCCATTGATTTGGCTATGAACTAGACACACCTATTTAGCTACGGATTTTGCCACAAAATAGCTATGCTTTCATGGGCTAAAGGGTCACACGAGTTAGGGACGCCTGCAGTGACAAATTTATATTTCGTGGCTAATATCATCGCTGTTCATTGTCTCTATTTAGCTGCGCTGTGTTTAGCCACGTTTTTGTATTTCGTGGCAACATCCGTCGCTATCTTGTTTAGTGATGGACATTGGTGGCTAAATCAGTGGCTATGTGCCGTGGCTAAAACAGCCTTTTTTAGTAGTGAGAGATAAGGTTTTTGACAAGTTTGGGGACAACAAGGACATTGTTGAGGTGTAATGGGTTGGTTGGGGTTGGTAATGTGGCATGGCCAATGCCCGAAGTAGCAAGGCGATCACCGTTGCCGACGATAATAGAATGGGCAGGACCCTTAAAAGAAAGAGAAGAGAGAGTACCTGAGGAGTTCGTCATAGGAGAAGTGGCGCCAGTATCCATGTACCAAGCGGAGTCAGAAGGTGTCAGCTGCATCGAAGAGAAGGCGTGATGCACATCAGTTGGAGTGTATGCCGGATCAGACGACGAGGTGGCGGTAAGGTGTGGGGGGGGGGGGGTCGGCGGCAAGAGGGAGGGTGGCGGCTAGAGTTTAGGGTGAGGAGAGAGAAAGAAAAATTAGGGTCTGAGGATTTTAGGCTCTGATACCATGTAAGATCACGAGATTGATTGTAATGTCCTCATTTAGGGTTTCCATTCATATATATATATATATATATATATATATATATATATATATTACAAAAGTATCGGGCCTTATTAGGCCTTTGGGCCCACTATACATGAGGAGACCTGTGTAATCTATCACTGGGGTTTCATTGACATTAGGTAGTTATACTTTCAACATAACAAAGTTAAGAGAGATCAACAGAGCTGACACTCACCTCAAATACTTGAGCAGTTTCTTCCTCATCTGCAGCTTCACTGCAAGGCCCTTGTAAGAATATATTGTCCTACAACACCGTATATTGAATTCATTCTCAGCATCATATGATAGAATAGAGAGATGAAAAGTAATCAACACATAATCAGAATTATTGAGCTAAGCAAATGGAAATGCATTATATTGGAGGGATATAATTACTAGCAAAGCAAAAGAAAGAAATTCATCAAGTGAGCATTTTAGCATATATACCAGATAAAACTACGTAATATGATTCCAATTCAAGCAAGACTATGCAAATACATTCACCTTCGACAGGGAAAATTAAATCAATATCATGGAAAGTAAGATTTCTATGTCGTCTGCTTACAAATGGTGTTTCGATCTGTTCATTTTCAAAGCAATATTTGTGCAAGAAGATGACAGTTGCCATGAAGGTCAATCAACCAGATGAATAGACAATTTAACGGTTGTGTCTAACTGCGGAGCCAAAATTTTCGGAGGGGGCACAATGATATATGTGCGATATAGTTTTGGATTAAATTGACGTATAGAATTATATATAATATGATAATAAATGATGTTATTTTAAGGTAAATGTCATCGGTTTATGATAAAACACTATCATTTTTTTCGCGCCTAAAAAAAAGAAATATAAACATATAAAGGAAATATACGAAAAAAATTTAACTAAATAAATATAGGAAACATAATACAATAAACATTAAGTTAAGAGTATGGTTATTATATGTGCTAAGTAGCTAGAGCTTGGCTCGAGTTTTGCTCAATAAAAGCTCGGCTCTAGCATCATTTACAAAATGAGTTGATTGAGCACATTTTTATGCTCGATTAGGTTTGATTGAAACTCAAATAGCACGAATTTTGTGAAATTTAACAATTTTATTTTAAGTTACAATTTCATGAGAAAGTAAAATTGCATGATAGTTGGAAGGAAAAAAAAAAAACTCAGCTCAATCTCGATCATTTACTAAACAAGTCGATCGAGTATGAGCTCAAGCTCAAATATAGGTTTGACTTGAGTTTGACTTATTTCTAAATGAGCTAAATATAATCAAACAATAATAGACATGTTTGGCTCGAATAACAACCCTAATTAATATAGAGAACATTTGCGCCGAAGGCGCAAATTTTTGATCAAATTAACGGAATGTCTCCCAAGTGTGGCATATTGGGGTTTTGTCCACGTAAAATTTTATGGACAAAATTTCCCTTCAAAACCTAATATCAGATCTCCCTTTTAGCACCAATGAATCATCCTCCCCTGCCGGCTCTCGATCTCTCGCTCAATCTTTCGATCTCCCTCAATCTCTTCCTCAATCTCTCGCTGTTTTCCTCAGCCGGTTCCTCCATCTCAAGATCGGCTTCGCATGAGATAGCGGCGGGAACGGCCACCGCAAGATCCACCTCGGCGTGCTCAACGCCGGCGAGCGATTGACCCCAGCGGAGTAAGGGCTTAGCTATGGAGATTGAGCCGACGTCGATTGAGCAGCGATTCCGGAAGCGATTGAGCAGAAGGGACGAGGATTCCGGCAGCGATCTTCGATCTCAGGTTTGCTCTCTTCCTCTCTGGCCTTCTTCCCTTCCTCGTTCGTTTTTGGCGATCTTCGATCTCAGGTTTGCTCTTTCTCCCTTCCTCGTTCGTTTTTGGCGATTTGGATGATGTTGATGACGATGTGAGGGCGAGATATTCGGCGCTGGATCAGGCCGGCACCGACGTGTCTAGGGCGGCAGAGCTGGGTGGCGCGGGGGGGCACTGGATGAAGCACGGACTGGTGTTGGTTTGTACTCCATTCCTCCATTCCTCTGTCATTTCAGCAGGTCGGATTTGTTCACTGCCTCCATTCCTCTGCCTCTATTCCTCCATTCCTCTGGCGGATAGTCTGATATTTTGTTTGATTTGTGCAAAAAACCTATCAATTTGGTTGTTATGAATTTGATGGCCTTGATTGCTTCCAGGTGAATTGTATTCTTTGAGCCATGGAAGGCATTGTTGTTCGTTGTGACTTGTTTTTCTGCAAGCAATTTAGCATTATAAGCTAATGTTGACTTTGTAAGCCTTTAGTTTTTGATCAATAACATGGATTGTCATCTTGTTGCACATATTTTAATAGCTTATTAATCTTATATTAGGTGTGAATATGCTGATTAGACTTTTGTGATTCTTGCCCATGTCCTGCAGTATCATTTGAAATGAATTGTAAAGACTCTTGTGTTTGTTATACACAGGGCTACGAGAGAAGAAGCTAAAATCACTACATGGGAAAATTTGCAAAAGGCAAAAGTTGAAGCAACAATGTGGAAATTAGAGGTTTTCTTCTAGCTTCATTCTTTTCCATCGAGTTACAATAAAGACCATTATGGAATGAAATAAAAAAAAGATACATCACTGGATTTCCTGGGAGTGAGTTTCATCTTCCTCCTCCATTGTCGGTCTTCACATAGTTAATTAATCATCAAATTAATCAATCCATATGTGCGCAGACGATTTTGCAAGGTGAGTTCCTCATTTTCAGCATTTTCGTTGTTAGCAAATTAATATTACAAATTATATTAAAAATACAAATTGTTTTAAGCATTTTTATTGGTAATGAATAGTTAATTTGTGGTTAGTTTGCTATGTGATTGAGTTTGCTTTGTTAGAGTTTGGATATTGGCAATTTCAGCAAATTTTTTTGTGGGATCTGAAATGCTGAAATTAATTTTTATTAGCAAAATTCGTTATGCTGAAATTGTTGTTGTTGAACTTGCTTTACATCTCCTTTAAAAGCCTCTTAGCTCAATGGTAGAGCGATGTGCTATGCGCAAATACGTGGGTTCGAATCCCGCATAGGCTAAATTTTATATCCCGTAACACTGTTTCAACAACAATTTCAGCATCAACAACGTTGCTGAAATCGGGGTTTCAGCAGCAACAACATTGCTGAAACCGTGGATTTAGCATCAACAAAGTTGCTGAAACCGTGGTTTCGGCATCAACAACGGTGCTGAAATCGGGGTTTCAGCAATTCCGATTTCGGCAATGTGGAAAAAAAAACAGTAACGCAAAGAAAAAAAACTGCTGAAACAGAGGGTGGCACAAGGGTTTCAGCAACTCTGGAAACGCGAAAAAAAAAAGCGAAAAAAAAAGCTGCTGAAACAGATGGTGACACAGGGGTTTCAGTAACTCTGGAAACGCGAGAAAAAAAAAAGCGAAAAAAGGGAAAAAAAAATGGGAAAAAAAACTGCTGAAACAGAGGGTGGCACAGGGGTTTCAACAACTTTATTTTAGGGGTGGACATTTTGCTAATATAGAGAGGGTGGTGGACATTTTCCTAATAAAGCCCAAAATTTTGGACATCGAGGTAATCACCATATAACTTGTTGCACTCATAATAACATATATATAATAATAATGTATAACCAGATATAAAAATTTAAACTTGTGTAACTTCTTATTTAATTGTGGAAATGATTAGTATAACCTCTCATTTCGAAGCTCTCGAGATGAATTATAGTATGCGAATGTTAATTTAAGTAAAATTTAGAAGCACTATTGTCTATTGAAACAAAATTAAAGTAATTACTATACCTTTAATTTTTAAACATTCATAACTTTTTATTCAAATCAAATATCGGATTAAGGCGTATTATATATTAAAACGAAGCTATCGATGAGGAGAATACACTTAATACTTCGTCAAATGAGAGGGGCACGTGATCCCCCCTTGTAAGGTTTATATATTCCCGGAATAGAGATGTTACGAAATGCACTTACAACTGCAGTTTGTAGACATGTACAACGCTTTGTTAAGGCAGAATAGAAAGGCATTTCATCAAGATCAATACAGATTGTTATCAAACATACAGTAAAACTTACTTTAGACACGAGTTAGTTGATACACGGTCTCTTTCGGATTTCGAACTCATCTCGGACACACTTTGATCAGCTGCTTTAATTTCTCAGCAAAAAACTTACTGTCTATATGGAAATGCTGCATATAATGCTTTTTAATTAACTATCAGCAAAGTATATATTGAATAACATGGATCATCTTAGACGAAATATAAAAGAGACGAACTAATATGGCTAGATTAAAAATAATATCACCTGAATGTGTGATATATATATATATATATATATATATATATATATATATATATATATATATATATATATATATATATATATATATATATATATATATATATATATATATATATATATAGGGTAGGGAAGCTTTAAAATGTAAAAACTCCTTAACGTGTAAAATATGCTTAACGTGTAAAATGTATTTTTTTTAATCAAAAGGCGCGCTCACCCATCGGATTTCAAACGGAGACCACAGGCCGGCCTTCTCTCTCGGCCTCCCACACCCACCTCGAGCCACCTCCGGTCACCAATCCCTAGCCGCACTCGAGCCCACCGCTGTGCGCACCCCCGAGCCCAGACGTGGCCCTATTCGAGCCACCTGCTGCCCTGACGCGCCCTCCTCATCGCAGCACCGTCGAGCCAACAGCAGCTTCACTTGTCGGCCTCCCACGCCACCCACGAGCCACGTCCGGCCACCAGCCCCCACCAGCTCGAACCCCCTCCCTCTGGCGCACCCCCCGAGCCCGGAACCCCCATGGTTCGAGCGCAGCCGAGCTCACACCGAGCCCATCTCTCCCGACAGACCTGTTCGAAGTTTTTGGCTCGATATACCTTCGAAAACCCGATTTTCTCTTTGTTTCAACTCGAATTTGGTATGATTTCTTACCCTAAAATTGTTTATTACAATTATTTAGATTGTTTGAATGATTTAGGTTGAGATTGAAAATCTAGGGATTGATTTAGGAGCGGAATTTGGGGCTTTTTGCCAAAAGCCAAATTGATTGAAATTGATGATATGGTTGTGTTGTTGGGTTGATTTTGAGCTAATTTCATGTTCATATCATTGTCAAATTGTTTATGGATCATGAGCTAATTGAATTTTAGAATTTTAGATTGCGATATGTTTTAGAATTTGGGGCTTTTTGCCAAAAGCCAAATTGATTGAAATTGATGATATGGTTGTGTTGTTGGGTTGATTTTGAGCTAATTTCATGTTCATATCATTGTCAAATTGTTTATGGATCATGAGCTAATTGAATTTTAGAATTTTATATTGCGGTATGTTTTAGAATTTGGGGCTTTTTGCCAAAAGCAAAAATGACTGAAATCGATGATATGGTTGTGTTGTTGGGTTGATTTGGAGCTAATTTCATGTTCATAGCATTGTCAAATTGTTTATGAATCATGATCTAATTGAAGTTTGGAATTTTATATTGTGATATGCTTTAGAATTTGGGGTTTTTTGCCAACAGCCAAATTGACTGAAATTGATGATATGGTTGTGTTGTTGGGTTGATTTGGAGCTAATTTCATGTTTATAGCATTGTCATATTGTTTGTGAATCATGAGCTAATTGAATTTTAGAATTTTATTGCAATATGCTTTAGGTCGATTAGGTTCTTCTATTTTAGCATAAAAATCATAATTTAGCCTATTAGCTCAATTGGTAGAGCAATGTGCGTTTGCACAAAAGATGTGGGTTCAAATCCCACATAGGTTACATAATAGACAAGAGCGCAACAATCGCAAATTGTTAATCATGCACATTATAATCTAAGTTATGCACTTTTTAACCTTAATTATGCACATTTTAATCTTATTTATGCACTTTAGTTTTAAAAGCTTATACGTAAAAAAATCGATTTCAAACTTACATCTATCAACCTAAATTATCCGAGAGGTGAACCTAAACTCTCAAAAGTAAAAAAAAAAAAACAAAATTAAAACATCGATTTCAAAAGCACATCTTTTGTCTTATTAATGCACATTATGATCTTACATTTGCACAATTGTATTCTTAATCTGCACAATTGTATCTTACTTTTGCCCAATTGTAGTTTAAATTTGCACAATTGTATCCTACTTTTGCACACTTGTATTCTAAATTTGCACATTACAATTTTATTTTCACACTTTATGTTCTTATATTTGCACTTTAAAGTTGCACAAATGCACTTTACAGTTGCACAAATGCACTTCACAGTTGCACAAATGTACTTCACAGTTGCACAAATGCACTTCACAGTTGCACAAATGCACTTCACAGTTGCACAAAAGGTATCGAAAACGGGAAAAAGTGCATTTACCCATAAAATTAGACATATTTACCAATTTACCCATAAATTAAACATATTTCAATTATAAATTTTTATAATTGAAATAGGCACATTTACCTATTTACCCCATAATGAATTATTTTGTCTGCACAAAATAAACTTATATTTGCACAATAAGATGTTATATGTGCACAAAAGCAAGTTATACATGCACAGCAGAAAGTGTTAACACGAAAAAAAATTCTGGGACAAAAAAAAAATAAAAAAAAAAATAATCTGGTCCGAGAAGGGGGGGCAAGGGGGAGCACACGCATGGGCAAGGGGCCAGACATTCTACTAATGAAATTAGGCCCATTAGTAATTAAATTAGGCCCATTAGCACATTTTACACGATAAGCAAATTTTACACGTTAAGGAGTTTTTAGATTTGAAGTAAACCCTATATATATATATATATATATATATATATATATATATATATATATATATATATATATATATATATATATATATATATATATATATATATATATATATATATATATATATAGTGCCGGTCCTATCATATTATAGGCCCAGGGCGAACTAAAATTTTAAGGGCCCGATAAATATTAAATAAAAATTGTGTATAACTTTATAAAATTTTCATATTATTTTTATATTTGAATTATTTTTCATATTTAAGAAAATAAAAGTAAGTCAATGAATAAAAAAATAATATACATTAAAGAATTCAAAAATATAATTGTAGTGAAAATTATTTATTTTTACTTGGTATCCAGTATAATATGTCCACAAGTATTTAAGTTGTTATGTAGAGGAGTATTAAAAAATTGTCTAATAATACTGAATATAGTTTTTGTTATAAGATATCACATATGCGACCTCCTATGACATCACCTATATATATATATGAACTAAAACAAAAATTTTAGAAGGGGATTTTTTTTATAAACAAAAATAAAAGGAAAAATTAGATACATCGAGCATATATGAAGAAATAAAAACAATATTTTTTTTCTCAAATAAAATAGAAAGAGTTATATAAGTAAACTATAGAGCTTTATTTGTCACATGAAAAATTGTCTAATATTGTATTGAAACAGTAAAAGTACAAAAAATTATGTCAAAATTAAATGAATATATGCTCCTCTATAAAAACATAAAAAAATGCAAAATTTAATGGATATGAGACCTCTCTATAAAAACAAAAAAAAAATGCAAATAGTAAAAGTACAAAAAAAAACTTACTATTGAGTCAAACTCGTATTTTGTTATATTTTTTAAATATATATACTCCATTCGTTTGGCAAAACTTGTCATTTACTATTTACGCACGTTTTTTTAGAATGATAAAAACTATATAAAATATTCATTTTTTTTAAAAAAAAATTTAACAAATTTGTACTTATTAATAATAACTACGAAATTGTTAAAAAAATAATTAAAAAACTAGACATTTTATATAGTTTTTAGCTCCTAAAAAAGCGTACGTGAATAGTAAAACGTCAAGTTTTGTCGAACGGAGGAAGTATATATAACATATATTTTTAATGGGCCCCTACCGAAAATGTGCTCTGGGTGGTCGCCCACCTTGCCCCACCCTTTGGGCCGGCACTGTATATATATAGAGTCAGGTTAAAAAGAAAATAGGGCTTAAAATGAAAATAATGCTCAAAGTGAAAATTGGGTAATTAAAGCATAAGCTGGCGCGGTTTTTTTAATAAAAAACACGAACCGGACTGAACCCCCCCCCTAAAAAAAACCTTCTTCAGTTCTCTCTCCCTCCTCTCGCATATCCTGTCACGCATCTTATCAGATCTCGAATCTCTCCTGCCGTTTCTCAACCGCGCCGGTGACCTAGACTCCGGCTACACTCTCTCATGCCAGGACGTCTTCTCCGGCTCAAATCCTTCACCCTAACTCGCACCCATGACGACTCAGATGCTTCGGCCTCTCCCTCTCACACTCCTTCTTCTCCCTCTCGCATCCTCCGCGTCTCTAAGGACGACATCCTCCTCTCCTACGGCCTCCATACCCTCGTCGTCGTTCGCCTCTTCAAAATCGGCTATCTTCTTTCTCGTTCCCCCTTTTTCTGCTGTTCTAAGAGTCTGACTGTGAGGAATTCGTATTTAGGTCAGGACTTAGGTTTCGTTTGATACTTACTCCGATTAATGGTTCACCAGGACAAGGTCAGTTGTTTCTAATAAACCCCCAATTTTTAGGTTTTGCTAAATTGAATAAATTTGTAAAATATTAGATTTGAATGAGTGAAATTAAAATTTATTTATGATGATTTCTTGTTGAATCAGATTGATTGAGAGGTTTTTTAGTTGGATTTGGGACTGTTGTTCTTAATGTTTGACAATGTTGCGAATTAAGGATCTAGAGGCTTGAATCCTTGATCCTTCTTTGCCCTGATGTAATTTGCTACAAGTGTAAGAAACCAACTCTTTTCTAAGGTTTGCTTAGGGTGAGTGAGTATTCTTCTTAAAATGGCAAAGTTGTGATCTAAGTTTAGAATTTTGGGGCTTAATTTTTTTGTGAATCAGATTTTTTCTTAGCTTTATTTTTAATCTTGTTAGATGAAATGGGTGATGGAGATGGACAGTTAAATGTAAACACTATTCTGGATGTTTTGATCTTTGTTTTGTGTACTAGAATATTTCCTTTTGAACCTTCCTTGTTGCAACTTCGAAATGCTATATATATAAAGTTGTTGTTGGAACTAAGTGTGGGACATAGGAAAGTTAACTTTAGATATTCATTTTGCCTCTGAAATTAGATAATTATTTTTCTAGAAGCTACAATTTAATTTGTTGGTCGATTGACTTGAACAATCTAAATTTCCATTGCTTGGCATTTTGTTTCCTTCGTCCATCTTGTTTTACGGGTTTCTTTGGAGTGTCCAGCTTATACATTATAGGCTCTTTCTCTCCACTTTTTTTTTTAGCAATGCTGGAATAATTTCTCTCCATTTAGTAATGCTGGAATAATTTGTGAATTTTGTACAGAGTATATTTTAGCATAAGAACATCTTTAGGGCTTAACCGTGTCTAGGCATTAGGGTTTTGGACAATTTGACTGACTTCTGCACTGCGGATTTATGATAGTTTTTGGTTAGAAGTTAGAACTGGAACGAGATGGTGAATTTTGTGGTTGCTTACTCAGCCATTGGCATGCAAGGATAAGAATTTTGATGTAGTTCAGTAGTTTCCATTCCTTTAAGTTATTATTAACACCTTCTCCCATAAGTGTATTAGTCCTTAGTAGCCCAAGTCTTTCTTTTCACGCCCATTTTACACGGTTCTGAAAGCTTGCTATGTCCTCTTGTTTCCACCTTCTTTGCTTTTATGGTTGTAGTCGTTCAGTGCTCTAGGGGTTGTTTCCGAGCTGTGTACTTTTGCTTTTATGGTGTTATATGAATGTTTGGTACAGGCCTTTATAATTTTATAGCTTGGGTCTAATGCCTATTAGCTCAATGGTAAAGCGACGTGCTTGTGCCCAGAGATGTGAGTTCGAATCCCGCATAGGCTAAAGTCCATAATTTTGGTAGTTTACATACTCTGATTTTTTTCCACTAACATTTGATGTTTATGAGCACTAAAATCTAATTTTTTTAACCACTTAATTGTGCATTTCAGAATCTTATTCATACACTTCATCATTTTATCCTTGCACTTCAAAATCTAATTCATGCACTTCATAATCTTATTCATACACTTCATAATATTATTCTTGCACTTCATCATTTTATTCTTGCAATTTATAATATTAATTGTGCACTTCATAATCTTATTCATGCACATCGTTATTTTATTCTTGCACTTTATCATTTTATTTATGCACTTTATAATCTTAATCGTGCACTTCATAATCTTATTCATGCACTTCATACAATTATTCATAGACTTCATCATTTTATTTATGCACTTATAATCTTAATTGTGCACTTCACAATCTTATTCATGCACTTCATATTTTTATTCATACAACATCATTTTATTTTTGCACTTATCATTTTATTCTTGCACTTTATCATTTTATTTATGCACTTTATAATCTTAATTGTGCACTTCATAATTTCATTCATGTAATTTGACATTTTATTCTTGCACTTTGTCATTTTATTCTTGCATTTTTTCATTTTATTTATGCACTTTATAATCTTAATTATGCATCCATAATCTTATTTATGCACTTCATATTATTATTCATACAATTCATCATTTTATTCTTGCACTTTATAATCTTATTTATGCACTTTATCATTTTTAGTCGCGTAAACCGTATCAAAATAAATCCGAACCTACCTAACTAATGTAGTGTGGTAAGCACGAGTCGATCCCACAGAGAATCAAGTTATTCCTAAGTTAAGTTTATTTACCAATTACTATGAAACGGGGGGTTTTTGGGTGATTGAAATAAGAAAGAAAACAAAATAAACTATAAACAAATTAATGGAGATAACGATTAATAAAAATAGTTTCATCTACAAATATACACTTTAGTTGGTTAAATTGATATTGTAACTTCCTCTTGTCCTTTTAGGTTTTCTATGAATGCCCTTATCCCGACCTAATATAGTTACTAGTCCAACCAGTCCTAGAAACCCTTATCAATCGAACAGTCCCTAAAGAAGAATTTAACCCAATTGATAGCTTTAAGTTCAGAGATTAGCCAAGGTATTTGCAGTCCCTAAAGAGGGATTTAACAACACATCCAACTTCCTACTCATTCAATTAGTTCAACCAGACCTAAAGGAACAAGTTTGTCACTTAGGTTAAGGTTCACAACCAGGAATCTACAAAACCTTAGCAATTGAATTGATTCTACCAAGTTGATCAGACAAGATAGAATAAAACAATAAAACATTCAAGCACAAAGAAGTCGAAACATTCAATATAGGAAATAAGGAACAAGATTCAGAAACTCACAATCGATCCAAATAAAAGCTTCAAATCGTAGACGAAACCGGAGAGTTTAAGTCTCCATAAAACTAAGACAAAAGACAATTAGGTTTTAGGGGTAAAAGTTAATCGGCCACGTTCGGCCTTGTTCGGTGCACCCCTTTTGCCGTATGAATGTTGATGTATATATAAATCCGGGAAACCTAATCTATCTATCCTAGTATAGATATATCGATATATAATATTAATATCTAACTAATTCTATCTAATTCTAAATACGGAGTATATGGTCAAACTTGGAAAGAAGTGTTGAGATGCAAGCCGTTGCCACCCGGAGCCGCATCTCTGCATAAGGCACACAATCAGCCCATGTACGATCTTAGCCAGCCCTTCTTGTCTTTCAAATTGCGATCAACCAATCAACCTCTGAATTCATACGATCCAATCCGAAAATACCTGAAATATATAAAAATACTAGTGTAGACTCCGAAAACCAAATAATATAAATTAAGCAATAAAATATGTAAAAATGATCTAAACTAATATGCAAATCTATACTAAAAACATGACTAAAATAGACTCTATCAAACTACCCCATGCTTAGACTTTTGCTTGTCCTCAAGCAATGAAAAACAAATATAAAATTTAATCATCCCACAAATAAGATATTTATGCTGTAGTTTTAGAAAAGCAACATCACGTAGTAGGAGTCATGAATAAGAGAACAAACATCCTAGCAAGTATATGAGCGATCCAATAGTAAAGGCAAATTTAATCCAACCTTACCGGGATAATGTGTTTCACTCAAACTCTCATGTGTTTAGGCTTTAAAGTCTAACTCTCAACTCAATCCAAAATGCTCTATACACCGTGAAAGTCATTACTTGCAAACAACATCATGAGGACTTTTATGGGGTTGTAATGGGGCTTTGGTAGGAACATAAAAGGTGGAAAATATTTAGGCTTGCGGTGCTAAAAATCCGGGGAAAAGGAACAACAATCAACCAGAACAACACCAAAACTTCCATACTTCGCAAACCATTCCAATAACATATAACTCCAATACACATCAATAAGCTCTTCGATTCCAATAACCATACAATTCATGCAATTTTTTATTATTATTAAGATAACTTCTTTTCTTTTATGCTTACTTTTGCCCCTAGGTGAACTTTATTCTCCCTAGGTCCAAGCTTACTAGACTTTTACTCCTAAGTGAATTTTATCCTCCTTAGGCCCCTAGTAATAAGTCATCTTTATTATGCAAGATGGGTTACCTTATTTTGGCTATGCTTTTCACAATGCACAACCATACATACATCATCTCCACTTAAAGCAACTCCAACATAAAGATTTTTCACCAATTCTCCTCCTAATTCCCGGATAGGGTCAGGCTAATCATTGGCTATGATATATTTTTGTGGAGCTATAAAAAAATAGGCTTTAAGGCTCAGATGGGCTTAAACAAAGGATAATGCAAAGGGTAGATAGGGTATAATACGGCTAAAGAAAACATGCCTCAATCATTTGAAATTCACAAGCAACAAACATGTGCAATACGGTATTGAAATAAGAAGCATATAGAAAGTATAATCACACAATAAAAGCAAAAGGGAATAATATGTAAAGTCCCTATAAGGCCAAAACAAACTCACAAGGGTTATATTTTTTTAGATTTCAATTAAACCTCAACTATGAACCATACTTGCTCAATTATATTCTCAAATCATGCTCCAAAAATCATTTTCAAGCAATTCAATCAATTCATGGGATTTATGCAATAAGATCATAAAATGAATTAGACGACAAACTAAACCAAGATGGGTATCGTTAATAACACCAAAATGCAATGAAATGCATAAAAAAACGTTAATAACACCAAAATGCAATGAAATGCATAACAAAAATTGAAAAAACAAAAAAAAACTAACATAAATATGTAAATACGGAGCTACACTTGAAATCCCCACCCCGTGCTTAAAATCTTACTTTGTCCTCAAAGTAAATATAAGGAATAAAAGAGGTAGAGGAAACTCACAATGAAATCAGGCATTCGAAAAACCATTTAGCTCAAACGGATGTAGTGGTGTTGCCTCTGAACATACCATAAAATTCAGCAACTTCTCATATTCATAGGACCTGTCCAACACCACAAATAGGAACAAAAACAAGCCAAACTTGCATAGAAATCAGCCACCAATTCAGTCAAGTAACAAAGGAATATCAAAGAATAAAATTCAGCAAGATAGATAACTATTCCTAAGTACTAACACCCTTAAATATGATAAAAGACTAGAAATTACAGCCTTGGGTGTTTGAGCAGAAGCTTTCAGCAACAACTTGGATCCAATTCACATTGTGAAACGTCTTGGAGTCGGAAAAATATAGGCAGTCTCCTTTGTAATTTATCCTGCCCAAAACAAAAGACAAAGAAAACACACCACAACCAAACACATTCCAACATCCAAGAAAACTATATCATCCAAGCAAAAGAAATACAAAACCATGTATATAAAAAAATCAGCTTTATCAGTACCTACTTAATCACTTATGACAATTTAAAAACATGGAATTCAAGTGATTTCAGGAAGCAAGAACTGAGTAAGCAAAAATTGAAGCATGGACACCATCTCAAAGTAGCTAGACTTATCTTGATAATAACACTTGACAATAACAAAAATCAGCCCTATAGATCACGCTCATCCATATTTTGCAACAAAATTCATGAAAATAAAATTGATATGGACACAAGGAGCATGAAACAAACGAGAATTAGAGGCATCGGAAGACTAGATTTCAGATCATTTGCACAAATCATAAATAGAAACTTTAACCACACAGGATATCTTAGCTCAAGATTTTAAAATAGCACAATTCAATCAAACAAACTTTATCCTGGAAAGTTCAAATAAAACAAACACCCCATTTATAGCCATCGGCAAATTAGAGTAGGAGCTATCAATCCTGAAATAATCAGCCCAAAATAGGACAATAGAGCAACACTAACAACATTACTGAGGCAATAAAAATCTCCAACAGCAAACATCATCAACACTGCAGATCATCAGCTCAAAATATGCGCTTTAACAGCAAACATCATCAATTGTTCATCCAAGGCTCAGCAACTCACAAATTCAGCATAGAAAGACCTCACAAATTCAGCATAGAAAGACCTGTGCTCACCCGTTGAAATCGAAGCTGATGTCTCCTGGTGGTCGGCAGGAGATTGGCGCGGTGAGGCAATGTAGCAGTGAGAGGCTGGTGGTCCGGCGATCGCTGGGTGTCAGGACGGAGTGCGGGAGGAGGTAGATGGTGAAGTCGGAGATGGTGGCTGGCGGAATCGGAGACGGTGGATGCGGGTGGCCAGAAGGAAACAGATCAGAGGAAGACGGCGGGGCGAAGGGCGAGGGAAGGAGGGGAAGTCCCGGCGCGGGTAGATCCTGGTGATCAGAGGAGGACGGCGGTGGCGGGAGGCGGCGAGGAGGAGAAGGATGAGAGGAATGGGAGATACTCTGGTGGAGGGCGCCGACGACTAGCAAGTGACAGGTCTGGCTAGAGGAGGCAGAGATCTGGGCGGAGTCGATGTTGCTGGCAGCCGGAGACCATCGGAGGATGAAGAGACTGAGGCCGGTGGGGTAGAGGGAGAGACGGCGCTGGCTGAGGGTTAAGAGGAAGATGCCGGCTTGGGAGAAGGAGATCCCGACTAGGAGGGTGTGTGGTGGTGCGCAGCGGTCTCAGAAAACCGGCGGTGGTAGGGAAGAAGGTCTGGGAGAGATACAACGAACGGAGGGGAGGATGTGGGGGCGGCGCTCAGGAGGGTTGAGATGGGTAAAGAGAAAGGAAAGAACGAGGGAGACACAGGTTTTTTTTTTTTTTACGAAATAAAAAAATAAAACATATGTATATAAAAACTAATTCTAACTTAAAATAAAATGAAGAATTGAAAAAAAAATATACCTTGGTTTCTTTTCAACCTCTCTAAAGATCAGACATTGTTAACGCCCTCAGTAGCCTATCATATTCCTGTGCACATATCTTACAAGGCACATCATAGCACAATAAATTGAAAGTATAAAATGTGAAACTTAAGACCCCTTTCAATCTATCAAAGAGTCTAGCATGACTCTCTACAGAAGGAATATGATACCACCAGCACAGTTCCGCTGGTGGTTTTTCAAAATAGCAATCAAAAGGATCAATATAATCATCATTACCTTCAAGATTGCAAAAGTTTACCTTTATTATCTCTTGAGCCTCAATTGATGGCTCTAGACTTGGTTCATCAATGGGCGAGCTCAGAATGGATGGTGCAGATGGAGTAGGAGACACATCACATGTAACCTCATGCGTCGACTCATGAGATTCCAAGTCAGAAGGCACTAGACCCTTTCCTCCATCGCTGAAGACACTATCGTTGTCTGCAACCAATTCCTCTTCTTCTTCGAAGCTCCTTTCTTTCTCACCTTTTGCACTTAAAATCTGAATGAGTTGGTTCATCTGATTCTCCAAGTTTTTACAGCGGCTCATTTGCTCCTCCAATTTTCCGATTTGGCTCATTTTTCTTTCCTCTAACTACTGCACCACTTGAGTAAGAGTGTGCAATGGATCCTCCAGGTGTGTGACAGAGTCCTCCATCGGCGGAGAAGACGTAGCGAGCAAGACTTCTTTGGTAATCCATATAACAGAAAAAAATCCCACAACCCCGACAATCCTCCTAACCGTTTCAGGCCTCCGTTACTCATGTACTCAGCAAGTGCTCGCGTCTCAACAGTCATCCCATCAAGTATGCAAATAATCATATCTCGGATGCTGAATTGATAACCCCATGAACAAAGGTCGTCAACATACTCATGTAATCTAGTGAAGTATTGGTGAAAGTTCTCACCTTCAAACTGCGCTAATCTCAACATCTTGAAAAAGTTAGTAGCAAGGGTGTTGTGAACCGTAAGGTAGGCTCACAATGGGTTAGATATATGCACAAAAATCAATAAATATACAAAACAAAGAAATAAACTTGATTCCCCGGCAACGACGCCAATTTGATGGACGATTTTTAGTCGCGTAAACCGTATCAAAATAAATCCGAACCTACCTAACTAATGTAGTGTGGTAAGCACGAGTCGATCCCGCAGAGAATCAAGTTATTCCTAAGTTAAGTTTATTTACTAATTACTATGAAACGGGGGGTTTTTGGGTGATTGAAATAAGAAAGAAAACAAAATAAACTATAAACAAATTAATGGAGATAACGATTAATAAAAATAGTTTCATCTATAAATATCCACTTTAGTTGGTTAAATTGATAGTGTAACTTCCTCTTGTCCTTTTAGGTTTCCTATGAATGCCCTTGTCCCGACCTAATATAGTTACTAGTCCAACCAGTTCTAGAAACCCTTATCAATCGAACAGTCCCTAAAGAAGAATTTAACCCAATTGATAGCTTTAAGTTCAGAGATTAGCCAAGGTATTTGCAGTCCCTAAAGAGGGATTTAACAACACATCCAACTTCCTACTCATTCAATTAGTTCAACCAGCCCTAAAGGAACAAGTTTGCCACTTAGGTTAAGGTTCACAACCAGGAATCTACAAAACCTTAGCACTTGAATTGATTCTACCAAGTTGATCAGACAAGATAGAATAAAACAATAAAACATTCAAGCACAAAGAAGTCGAAACATTCAATATAGGAAATAAGGAACAAGATTCAAAAACACACAATCGATCCAAATAAAAGCTTCAAATCGTAGACGAAACCGGAGAGTTTAAGTCTCCATAAAACTAAGACAAAAGACAATTAGGTTTTAGGGGTAAAAGTTAATCGGCCACGTTCGGCCTTGTTCGGTGCACCCCTTTTGCCGTATGAATGTTGATGTATATATAAATCTGGGAAACCTAATCTATCTATCCTAGTATAGATATATCGATATATAATATTAATATCTAACTAATTCTATCTAATTCTAAATACGGAGTATATGGTCAAACTTGGAAAGAAGTGTTGAGATGCAAGCCGTTGCCACCCGGAGCCGCATCTCTGCATAAGGCACACAATCAGCCCATGTACAATCCGAGCCAGCCCTTCTTGTCTTTCAAATTGCGATCAACTAATCAACCTCTGAATTCATACGATCCAATCCGAAAATACCTGAAATATATAAAAATACTAGTGTAGACTCCGAAAACCAAATAATATAAATTAAGCTATAAAATATGTAAAAATGATCTAAACTAATATGCAAATCTATACTAAAAACATGACTAAAATAGACTCTATCAAACTACCCCATGCTTAGACTTTTGCTTGTCCTCAAGCAATGAAAAACAAATATAAAATTTAATCATCCCACAAATAAGATATTTATGCTGTAGTTTTAGAAAAGCAACATCACGTAGTAGGAGTCATGAATAAGAGAACAAACATCCTAGCAAGTATATGAGCCATCCAATAGTAAAGGCAAATTTAATCCAACCTTACCAGGATATTGTGTTTCACTCAAACTCTCATGTGTTTAGGCTTTAAAGTCCAACTCTCAACTCAATCCAAAATGCTCTATACACCGTGAAAGTCATTACATGCAAACAACATCATGAGGACTTTTATAGGGTATTAATGGGGCTTTGGTAGGAACATAAAACGTGGGAAATATTTAGGCTTGTGGTGCTAAAAATCCGGGAAAAAGGAACAACAATCAACCAGAACAACACCAAAACTTCCATACTTCGCAAACCATTCCAATAACATAAACTCCAATACACATCAATAAGCTCTTCGATTCCAATAACCATACAATTCATGCAATTTTTTTTTTATTATTATTATGATGACTTCTTTTCTTTTATGCCTACTTTCGCCCCTAGGTGAATTTTATTCTCCCTAGGTCCAAGCTTACTAGACTTTTACTCCTAAGTGAATTTTATCGTCCTTAGGCCCCTAGTAATAAGTCATCTTTATTATGCAAGAAGGGTTACCTTATTTTGGCTATGCTTCTCACAATGCACAACCATACATACATCATCTTCACTCAAAGCAACTCCAACATAAAGATTTTTCACCAATTCTCCTCCTAATTCCCGGATAGGGTCAGACTAATCATTGGCTATGATATATTTTTGTGGAGCTATAAAAAAAATAGGCTTTAAGGCTCAGATGGGCTTAAACAAAGGATAATGCAAAGGGTAGATAGGTATAAGATGGCTAAGGAAAACATGCCTCAATCATTTGAAATTCACAAGCAACAAACATGTGCAATACAGTATTGAAATAAGAAGCATATGGAGAGTATAATCACACAATAAAAGCAAAAGGGAATAAAATGTAAAGTCCCTATAAGGTCAAAACACTCACTCTCCACCATATGAATAGACCCCGTCATAACAGCACAAAATCAAGCAGTGTATCGGATACCGGGTACCTGAAACTATACCACCAAGTCAAGCCAAGAGTCCGCCCGCGGGTCCTCTGACCGCGCTGAGGACATATAATACGCCTATACCTAGAATAAAGGATGCCTTCATGCAGTACTGGAATATTAACCACACTATCATGTTCCTAATTCATATGTGCAGAACATTAGGTAAGGCCTTAACAAAGAATACCAAGTGGTATATCCCTCTTCTACCCCCCCCCTCCAGGTAGGGTAGAGACTGGCCAGTTCGATTCGATAACATCTCAAATCTCATCATCATATCGTATCTCATCATCATATCGTATCTCATCATCACATCGTGGATCTTGCGAAAAGAAAATAATAATGCTGATAATAGTAAAGGTGTTCCAACGACTCGAATGACTCAGGACGAACCCGATGGAGCTGGGTTGTCCTATGACCCTATGAAGAATTCTTGGACTCACAGATAACGGTCGTTCTGTATTCAAACGCATACAGAATAAGAATGCTCATTCGTAAGTGCAATTCCTAAGCATGATACTACATGACATGCTCTTATGCATATGAAACACCTACATACTATATGACACATCAGGCAGGAGGTACTGGTTACTGAGTAAGACCCGGAGGTACTTACCTTGCTAGCAGACCGGCAACAGAACAATCCATCACACAGTATTCACAATCACAGAGTATCACCTAGTACATAATAGAATATACATAAGTCTACATTCGACTATTAAGCACTCAAGCACACCTCAATCAATAGAACAAGTAACATATTATGAAAGTCATTTCATCGCATCATCCACTCCTCAAGACCACATCGTTCTCCATAAATCATTCAACCAATTCTGCATGTTCATAAACGTCATTTCCGCATATACCTCAACGGTTCATCAAAATCATAAGACATAATTTGTGTGATATAAAATCCTACTAGATCGCCATAATTATCCGACATTTAATCTCATATAATAATTCACCACAAGTCATGTTATTAGTCATACATATCATACTGTTAGTCAAACGATCATACTATCATGCTAGTTAGTCATCGAATAAGTCTTAATCCCAAATTAGTTTCAAAACCATTTCAAATCCCAGTTAAATAGTTAAGTATTCCGACCCTTAAAATACTCTCCGAAATCCCTTTTTAATTTATTTATTAAACTACTTTCCAACCTTGAAATTCTTTTCCAAATTCTTTTCTAACAGGCAAGTCCAACTTATTTATGTTAAATCCCAATTATTATTATAGATATAATATTATAAAACGCCATTTAATAAAACACCCTTATAAGATATTTCCAAATCCCCTAAAATCCAAACCGTTTTTATTTAATAAAATCAACCCTTTATAAATCTCCAAAATTAATACTTTATCTTTTAAATCCTCAAATACTATTATAATATATTTTAATTACCGCTAATTAGTTAAATAATAAACGGATAACCCGAACCGTACCAAACCGAACCCGTTATATAATCCCAACCCGGTTTAATATATATGTATATATGTTAGCAAGGGGGGCCCACCAAAGGCCACACCAGCCTTCTTCTTCCCCGAATTTCAAATGGAGGCTCCCACCGTGGCCATCCTCACGTGATCCCGCCGGCGACGTGGCACTGTGCCACTGATCGACGAAGCTTGCTACATCGCTCAGCCTCGCCCAGCTCATTGGCTCTCCCGTCTCCCTCAATCACACTTGCTGCTCCCGGCCTCGCTCTCGATGCTCGCTCGCCTCGCCTCACGCTCGCAATCGACTCTCTCGAGCTCGACGGACCTCTCGATCTCGTCGGAGCCCTCGACCTCGCCCCACCTTCAACCACTCGGCTCTTAATCTCACTCCCCGACCAATAAACATGAAAGGAACGAACGGTATAAGGAAGGGAAGGAACGAAGCTCACCGAGGTGATTTCGCGGCTTCGGAGCTCTCGATCAGAGGTCTGGGCGCCTTCGGAGGCCATCGATGGCTTGTCCAACCTGCGTCGGATATGGGTGAGCGTGATGGTGAAGTCCAAGGGTGATTTGGATCGGAAACGAAGGAGAACGGCTTACCGGAAGATTGTTCGCACTCGAATGGGGCGATGGTGTTCCGGTGGCTTGCGGCGGCGTTGGGGAGCGTCTGGGCTGCTCCGGCTGTTGGTGGTTGCTCCGAGGGGTGCGTGGGACCTTCCGCTGGCAACTCGAGGTGGACGGAGGGAAGGAGGAAGAGACAGTGGTTTGAAGGTGCGGTGGCGGTGGTGTACGGTGATGGAACAACGGTGATGAAGATGTAAGTGTGGGATGATGGTGATGGAGAGGAAGGGTGCAGCTGGAGGGAAGAAATGAAATGAAAGAGGAAGAGGTGATGGTACCAAAGACGTGTAGAAGAAGAGAGCGGAGTGGTGATGTCGATTGATATTGAAGGGAGCAGATGAGGGTGATGATGAATGAATGAATGACGGGGTGAGGGAGGACCTTTAAAGAGGTATGGTGAGGGCAGTGTATGGAAGTGGTTAAACCAATACCCAGAAATTCAACCCGAAATTAGTTATCAAATGTTAATTTTTCCCGACTCTCTCTTTCTCGATCAATTAGATTTATAAAAAATAAATAAAAAAAAAGATATCACCATCTGATAATTATTTTCAATTTTTGAGGTAAAAGGACGGAAATCGTTCGTCAAATTTTATATTACGGTCGGAATCCGCTAAACGAGCTTTTAATTCGATTTAAATTCATCTTTAATTTCCTTTTTTTGAAAAATTAGGATTGAAAATCCGAGCCTTTACATCATCCACCTCTAAAAACAAGTCTCGTCCCCGGGACTAAAATCATTTTAAAATAGGGGATGAAGTTTGAAATTAGTGAGTCCAAGGATCATGTCATTGATCCCGTAAGTATCTCATAGGTGCTCCTATGAGATCCTCACAGTACTGTTGTCGTGATCATAATATCCCCAATAGACTGTAGCAAGAATGTGATATGGGCCCCTACCACATCCTTACTCCGACTCCTCGGTCATTTCATAACTCAAAACATCACAACGTCCTCTTTAAAACACCGTTCAAAACTTCAAGTTCGGCATTAGTCAAAAGCATTCCTAACCTCTCCATTCATCCTACCATTCACTTCTAAAGGCTAATCTCATATTCTTTTCCTAGGTTCTAAGTCAGAATCAGGGTTCAACAGTTCAATTTCTATTATTTCCATCATCAAGCATCATGTATATATATCGAATAACAATAGCACCTCGCGTCTAATAGCATAACATAATCACCTCAAGAATAGCCACATACCATAGCATATCTAGCATCGTATAATATATGGTGGAATTTATCACATCATCTCACGGAAGTTACACACCATATCAATCACATAAGCACGTTATATCAATCACATAAGTACATCATACTCATTATAACTACCAAGCGTCATCGCATTAGAGGCAAACAACTGCTTCCGTACAGTAGCATTCCATCGAGTTCAGGGATAACTATGTTAGTACTAACAGGTCCCTATTGTCAATGACAACACATCAGAGAATCAACATTGTCTATAGGATAGAATTCGCACAACATTCGGCCCCAATTAAAGTATACACTAGATCACTATCTCAGGATAATCTGCCTACACTACCAATCATGACGAGACAGGACCACTACTCATCATCCCTTGCACTAAGATCAACTTCACCGAGGTCTACCAACTCAATCCATTACCATTTCTATGCACCATTGTATCCTGCTCACATACAACCTTTCTAGCCTCATAATTATTCGCAATCAAGGTCGAATACCCAAACCAACTACAAGGTATCCCAATCCCTATGCCATCAAGCCATCTAAGGGCCAATACACTTCGACATCCCGATCTCAAGTCCTACCTTCCATTCGACTATTTAAAACTATCTCTCGGAGTTCCCAAATCACAAAATTCCCTCATTTCGACGAGCTGAACCACTCAATCTACTACCAAGACTCCATATATAACACGTCCTTGCCCTAGGGGTCCTCTATCAGTCCCATCTTTACCCTATAATAGAAAATTCCGAGTCCTCAACTAAACCGCTCTCACGATTGATCTAGATAGACACTTCTTAACAATCCCACTTACTCTTTCTAGGCTCTCAAAACTCCGCCCGACCATCATATCCTAAAGAGACATCTCGAATCACCTTGCTAACCTGATCATACTTCCCACGCCACTAACCATTCTCACTAACCATCCACCTCTAAGGACCCAACTCATGCTGACCATCTCACACCTGACACTCCCGACCAATTCTAACACAGAAACCCAACTAGTGGTACTCCCAACCACGAATCACCATGACCCTCAAGCCGACCCACTCTAGATCCTCTTCCCAACATACTCTACCTGGACTAGTTCCCTCAACTCCGCATGTTTCCCCAAATTGCCTCAGATCACGCTTCATCGAACTTCGAAATCTCTACCGCTTAAACCCTTATGTACCGATCATCATTTTCACCGAATTCCTATGACATCCTCGTCTGAATTTCCTAAGTACTGCAACTTCACCAGCCTTTTAACATCTCTTATCCTCTAGCGCCCTCAATACCTTCTGCTTTGCCTAATTCCCAAATCCATACTCAGAATCCCCATATCTAAATCTCAAGCCCACAGTCTCACTAAAATCTCAACGACATCTTTGCCTAGATGCCAGTCTTTCCTCAAAGATTCATCTTATACTTCAAATACCTCAATAGCCACAAAAATCTCCCCACGTCAATCTCGACTCCTTCATGATACTAAATTTCCTCCAACATTGCATTTAGAAATCCTTTATTCATGATTTCTCCAAGCATTACCAATCCTACCTAGACAACCTCATTACTCATCACACGTACAACCTACATGAACAACCTAACATCCAAGACCGATGATTTCCCAAGCAATCTTATACTACTCTTCCTTAGCACTTCCTCAACATCATCCTTTACCATCAACCGCTCCCAATCATCGCACATAGGACCTAGTCCCCAATTCTACGGTTCCTTAGACATTCCTCAACTTAGCATCCTCAATTTCGCCCACGATTCGCTCCTAAACTATTTAGACACTCTTCCCTAGGCATACTAACCCGCCTCACAACACTTCACCTCAAGAATCCCCTTGATCCACTCCTATCTCTATCATCCACCCTTAGAACTACGCCAACTGCATATACTCACACTCACTCTCAAGGTCACCCTCATGAAACTAGTCTAGACCACAACTGCTACCCTCATATCCTAAACGCTCACACTGCGCACCCAGTACCTACCGATACTTCTAACTAGGACATCTATCTCAAAATCTCGCCAACTATCCCCACTCCTCACCTAAGACCTGTCTGGAGCTCAACTATACTCACCGACCACTATCTCCGACCAGTCCCAACTCACTCGGCTCTACCCAAGCTAATGCATCCATCCTGCACACCCTCTCGCTCATCTCATGACTAAGAACAAAGACTTCAATCCCTCTACCACTTTTCGACCTAGCTTACCGAAGAATCTCTCGACTCATGCCCAATAAGAAGCACCACCACACATATAACCCATAACCTACTCACCAGCAAGTCAGTATACCAAGCAAGAAGGCACATCATCACAGAAACAAGTTAGTCAGGTGATCATTGCTACCAGTTCAGCACATCCATCATCACACAATCAATTACGTCAGTTCTAGACCTATCACACAACATCAATTCTGATTAGTATAGAAGAATCCACGATTTGAATTAAGAACGTCATTCCTTGAGTCATCTAAGAGAATCATATACGCGGCTACCATCTTTCAAATGTGTTCCTCCATTGTATACTTTTGGCGACGTCAGTCTTGTGGTCTATGGGGCATGGACCCATCACACTTCCGTTGCGTCGCTATGGTGCCACTTGGTCGTCGGTCCTTTCTTGCATGTCGGCGCTCATCGAAGGATCGCTAGGGTTAGAAGTTACGGAGATAGGGGAGAGACAAGGGCGGACGACACAACTTCTTTAAGAGTTCAGACATGGACCAGGACTAGGGACGACAAGACCAAAGAGAAGATCCCAACCCAAGAGTTACAACGATGCCCTTATAATTGTGGCACGCAAGCACATAAAAATCAAGAGATATCATCACACTATTTCACACTAGTATGCATCTATCTCAGGGGATATCGATTTATGCATTCATAACATGTTCATATATTCCTCTTTATATGTGCGCAGAACAAGCTAGCAACCTATCATTTCATTCACCAATCATGCTTGACAGGCTAAGAACATGTATGCACAGACTGACATGGGACATATATGGCATAAGTTATGAAAGATCTAGCAAACATCACAGGATATCATATGCACGACTTATCACTCATTTAGATACACAATTAAGCAAGTCATAATATTATGGGGTTGAGGCAAGCATGCTAAGATGTACCCTAAAATCATGTTAAGGGTATGGTCAGTTCATGCAGGGTTGGTATATATAACAACTATCTCATCACATACATCCATATTCGCATAGTAAGACTAGGACGTCACACAATCATACGAGGGTCTATAACTGAGAGGTATATGTCCTACATGATACTAGCAATACTCATTAAACATGTACACAGTCAATGAGTTCTAATTAGGTTAATCTGGCATGCTAAGTGATCTGATTCACATGTTAAACATGCAACGAGAGTTGACCACACTATCATGGATCTAGTACATCGGGAGACTGTAATCATGGGAATTCAATACATACGACACATACATCTACTCATAAGTGCAACCATGCAAGGTACTAGACGAGTCATGCAGAATTATTCCAATATAGCATGTCATTAAATCACAAGGAGGCTATCATTATAACTTGACATAATTCTCTAAGGGCAATCACCGACTCACTACCCCGATTCCCCGTGAGGCGCTAGTATGACTCGCTGGGTTAGGACATTCACGCTGTTTCAGAGAGATGAGGGTAGAACTCGTGTTTAGACTCTTGTGTCAAGAAGACATGGTTGGCCATTACGAGGATCGAAAGGGATGACTCCATAAGACAACACACTTCTATCTCGAAACGATTTAAATCCTGACTCCCACTAACATACTCAGGTAACCCTCACATCCGACACGATTTCCGAAGGTATTTAGTTGATCGACCCAAATTTCTTGTGAAAGACCCCAACCACAGGTATGAGACTCGATAGAAGCATCGATGGTGGGATACGAAACAAGACTCAAAACAGGGAGAGCGGATGCTTCTCGGCCCTTGCTAACATGCCTAGATGTTTTGGTGGGGGCAGAAGACGGAGTTAGAACCATCAGGGTGTTTGAATTATTGCAAGGCTATTCCGACAAGATAGGAATTCCGATTGCATAAGAACAAGGTTTTCTCCCACTATCCCGTTTGCACAGTTATTCAACACATGATTAGTTCGCTATCCTAAGCACAATAGAGCACTCATCACGGAAGCAATCAACAAGATTAATATTATCCTCTTCGAGGAGGATCGCCCTCGGGCCCAATTGCATATATGTATATATATAAACGTAAGCATAGAGACGATCTATGCCGTCCTTCGAGGGAAGGCTGAACGGAGGGGCAAAAACCTCAGGGCCTCCTAACTCAACACTCCAACCTCCGTGGGTTTCCTTGGATTCTTCTAGGCCCATCTGTGAATAAAAGCTAGTATTTTGCCTACCGTTACCCGAATTCTACATCCATAAGGGATGTCTACCGCTTGGGTCTCTACCCACGAGATTATTTCCCCTTTATTCATTTTAGGTTTTAAGACCAATTAAATTCATTTTGCCCTTTATAAAATATTTTCCAAAACCATTTTAAAACATTGGGCGATTTTCAAAACCTCTTCAACCTATTGTACTCGGATTGCAAAACCTCAGCTCTGATACCACTTTGTAACGGCCCGGGATTATGATTCCCGAGTTACGTTTTGAGGGATGAAACCCCTCGTTGGGATCTTGCGCCCCGAGTACAGGTTGAAGGTTTGAAACCGAAGGTTTGTAGTTTAAAGTAGGATTTCGCACCCAAATCCGAAAGGTCCGTTGGAGACCCCGGGTAAACCCCTGTACCTGTCCTAAGTCTACAATGCGGAAAATCATTTATCATGCAAAGGGTATAAGTTCAGAAAATGATACAACTAGTGCCACGGTAGAGCCGGGTCAAAACGGAGTATAAGTAGGGAGAAATCACAAAAGCATGAATCTGGTGAAGTCAGGTTTCAAACCCTCAATCTCCGCCATATGAATAGACCCCGTCATAACAGCACAAAATCAAGCAGTGTATCGGATACCGGGTACCTGAAACTATACCACCAAGTCAGGCCAAGAGTCCGCCCGCGGGTCCTCTGACCGCATTGAGGACATATAATACGCCTATACCTAGAATAAAGGATGCCTTCATGCAGTACTGGAATATTAACCACACTATCATGTTCCTAATTCATATGTGCAGAACATTAGGTAAGGCCTTAACAAAGAATACCAAGTGGTATATCCCTCTTCTACCACCACCCCCCCTCAAGGTAGGGTGGAGACTGGCCAATTCGATTCGATAACATCTCAAATCTCATCATCATATCGTATCTCATCATCATATCGTATCTCATCATCACATCGTGGATCTTGCGAAAAGAAAATAATAATGCTGATAATAGTAAAGGTGTTCCAACGACCCGAATGACTCAGGACGAACCCGATGGAGCTGGGTTGTCCTATGACCCTATGAAGAATTCTTGGACTCACAGATAACGGTCGTTCTGTATTCAAACGCATACAGAATAAGAATGCTCATTCGTAAGTGCAATTCCTAAGCATGATACTACATGACATGCTCTTATGCATATGAAACACCTACATACTATATGACACATCAGGCAGGAGGTACTGGTTACTGAGTAAGACCCGGAGGTACTTACCTTGCTAGCAGACCGGCAACAGAACAATCCATCACACAGTATTCACAATCACAGAGTATCACCTAGTACATAATGGAATATACATAAGTCTACATTCGACTATTAAGCACTCAAGCACACCTCAATCAATAGAACAAGTAACATATTATGAAAGTCATTTCATCGCATCATCCACTCCTCAAGACCACATCGTTCTCCATAAATCATTCAACCAATTCTGCATGTTCATAAACGTCATTTCCGCATATACCTCAACGGTTCATCAAAATCATAAGATATAATTTGTGTGATATAAAATCCTACTAGATCGCCATAATTATCCGACATTTAATCTCATATAATAATTCACCACAAGTCATGTTATTAGTCATACATATCATACTGTTAGTCAAACGATCATACTATCGTGCTAGTTAGTCATCGAATAAGTCTTAATCCCAAGTTAGTTTCAAAACCGTTTCAAATCCCAGTTAAATAGTTAAGTATTCTGACCCTTAAAATACTCGCCGAAATCCCTTTTTAATTTATTTATTAAACTACTTTCCAACCTTGAAATTCTTTTCCAAATTCTTTTCTAACAGGCAAGTCCAACTTATTTATGTTAAATCCCAATTATTATTATAGATATAATATTATAAAACGCCATTTAATAAAACACCCTTATAAGATATTTCCAAATCCCCTAAAATCCAAACCGTTTTTATTTAATAAAATCAACCCTTTATAAATCTCCAAAATTAATACTTTATCTTTTAAATCCTCAAATACTATTATAATATATTTTAATTACCGCTAATTAGTTAAATAATAAACGGATAACCCGAACCGTACCAAACCGAACCCGTTATATAATCCCAACCCGGTTTAATATATATGTATATATGTTAGCAAGGGGGGCCCACCAAAGGCCACACCAGCCTTTTTCTTCCCCGAATTTCAAATGGAGGCTCCCACCGTGGCCATCCTCACGTGATCCCGCCGGCGACGTGGCACTGTGCCACTGATCGACGAAGCTTGCTACATCGCTCAGTCTCGCCCAGCTCCTTGGCTCTCCCGTCTCCCTCAATCACACTTGCTGCTCCCGGCCTCGCTCTCGACGCTCGCTCGCCTCGCCTCACGCTCGCAATCGACTCTCTCGAGCTTGACGGACCTCTCGATCTCGTCGGAGCCCTCGACCTTGCCCCACCTTCCCACACTCGGCTCTCAATCTCACTCCCCGACCAATAAACATGAAAGGAACGAACGGTATAAGGAAGGGAAGGAACGAAGCTCACCGAGGTGATTTCGCGGCTTCGGAGCTCTCGATCAGAGGTCTGGGCGCCTTCGGAGGTCATCGATGGCTCGTCCAACCTGCGTCGGATATGGGTGAGCGTGATGGTGAAGTCAGAGGGTGATTTGGATCGGAAACGAAGGAGAACGGCTTACCAAAAGATTGTTCGCACTCGAACGGGGCGATGGTGTTCCGGTGGCTTGCGGCGGCGTTGGGGAGCGTCTGGGCTGCTCCGGCTGTTGGTGGTTGCTCCGAGGGGTGCGTGGGACCTTCCGCTGGTAACTCGAGGTGGAAGGAGGGAAGGAGGAAGAGACGGTGGTTTGAAGGTGCGGTGGCGGTAGTGTACGGTCATGGCACAACGGTGATGAAGATGTAAGTGTGGGACGATGGTGATGGAGAGGAAGGGAGCAGCTGGAGGGAAGAAATGAAATGAAAGAGGAAGAGGTGAAGGGAAGATGGAGGTGATGGTACCAAAGACGTGTAGAAGAAGAGAGCGGAGTGGTGATGGCGATTGATGTTGAAGGGAGCAGGTGAGGGTGATGATGAATGAATGAATGATGGGGTGAGGGAGGACCTTTAAAGAGGTATGGTGAGGGCAGTGTGTGGAAGTGGTTAAACCAATACCCGGAAATTCAACCCGAAATTAGTTATCAAATGTTAGTTTTTTCCCGACTCTCTCTCTCTCTCGATCAAATGTTAGTTATCAAATGTTAGTTTCAATTTTCGAGGTAAAAGGACGGAAATCGTTCGTCAAATTTTATATTACGGTCGGAATCCGCTAAACAAGCTTTTAATTCGATTTAAATTCATCTTTAAATTCCTTTTTTTGAAAAATTAGGATTGAAAATCCGAGCCTTTACACCCCAACCCGTGAACGTGAATTGGGAAAGGGGTTCGGATCGGGCCATTAAGTAAACAGGATCCGCGTCTCACTAATAGGCTAAATATCCCATTTTTAACCTTAAGCCAAATTTTCATTTTAAGCCCCATTTTCATTTGAATCTTTACATATATATACACACACACACACACACACACACACACACACACACACACACAAATAAGCTAAATATCCCATTTTTCACCTTAAGCCAAATTTTCATTTTAAGCCCCATTTTCATTTGAACCTTTACATACATACATACATATATAGACGGAGCCCCAACGGTCAGAACTCAAGAGAGCTGGGCCAAAGGAATGGGTTGAAGTGTGTAACTACTAAAAAAAGGTTGTTTTAGTCACGGTATTTAGCCACCAATTTAGCCACAATTGTCCGCCACTAAATAGGTTAGCGACGGATGTTGCCACGAAATAAAAAAATGTGGCTAAACACAGCGCAACTAAATAGAGACAATGAACAACGATGATACTAGCCACGAAATATAAGTTTGTCACTGAAGGCGTCACTAACTCGTGTGACCCTTTAACCCATGAAAGCATGATGTCTCCAAAGTAGCCATGTCTTTACGCATATTTTAGTTCCATATTCTTTACATTTTGCATATTTCAGGTTGGGAATATGTCGAATTTATGTAGTATAGGCTTATTTGTCAGAAATGGAGATCTACATAAGTTTGTGTTTAATATTGCGGAATATGGAACCATTTCGGGAGAAAATCAAGAAGTGAGAACCGGAGCTCAAGTCTACTCTATATCGACTAACTCTAGTCGATCTCGATGACCCATGTCTAGGCACCTGCACTGAGCCTATGTCGAGAAGCTGAAGACGAAGAACCCGACTCCCGAACCTTTGTCGAGATCTAGTTAGGCTACTTGAGATCGACAAGGCCTCAGAGACAACCCGAATTCGAGGAGAGGATGTCCGAGGAGACCGAGGAGCATTACCCGACCTGGTGCCCGGACACCCAACTCGATGTCAAGGACCTTCCTCGATGTCGACCAAGCTGGAGACCTGTCCGAGCATGACGAGAAGATCTACCCGACGTTGCCGAGAAGACCTAGTCGATGATGCCATCCCACTCGAGATCGAGGACCACTCGTCGAGATCGAGTACACCCAGGAGCCCTATCCGAGCCTGTCGAGCACCAGCTAGCCGAGACGCCAAGCCACACCAGTCGACCAACAATTCTACTCGAGATCGAGTAGCCTTACTCGAGATCGAGGAAGCAACCAGAAGTCGCGTAACGCGTTTTGCTCTATCCTACTCGGATTGGGATTACTTGGAGACAAAGGACGCCGAGTCTATATGGGATCCATCAAGTTCTATATATGGAAGACAAGATCTATCAACATGAAGAGACTTACCTATTTAGATATATTTCCCTTATTTAGATTTAATTATGTTGTTGCTTTTATTTATCTTTAATGCTTTTAGATATAGTTTTAGACATAGATAGATATTTCTATCCTTGAGTAGCAAGGTTTAGAAGCCTATAAATAAAGCCCATGGGGCTGAGTTTTAATAATTCAATCACACAGCAATTAGTAGTAGTAGTAGAGAGAGAGAGAGTGAGTGGCCAAGAGGAGTTGGTGAAGCGAGAGCGGAATTGGCTTCCTTTGGTTGTAAGCTTTATTTTATTTTATTAATACAAGTTTATTTTCTTTTATTATTGATGTCTTTAATTATGATGAAGCGCGAGTAGTCCACCCACTTATAGGGTTGGGGCGAGCCCGACGATAGCCATGCATAATTGAGGTAAAAATCCGACTTTTATCATGTTTTGAGTATCTACTACTTGTTTATGTATTTATTACCCATCTAATGGAGGTCCATGCTAACAACTTGGATTGTAAACATAAAGTCAGTAGAGACAATTAGGGTTTCTTAAAAGAGTTGTCTAATTGTTGGAAAAGGCGAAAGCTTAGTCCTTTGATGCGATTCACATGATTATCTGTTTTATTTCTGCCTTATGCATGCTTGGTTATTGTTGTTGCAAACCCCAATCTTGGAAGTCCTTTTTATACCGTTTAGTTCGAAATCCCAAAGCCTTTGCATTTATTTTATTTCGCTTTAGTTTCTGTCTTCCTCGAGATCGACTAGCACTCCTCGATCTCGACTACTAATATTCGACCCAGGTCGCCGTAGCTTCTGTGTGCAGGCACTCGACCAAGACAAGCCGACGTCGATGAAGACCCAACTCGATCTCGAGTAGGCTCTTGTCGAGATCGACCAGCCCTTGTGCTTGCTGCTGCGCTGTTCGACTGTCCGATCTTTTGTCGAGTAACTGTACTCGAGATCTAGGACCCCTGTTGTCGACTTCTGTGAGATTTTTCCGCTGCCTAGGATCCGCTGACACGCTTTCTCGTGGATCGATCCTGACTTCCCACTGCTGCATCGGGAGGAAGTCTTGTAATTATTTGCAAGGGACGGAATCTGGTTTGCTTTAATTTAGTTATATTTTATATTTGCATTCTCGATTTCCTCCTACAATAAATTGGCACCGTTGCCGGGGAAGCTATCATTCGCGCCTTAGGTAATTGAATCTCACATCTACTTTGAGTTACTTTTCAGGTGTATGCGCCGTTCTGATCAACCACCTGAGTTTGACGGCTTAGACAACCCAGAACGTCTTATACAAGCCCACGCTAGACTGAAAAGAGCCATGGCAGCCGCAGAAACACAGGAGCAGCTGATACAGAGGCTTACTAGGGAGCTAGCCGTAAAGGATACTACTATCGCCGCTGAAAGGGCAGCGAGGGAACAAGAAGCTAAGCGTGCAAGGCAAGCAGAAGCTGAGCTTGCCCAATATCCAACTACTGCAGAGGATTATATGCATCCCACTCTCGTCGTGCCCGAATCGGCGATTCTAATCCCTGAAAACTCTTATGAAATTCGCACTCAATTTCTTATAGAGCTTAAAAATAATGCTTTTTATGGCAAATTTAATGAGTGCCCTCTTGAGCATATTACCAATTTTTCTGACATGTGCCGTACTCTTGTTGAAGGTACAACTTTGGAATATATCAAGATGAAGGCTTTTTGCTGGTCTGTCGCTGGACCTGCACTAAAGTGGCTTGAAGGGCTGAAACCAAGATCACTCACAACATGGGCCCAAGTAGAGCAAGAGTTCCTGAATAAATTTTTCCCTCCCGCCAAAACAGCACTCCTCCGCCAAAAATTCATCGCCTTCAAACAGAAGCCTGGGGAACCGCTGGCAAAGGCATGGGAACGCTACAAAGAACTGCTGCGATCTTGCCCTACTCATGGACAGCCACCCTACGTCATTCAGGAGATCTTCTTCAACTCTCTTGATCAAGTCACCAAGGACAGAATCAACCAGTATACTCGCTATGAGTATCTGACGATGCCGCCAGTTGACGCATGGGGTGTGCTAGACAAGCTCACCAATTATGACAACAAATATGGGTCTACTGCAAACTATGAGGAGAACTCCTATGCCAGGCCAGCACCATCTATGCCACTCTATGAGCCAGCAAAGGAGATTGACCCAGATGTCAGGGAGCAGTTCTACAGAGACCAGAATCGCAAGCTCCTCAAGCAAGTCAAATACTTATCTGTCAACCAGCCTTGCATCGAATGCGGATCACAGAGGCACACCACTACTGAGTGCCCACACACTGAGCAAGTCAGGTTGGCAGAGACACATGAAGAGGTAGCCTACGCTGGGGGTCCCAATCGCTACATGGGAGATCAAAGGTTCTATCAACCGCAGTGGAACCAAGGTCCTCCCAGGAACCCCCACCCTACAGAGCTCCTAGACATCCAGAAAGGGATCAAAAGAAGGATGATCTACAACTGATCCTTGATGAGATGCGCCGAAATCATGCACAGAACCTACAGGCTACAAACACCATCAACAATCAGCTCTAGAATTTCAACACAAAATTTAGAGAACTGGATATCTGGAAAAGAGGAATAGAAACCCAGATGGGTCAAATCGCTGCACAGATCCCACGACCATCCGGACAGCTCCCTGGGCAAACAGAACCAAATCCTAAGGGGAAGACTGGACACGTCGCAGCTATCAAACTCAGAAGTGGGCATCAATTACACGAGCCAGAGGTCGGGAAATAGCAAGACAAGGCAGAGTAGCAACTCGAGACAGAGCAAGATCAACTCGATATCGAGGAGACTCTACTCGACCTCGACAAAAAGCTGCTCGACACAGACCAGAAGCTGAGCTCTGACTCCACTGCGCAGCCCAGCAAGTCGAAGTCGACCACCCCAGTCGATCTCGAGGGGCCTCTGGTCGAGATCGAGGAACAGCAAGGCAACGTCAACGACTCTGCAACACCTCCGACGTCTGATCTGGCTCCGAAGCAGAAAAAGTCATTGCCTTTCCCTTCCAAAGCACAGAAAGATCCCACTGCAGGTAGGTTTACCAGATTTGTTAATATGATGCAAGAACTGAATGTTTCCATTCCTTTTACAGAAGCCCTGCAAGAGATGCCTGGATATGTCATATTTCTAAAGGAAATCCTGAGTAAGAAGCGATCCATCTCAGAGATCGCAGGCGAATGCAAAGTACTCCACTTCCCTGAAAAAAGACCTGACCCTGGTAAGTTTTCCGTTACTGTGGGTTTTGGGCAATATAAATATGATTCTCTGTGTGATTTAGGAGCAAGTGTAAGCATCATGCCTTTATCAATCTGGCGAAAGGTAAAGATAGGGTGCATAGAGCCTGTGGATGCCAAACTATACATGGCAAACAATACAGTGGCCATCCCTACAGGTATAGTTGAGAATGTCCCCGTCCAGGTTGGTAAATTCTTTGTTCCAGCAGATTCCTTATCATAGATTGTGCTGAAGATCCTACTAGCCCTATTATTCTTGGTAGACCATTCTTAGCAACTGCAGATGCCAGAATTAGTGTTAAGGATCGATCGCTCACCTTCACCATAGGCGATGAGGTTTTAGATTTCTCTTTTGGCCCTGCAAAGGACGAAATTTCAAGGCTAGAGGTCAAAAGCATCAGCAACCACGGGACCCAGCAAAAAGCGGAGGAAAGCGCCAGAACTGTACTCGAGGTCGACAAGAGCAACTCGATCTCGACAAGGGTTCTACTCGATCTCGACAAGCCCTTGTCGATGTCGACAACCTCTGCTGAGCCACTGACTTGCCTAGAGCCTAAGTATGGGGTCCCTGTACTCGAGGTCGACCAGCAGTACTCGACATCGACTAGCCCCAAGCCCAAATATTTCTGTTTTGGGTCCGAAAAGGTAAGTTCAGGTATGAATCCTACTCCCCCTCAGTCCATAAAGAAATTTTTCAATAATTTAAGGGGAGGTAAGGCCCAGTGGCGAGAGAATCTGCGAAAGCTAAGAGCTGGAAGGAAGAAGAAGAAAGAGAAGGGAGATGATGCAAGCAACCCCCTGTCAGCTGAGCTTGCATACTACCATCAGGACCTAGATGATCCAGGAGAAGGGCCAAGCATGAGCGTGTAAAGGCTCGGATTTTTTAAATAATAAATTTTAATAAATAATTAAATAAAAAGGGATTTAGGTCAAAAAAAATTCGGATATTTGAAAATCCTCATCTTCGTCTTAAAAATCGTATTTTAAAATCCTTCCGGCATCGTTTTAGAATTTTGATTTTTTTTGACGGAATTTGATTCCGCTTTCGAGTTGCGAGTCTGGATAGATTAATTTAATTCCGGTAATGATTTACAAATTCAATTTGAAAATTTTCGAGTCGGGATAAGGTCGAGAGAGCGGGTTTCGGGTTTGGTTTCCGGTATATGAAAACTTGGGGTCCACCTTCTCTTTGTTCCCCTTTCTCTCTTTTGTCTCTTTCTCCTCCATTCAACACTCTGCAATGCTCCTTTTCTGTGCTCGACTGCAGCAAAAGAAGGAAGAAGCCAAACCCCTTCCTGGCTCCCTTGGTGTACATGACCAGACAACAGCTCCCACGCCTCTCCTCCCCACTTTTCCCTTGTCTCCACCTTCTTTGGTACAACTGCCAAGGTCTGCAGCTCCCTTATCTTTTCTCTTCACCAGCAGCCCCAGAAGGCCATACCTTCCTCTGATTTCCGTCGAGAGAACCATCAAAGATCAGCCATTCTACCTTCCTTCTCGATCCTTCATCAAGCCATCATCATCACCGCCAGAAACCTTGTGCTCCTCCCTTGTCAATCGACGCCAATAGCAACCACCAGATCCTCTTTTCGCTACGCCTCCGCCACCAGAGCACCACCAGCGAGCCGCCTCTCGCCCCTGTTTGTCCGAGAGGTCTGTTTCCGTTCTCCTCTCGATTTCGGTTCCAATCTCTTCGAAAACGTGCCCTTGCTCACTTATGTACCTCCTAGACTCAAGCCAAGCTGTTTCCTACGTCGTCGCAGCCGGAAATCCGCCATTGACGCCAGAATTCTTCCTCGGGGACGCGCGGTGAGTCTCCCTTTTCACTCTTCTCCCTTTGTGTCGCTTTGTTCTTTCTGTGTCAGTGGTGGTCGGAATCCCATTCCGCCCTCCTTGGTGGAAGTTGGAGGCCAAAGGGTGGCCGGAGGCCGGAGATTCTCTCCTCCTGCCCTCGTCGTTTTCCCAGTCCGAACAGAGCTCTGTTCGTCCGTTTGGTGGGGGAAGAAGACAAGTCTATGCCTGGGCCTAAACTTTTGGGCCGGATCCGATTTGTTCCGGGTTATAAAGCTCGGGTTGTGGATCCGGGTTGGGAAAAGGATCTGGGTTCGGGTCGGATTTCCTCCTCTCTCTTTTCTGCGAGCCGGGTTGGGCTTCTCCTTTGGGCGGGTTGGGCCTGTTCGTCTTGTTCTTTAATGGTCTACCATGCTTTATAATATGTGGTTATAATTATATGTATGTGTTAAAATATGTGATGGTATTTAATTATTATGATTATTAATATTTTGTTATGATAAATATATATATATATATATATATATATATATATATATATATATATATATATATATTTTGATGATAAATTATTTAAAAAGGAGTTCCAATTTTCATAAGTATCTTTTAAGGGTTGCGTTAGGAAAACCAAAATGCCGGGATTGTGTTAATATTATGATTTTGGGAAATTGGTTAAGGATTTCAATATAAAATGCCGGAATTATTTCTATGTCATGATTTTGAGAGATTGGTCGTAAGGTTTAAATGTTTAATGTTGGGATTTGACTAAGTGCGATTTTGAAAGAATTATTTATTTTCTGAGTTGACTTAACTTGAGATTTAAGAGTTTGGAAAATATGGTTGGTACGATTTTATTAATGGGTTGATTGGGAGTAAATGATTTTGGTTGACGTTGATCGTATTGGAAAGGTTTTGGAAATGGTTTCACTATCTATTGATTTTGAGAATGTTGAGAACTTGGGGTTCGTGTGTGTGAATGTTGGTCCGGTAGCTTATGGAATGACTTGATGATAGGTGTGTATTGCTTTTGGATTGCTTTGGACTTGCATTTGGGCCCTTGCTTGTGTTATCTTGCTGTTCTGCATCTTCAGGTAAGTTCCCTAGGGGGCTTACTCAGGTTGGACATTCATGCCTGTTGTTGCATTTTATGTTAGGTGTTGCATATGCATAAAAGCATGCCATGTAGTATCATGTTTAGGTTGCACTAATTGATTGAGCATCTGTTTACTTTATGCGTTTGAAACAGAACGGCCGTTATCTGTGATAGTCCTAGAGTCTTTGCTAGGGTCATAGGGCAGCCCAGCCTCATCGGGTACCCTGAGTCAATCGAGTCATGAACTTCCTTATAATATGATATGCCTGCGGGATTTATTGTGTAGCGGGTTAGGCATGCGTGCCCCCCGATTATGATGGAATGCATTCACGAGCTGGCCAGTCTCCGCCCTATCGGAAGGGGGTGGAGGTAGGAGAGGGATATGCCACTTGGCATTGTCTTGGGCCCCTTACAGTATTTCTGCACATTATTATACTTAGGGGCATGCTAGTGTGTTTGACTTTCGTACTGCATTAGAGCATCTTTATTAGGTATAGCACATACTATGTGGCCTCAGCGAGGACTGCCGGTCCCGCATGAGTGGCTCGATCTGACTCCTTTCCCCGTTCTTTTTTTTAAGGTATTTTCTACATATATTGTTTGCTCCTTGCTTCTGTGACGGGAAACCCTTTGGCGAATCAAAGAACCTAGCTAATATTCTAACTTGGTAAGATGGTAATCACTCGCTTATGATCTGGTTTTGACCCGGCTTTGTCGTGGCATTTGTATCTTAACCTTGCTTCCGCTTTACTTTCATTTGAATTGAATTTCGCGACATAGTCTTAAGATAGGTTAAGGGTACCCAACGACCCTTCGTGACTTTTAGGGTTTGAAATCCCTCTTTCCACTAACTTTAAAATGAGTTTGAAACCTTGACCCGTACCTGGATTGCAAGATCCGAACAAGGGTTTTCATCCCTTGAAACGTAACCCGGAAATCATAATTCTGGGCCGTTATAGAGCGGGCCCCACACAAATGGTCCTTGAACACAAACGGAGAAGTCGGCCTAGCGACTCTAAAATCTAGAGCATGTATATAAACTTTATGAATTTTAGGACTTTTGAACTTTTTGGTTTTGGTTTTATGTCTTTTAGAATACTTCATGTGGATAGTCTTGTTTTTATGTGCAATCTAACACTTTTAGGTCGACAAGCATAGAAGGATCGCGAAAAGTGGAAAGAAGAAGTCCCTGAAAAATAGTCAGAATCGACGAAGGCCAAGTCGACGACGACAAGGAGGAGCAGCCCAGAAACCCATCGATGTCGAGTAGGCCAACTCGAGATCGACTAAGCCACCAGAAGCTCATCGACTTCAGAAGCCACTGGACGCAGACGAAGCTCCTCGAGATCGAGTACCCTGCACTCGAGATCGACAAGACTAGTTCCTCGACATGCACTGATTCGTCGATATGTTATCCTGTGAGTTCCTTCCTTTACTCTTGTTTTATTTGATTTTATACAGTAGGGACACTGTAAATTTTAAGTCTAGGGTGGGGGAAGGACTCATTATCATTATTATATGTTTTAGTCTTGCTTTTTGTTTTTACATGGTGAAATTTTAATTTTTATGTTATGCATTCATGTTTAAATTTTATGCATTTTAGTCTTTTCCATACTTTAGTCTTGTTTTTAGTTGCATAAGAAAAAAAAAAAAAGAGAAACTGTCAAAAAAAGAAAAAAAATGCATGTTTAAAATTTCTGCATTGTTCTAGTTTTTATACCCTCACTTAGATGTCCTATTATGATAAATAATGACTGACTTGATCATATAAATCCTATGGCATGTTTGGAAGGTTTAGCCTAAAGTCCTCGAAAATGGTTTTTATGTGGATTGTGAACTTGTGATGAAATTGAGCACATATGATCCTAAGCTAAAGGTTAAAATCCAACAAAAATTGTCCTAGTGAGAATTTTGGCCTTATAGGGAGAACATTAAAAAATCCCTCGGCTTTCTTGAGTATATTTACTCTTCCTATACATCTCTAAATGTTGTGATAGTCATTCAAAACCAATGCATTTATATGTTTATGTTGATGAGAATTAAATGATGGAGGCACATTTTAAGCCAATTTTGTCATCTTTTTACCTACCTTGCATTATCCCTGCTTGAAGCCAGAACATTAGCCTGAGACTTTTATTGTGAACTCCACAAAATTATCCTTAGCCAAATTGAGCCTGACCCCCATTTGAGAATTAAGACTTAGAGTTGGTTGAAATAATGGTTTGTGGAAGGAATAAGCTTATGTTGGATTTCAAGTAGGAAGGATTTCTGAATTTATTAAGATATGGGTTGGTTTCATTTTTTATCTTGCTATGCATATTATGTAAAAGGGTTTTTGGCTCACCCTATAAATGCACTAGTATTATCTATATAAACTCTTAATTTAGAAGAGTTTAGGATGATGTGTCAATCTTAGAGGCATTTTAGGAGTCTTGACCAATCATAATTTTTTTTTTGCCATTTTTTTTTATTTTCTTTTATTCTCATTTTTTTCCCTTTAATTCTCTTTTTTCTTTAATTTTACTAACTATTCAGCTTAATTCAAAACATTGAATTCAATCTAATATAACTATCTATATAAACTCTTAATTTAGAAGAGTTTAGGATGATGTGTCAATCTTAGAGGCATTTAGGAGTCTTGACCAATCATAATTTTTTTTTTTACCATTTTTGTTTGATTTTCTTTAATTCTCATTTTTTCTTTTTTTTTCCCCTTTAATTCTTTTTTTTATTTTACTAACTATCTATATAAACTCTTAATTTAGAAGAGTTTAAGATGATATGTCAATCTTAGAGGCATTTCAGGAGTCTTGATCAATCATAATTTTTTTTTGCCATTTTTGTTTGATTTTCTTTAATTCTCATTTTTTTTCTTTTTTTTCCCCTTTAATTCTCTTTTTTCTTTAATTTTACTAACTATTCGTCTTAATTCAAAATATTGAATTCAATCTAATATAACTATTGGGCTTAATTCAAATTTATTTACTAACTATCTATATAAACTCTTAATTTAGAAGAGTTTAGGATGATGTGTCAATCTTAGAAGCATTTTAGGAGTCTTGACCAATGATAATTTTTTTTTGCCATTTTTGTTTGATTTTCTTTAATTCTCATTTTTTCTTTTTTTTTCCCCTTTAATCCTCTATTTTCTTTAATTTTACAAACTATACGGCTTAATTCAAAACATTGAATTCAATCTAATATAACTATCTATATCTATATAAACTCTTAATTTAGAAGAGTTTAGGATGATGTGTCAATCTTAGAGGCATTTTAGGAGTCTTGACCAATCATAATTTTTTTTGCCATTTTTGTTTGATTTTCTTTAATTCTGATTTTTTCTTTGTTTTCCCTTTCATTCTCTTTTTTCTTTAATTTTACTAACTATCTATATAAACTCTTAATTTAGAAGAGTTTTGGATGATGTGTTAATCTTAGAGGCATTTCAGGAGTCTTGACCAATCATAATTTTTTTTTGCCATTTTTGTTTGATTTTCTTGAATTCTCATTTTTTTCCCTTTAATTCTCTTTTTTCTTTAATTTTACTAACTATTCGGCTTAATTCAAAACGTTGAATATAACTATTGATTATGACACATCACATTTAAACAATTTTAGAATGATATTGATATTATTATTATTAAGTAATTTATAATATATATTTATGTACTATACTTTAGATAATATTTAAAAAAAATCTGAGATAATTATAAGATACATTTGTTCTAAAGTTTTTTTTTTATGATTTTTATCTTAACATTTAATATATTTTATAATACACACACACACACACACACACACACACACACTTTATAGATCGGTTCTATTCATAACCGGGCTATAGAGCAAGTGAACCGGGCTAAAAAGTCTGTCCTCACAGGTTTTTTCCGCAATTTTAGTTTTCACCGGAGCGCACCCCTTATATATATATATATAATATTTTAGTTTTAAGAAAATGTGTCATGACGCGGGAATCGTACTAGTTTTATTTATTTTTCGTTTTCGAAAAAAAAAATCCGAAAAAGAGAGAAAAAGTACCTATGTTTGTAAATAAAGTGCATGAGCCAAATTTACCTTATTTCTTCCATTATTTCGCAAGATACATACTTGGGAGAGGTTGAGGAAGTTTGAAAGATTACATACTTCATTGAGATAAATTGGAGAGTTTGGTTGATGCATATGATTAAGACTTATGGTTTGGTTGAGTTGTGTTGGAGATTTAGGAGTCTTGATTCCCGAATTTTATTAACCACCACATGTCCAAATAATTCCATACCCTTATATTTCTTACCAAGCCCCATTACAACCCCGCCGAATGGAATCTTCTTTGAAGACTTCTATTGAGCGAAGTCCTCCTGATAATTCTTGTTGCATTTTCATAATTAGTTGCGAAGTGGATTTATATTTAAATTGCAATGTTTATGAGATTGTATATGGAATCGAGTTGAGAGTTGATCTTCATAGCCTAAACACATTGAGAGCTGAGTGTAAACACATTATTCCTGTGAGGTTGGATTTATATTGCCTATGCCTATGGATCACTCATACATGTGTGATGACATTAAATTCACTTGTCTTACACTGCTACTACTTGAGATGTTGCTTTTGACAAAGGCGAAGACTGGAAGGATGTGTTGTAGGTCTTGGTTATTGTTTGGTTATTGCTTGAGGACAAGCAAGTCTAAGTATGGGGTGATTTGATGTCTCCAAAGTAGCCATGTCTTTACGCATATGTTAGTTCCATATTCTTTACATTTTTCATATTTCGGGTTGGGAATATGTCGAATTTATGTAGTATAGGGTTATTTGTCAGAAATGGAGATCTATATAAGTTTCTGTTTAATATTGCAGAATATGGAACCATTTCGGGAGAAAATCAAGAAGCGAGAACCGGAGCTCAAGTCTACTCTATATCGACTAACTCTAGTCGATCTCGATGACCCATGTCTAGGCACCTGCACTGAGCCTATGTCGAGAAGCTGAAGACGAAGAACCCGACTCCCGAACCTTTGTCGAGATCGAGTTAGGCTACTCGAGATCGACAAGGCCTCGGAGATAACCCGGAGTCGAGGAGAGCATGTCCGAGGAGACCGAGGAGCATTACCCGACCTGGTGCCCGGACACCCAACTCGATGTCGAGGACCTTCCTCGATGTCGACGAAGCTGGAGACCTGTCCGAGCATGACGAGAAGATCTACCCGACGCTGCCGAGAAGACCTAGTCGATGATGCCATCCCACTCGAGATCGAGGACCACTCGTCGAGATCGAGTACACCCAGGAGCCCTATCCGAGCCTGTCGAGCACCAGCTAGCCGAGATGCCAAGCCATACCAGTCGACCAACAATTCTACTCGAGATCGAGTAGCCTTACTCGAGATCGAGGAAGCTTCTAGAAGCCGCGTAACGCATTTTGCTCTATCCTACTCGGATTCGGATTACTTGGAGACAAAGGAAGCCGAGTCTATCCGGGATCCATCAAGTTCTATCTATGGAAGACAAGATCTATCAACATGAAGAGACTTACCTATTTAGATATATTTTCCTTATTTAGATTTAATTATGTTGTTGCTTTTATTTATCTTTAATGCTTTTATAAATAGTTTTAGATATAGATAGATATTTCTATCCTTGAGTAGCAAGGTTTAGAAGCCTATAAATAAAGCCCATGGGGCTGAGTTTTAATAATTCAATCACACAACAATTAGTAGTAGTAGTAGAGAGAGAGAGAGTGAGTGGCCAAGAGGAGTTGGTGAAGCGAGAGCGGAATTGGCTTCTTTTGGTTGTAAGCTTTATTTTATTTTATTAATACAAGTTTATTTCCTTTTATTATTGATGTCTTTAATTATGCTGAAGCGCGAGTAGTCCACCCACTTTTAGGGTTGGGGCGAGGCCGACGATAGCCATGCATAATTGAGGTAAAAATCCGACTTTTATCATGTTTTGAGTATCTACTACTTGTTTATGTGTTTATTACCCATCTAATGGAGGTCCATGCTAACAACTTGGATTGTAAACATAAAGTCAGTAGAGACAATTAAGGTTTCTTGAAAGAGTTGTCTAATTGTTGGAAAAGGCGAAAGCTTAGTCCTTTGATGCGATTCACATGATTATCTGTTTTATTTCTGCCTTATGCATGCTTGGTTATTGTTGTTGCAAACCCCAATCTTGGAAGTCCTTTTTATACCGTTTAGTTCAAAATCCCAAAGCCTTTGCATTTATTTTATTTCGTTTTAGTTTCTGTCTTCCTCGAGATCGACTAGCACTCCTCGATCTCGACTACTGATATTCGACCCAGGTCGCCGTAGCTTCTGTGTGCAGGCACTCGGCCAAGACAAGCCGACGTCGACGAAGACCCAACTCGATCTCGAGTAGGCTCTTGTCGAGATCGACCAGCCCCTGTGCTTGCTGCTGCGCTGTTTGACTGTCCGATCTTCTGTCGAGTAACTGTACTCGAGATCTAAGACCCCTGTTGTCGACTTCTATGAGATTTCTCCGCTGCCTAGGATCCGCTGACACGCTTCCTCGTGGATCGATCCTGACTTCCCACTGCTGCATCGGGAGGAAGTCTTGTAATTATTTGCAAGGGACGGAATCTGGTTTGCTTTACTTTAGTTATATTTTATATTTGCATTCTCGATTTCCTCCTACAACAAAGCATAGCTATTTTGTGACAAAATCCGTTCTTAAATAGGGGTGTCTAGTTCATAGCCAAATCAGCGGATTTAGTCATGACTAAATCCGCAACCCAAATCGTCTCTAATTCATGGCTACATATGTACCAAAACTTGCTGTACTTGGTGACCAAATCTATACACAAATGGTGGCTAATATAATAGGCAATTTTGTGATTAAAAGGCGTGGCTAATTCGTGGCTGAATTCGCGCCAAAATCATGGCAAAATTTGTGGCCACTAGCATATCTAAGTTTGTAACTAATTCGTGGCCGAATTCACGCCAAAATCATGGCAAAATTTGTGGCTACTAGCATATCTAAGTTTGTAGCTAATTTGTGGCTAAATTCCTTTTTTGATACGTGACCAAATTAGTGGAAAAATACGTAACTATTTCGCGGCATGGTGAAACCCGCATCTAAATCATGGGAAAACTTTAGGACAAAAAACCTTATTGCTATTTATAAAAGACTTCGTAAAAGTTAACATACAAAAAACCTTGTCCAATGAAAAACATCCAAAGTCACCATCCTAAAATCACTTAAACTAAACACTAGAAAGATCATTTAGAAGTAAAGAAGGAACCAATCTTAAACATGAGCTCGTCAAGCTTTTTACCCCATTCATCATTATTGAGTGTAGATTCCTCATGAAGGGCCTCAACGGAATTGTTCACATGTTCTTCCAAGTTAGTTAGATCTTCTCTTACCTGCTGCTGGTTGTAACGGCCCGGAATTATGATTTCCAGGTTACGTTTCAAGGGATGAAACCCCTTGTTCGGATCTTGCAATCCAGGTACGGGTCGAGGTTTCAAACTCATTTTTAAGATTAGTATAAAGAGGGATTTCAAACCCTAAAAACCTCGAAGGGCCGTTGGTGTGAAGGCCCGGATTTTAAATCCTAAATTTCGTGAAAAGAAATTAAAAATGAATTTAAATCGAATTATGTAAAATCTCTTAAAATGAATTCCGGCATGATTTTAACGGATTTTTCCGACGGATTTCAATTCCGCTATTTTGACATGAGATTTTGGAATATGAGCGAGGTTTTATCGGATTAATTAATTCGAGTTAGGAAATTCGATTGAAAGAGCAGGATTTAAAAGATAAATTGTCGAAAATATAGATTCCCGACTCGGGACCACAATTCCGCCATATTCTCTCATCCTTATCCAATCCAACTCATACCCTTTCTCCTTTGGGTAAAATTTTATCTAGACCTTCCCCTCACTTCCTTATAGTTGATTCCCACCTATTGTACAACTATATGCGTTGTCCTTATATGTCCAGCTCTCTTGTATAGGTAGGCTTTTTGTTGGTTCCCCATTCAGAAAATCACCCCTAGGCCAAGACCCACACAAAACACCCCTTCTTCCTTGCTTCCTGTTTCACCGTGGCCGGCCACCACACTCCCGGCCATCTCCTCTCCCGGCCTCCGCCAGAGCACGTGATCACCCTCTTGTTCTCCTATTCTGTTTTCCGAAACCACCCTTCCACCGCCTTTCGTCGTCGTCGGAGTGCTCCCGGTGTAGTCGATTGAAAAATCGAGCTCCCATGGTTTCCTTGAGCAGCAGCTGCGACACGAGCACGCAGGAGCACCCAGGAGGCGTCTTCCTCGTCGTCGTAAACCAGGAGCTGCCGGAGATGACGCCGCCACCAGCTTCCCCTCCCCTGGTTCCCTCGCCAAGGTCGGTGTGCTTCGTTTTCGCTTTCTTCCTTGAAATACATAAAAGAGGGCCTTTTATTCACTCTCCAATCATCCTAGGCCCCCTCGGCGTTGATCCATCTCCAGCAAGCCCCGCCTCCTACGATGTCCGGCGTGACTCTGACAACGCCCCGACGACGTTTTCCGCTGTGAGAGCTTCCACCTCGGTAAGCTTCGTCCCCTCCCTCCTCTCTGTGCTTTTCTTGTGCCTCTGTCTTGTTTGGAGTCGGGAGGGCGTGAGCGAGTGGTCGGAAAAAGGGCGCTGCCGGCAGGCCTGAATTCTTCCTCCTCCCGTTTTCCGAGCGCTGTCCTGTTCAGAGCTCCGTTCTGCCTGAGGTAGGGGACGGGGAATCAGGGATCTTCTTTCGTGTTGGGTTGGGCCTATTTAATCGGGTCGAAGTCCGGATCCGGATCCCTAATCCGGGTCCCTTTTCCTTCCAGATTTTTAGGCCTCTTCGACCTCTAGGTTGAGCTGGGCTTGGGCCTAATTGTGTCCGGATCCAAATACCTCAGCCGGATCTCCTTTCCCTTTTATTTGTGTGTTGGGCGGGTCCTCCTATCCGGGTTTGGGGCTGAGTTCTCCTTTTCTTTGGGCCAGGATGTACTTTGGGCCCTTCTTTGCTTCTGAACTTGACTTGGGGCTTTCTCTTTTGGGTATTGTTTACTGTTATTGTTATTGCTATTTGTTATATATAAATTTAAATGTGTTATATAATTCGTTTATAATAATTCTGAAATTATTGTACCTATTTTAAGTTGTTTTATATTAAATATTATTATTTGGGAAAGATTGTTATATGATTTAGAAATGGTAAAGTAATTTGGTATTACTGTTTTATAAAAATGGGTTATTAAAATAGAATTGTTTTGGTGATTTTAAATATTAGAATTTATTTCTATAAAGGTTTTGAAATGAAATGCCAGAAATTATTTCTATAATATGATTTTGAGAGATTGGTCCTAGGGTTTAAATGTTTAATGTCAAGATTTGGCTAAGTATGACTTTATAGGAATTGTTGATTTTATGGGTTGATTTAACTTGAGATTTAAGAGTTGGAAAGTTTTGGGAAGAATGATTTTGGTTGATATTGAAAGTATCGGAAATGTTTGGAAAATGGTTTTACAATCGATTGATTTTGAGGATGTCGAGAACTTGGGTATCGTGGGTATGAATGATGAACCGATAGCTTATGGAAATGGCTTGATGATAGGTGTTTAATGCTTTTGGATCGCTTTGGACTTTGCATTTGGGCCCTTGCTTGTATTATCTTGCTGTTCTGCATCTTCAGGTAAGTTCCCTAGGGGCTTACTCAGGTTGGACATTCATGCCTATTGTTGCATTTTATGTTAGGTGTTGCATATGCATAAAAGCATGCCATGTAGTATCCTGTTTAGGTTGCACTAATTGAATGAGCATCTGCTTACTTTATGCGTTTGAAACAGAACGGCCGTTATCTGTGATAGTCCTAGAGTCTTTGCTAGAGTCATAGGGTAGCCCAGCCTCATCGGGTACCCTGAGTCAATCGAGTCATGAACTTCCTTATATTATGATATGCCTATGGGCTTTATTGTGGAGCGGGTTAGGCATGCGTGCCGCCCGATTATGATGGAATGCATTCACGAGCTGGCCAGTCTCCGCCCTATCGGAAGGGGGTGGAGGTAGGAGAGGGATATGCCACTTGGCATTGTCTTGGGCCCTTTACAGTATTTCTGCACATTATTATACCTAGGGGCATGCTAGTGTGTTTGACTTTCGTACTGCATTAGAGCATCTTTATTAGGTATAGCACATACTATGTGGCCTCAGCGAGGACTGCCGGTCCCGCATGAGTGGCTCGATCTGACTCCTTTCCCCGTTCTTCTTTTAAAGGTATTTCTGCAGATCGTGTTTGCTCCATGCATATGTGACGGGAAACCCTTGGGCGAATCAAAGATGCTGACTAATATTCTAACTTGGTAAATGATAATCACTCGCTTATTATTTGGTTTTGACCCGACTCTGTCGTGTCATTTGTATCTTAACTTTGCTTCCGCTTTATTTTCGTTTGAATTGGATTTCACGACATAGTCTTAGGACATGTTAAGGGTACCCAACGACCCTACGATACTTTAAGGTTTGAAATCCCTCTTTATTACTGACCATAGAAATGAGTTTGAAACCTCGACCCGTACCTGGATTGCAAGATCCGAACAAGGGCTTTCATCCCTTGAAACGTAACCCGGAAATCATAATTCTGGGCCGTTACAAAGATGGTATCAGAGCTGAGGTTGTGCAATTCGGGTACACAAGGGTCGAGTGTATGTTTTGGAAAACCGCCCATTAATTTCAAATGATTTGAAAGTGTTTTAAAGGGGCAAAATGAACTTAAGATGTCTAACCGAAATTGGACTGAGTACTGAACTTGACTTGTAAAAAAAGAGGAAAACCGACCAAACGAGGACACGATTGGGTAGTAAAGGCGATAGACCACCCCTACTGGGTGTAGTTGGGAACGGTAGGCGAAATATCAGCTTGTTCTTTACAGATGGGTTGGGAGAATCAAATGAGATCATTGTGAGTGACATTGACTGATTATATGCTGAGTGCTTGATATGCTAAAGTATGACTGGTATGCCTAACAATTAAATGTGTCTTGATTGATCTATGCGAATGGGATAGTGGGAGTACCCTTGTTTCTGTGTGGTCATACCCAGCTTGTGTGGAACGGCCCATTCCGCTATGTTAACCACTTTTTCGGTTCTATCAAATCTTTTCCCGGATGTCATTATCTTTCGTGGGAAATCGGGTTGATAAACACATTGTGTCGGGGATCATGGTTGGATATTGAGTTTGTTTGAGTGAGTGTTAGAAGCTTTGGTGTCACTTTGAGTCAGAAGTAAGGTGTTTTTGTGGATGTCTTTCCTTATTCTTATGATGATTAACCAGTGTCATCTTGCCTTAAAGAGTCGTACCGGAGTCACACGGGAAAGAGGGGCGATGAGTCGGTTGGGAAAAGTCAATGGTTGCCCTTAGGGATCTCTGTCCGGTTGTAATGGTGACTCTCTGAATTGCATGACATGATTTTGTAATCTCACACGTGTACCTTGCAAATGATCATTAGTAAGAAGTTGCTTATGTTATGCCTTGCCTTCTGTCATGGTTTTATTATTTAAGCTCATGTTGTGGTTAATTGCCTTGCTCAAGTTTCGTGTTGTGTCTTGCCTTATATCATGTTGTATGATTACGTGTTTATTTTTATAGCATGTTTACTTGGCTTACTGATCATATGATTCTACATGTACTACTCTTTGACCTACGGATTAATCTTTAATGTGAACTTGTGCTTACATGTTTGATGTTCATAATGACCGTTGTATGGGTTCGAGTTACAATTGTTACATTCTTATAAATCCAACATGTTTTACTTAGTATGCTGCATCATCATACAAGTGCATGAATGTAAACGTCATATGTTTGAAAGCTGCATAATTGATGTCCTCCATGTGAATAGGTTCATGGTAGTGTGATCGTTCGGTTTGATACCGTGATAGAGTGAGTTCCTTACTTGATGGATACGTGTTGCAATTGGATGTCAACATGCCTTATGCAATATGTGATTCCCAGTACATGTTAGATAATGACGTGTCGATGCTTATTATTCCTTTTGTGACAAGAATCTGTAGCATGCCCATCTATTTTGTATTCGTTAAATTGACTACTATTGATGATCTTGCAAGTTAATATTGTTGTATGAGTACGTGCTTTGGATAGAGAGTATGTGGAAAATTGAGTCTTGATTAATGCATGCTCTACCATGTTATGTGTTGTTTTGAACTCATGTCCTCGTATTATAGCTATATTGTCCCATTACTAGGTTCGTATTATACACCGCTACACTTGCCCCCATGCTTCTATATTGTTGGAATATGAGCGATTGATTTCTTGCGTACCGTTGTAATTATCAAATAAATGTTATTGTAAATCATGTTATGTTGATCCATTAGTGTCATGTAGGACCCTCGGTTGTGACTTGTGTGAATTTATATCTTGCCTACAGTATTGCTAATTCTCTCTCGGGCTAGGTCCTTGATAGTGTGATTCTCCCCTTTCATATACATCTTAGGTGTTTTACTCATGATTAGACTGATGTCGAATTCGATGATTGACTTGCTTCCGTGATGGTTAATTCTAGCATGCTTACATGTTATCGCTCCGTAGTGTTCCCCTATTACCCTATGACATGCTCTCGTGATTGCATGAACATATGACCTTCACACCTCGCATGATCACACACCACATTATATCATGATTTCGCATACGCATGACACCTAAATGTTGGAATGAATCTATTCGAATTACCTTGGTCGCAGTCGTGTTTGATGTGTGCTAGTAGTACCCTGTAGGGTTTATGCTCTCTAATATAACTCGCTAAATAATTACATGCTATACTTGTTCTATAATGTGATAGTTATTATACCGTTTTATGTGCCCTACGGCAGTTCATTCCTAGCATGATTATGATCTATCGCCGTGATGTTCTTTTCGCTACTCTGTGATGATCTTTCTTATTTTCATGGACATTATGATGAACTCCTTTGAATGACTCTTGACTATGCTTGTATCACATCATGTATCGCTAGTATCATGTAGGACCCACGCTTTCTAAATATATCTCGTCATATGATTACGTGCCATGTTTTACCTATTATATGATCATTGTGTCAGATGAAATAATTGTGATGCCCAATAAATCCCGCATACCTTACTTGAAACTGCTAGGCATATCTGCTTCCCTGGAATAAAAGGCTATTAGCTTATATCACATGCATCCGTGTAGAATTCGATTATGTCTTTCAGAATGAGTATGTATGACGATCTCCTTGAGATAGGTAAATGTTAGTGTGGATTAACGTGACTGATATGCTCCATGATGAATTCATTTTGCTCGTCACAATTGTAACCTAATAGACTTTCATAAGGGCATCGTTGTCATTCTCGGGTCAAAGTCTTGTCTCTAGTCTTGTCGTCCTTTAGCCTTGGTCTATGTTTGGTTCCGAAGTGAACATTGGGTTGCCCGTCCTTGTCACTCCCCTATCTCTGCTAACTTAGACTCCTTGCGATATTGGTGAGCGACTGCTTGAAAGAGAAAGGAAGTTGCATAACGATATAGCAGTGTGGCGGAAGCGTGGGCTCATAACCCACAAGCCTCATGATCGACGGTGTTGGTGGGACATATATGTTTTGAGAATTGCGGTTACTGAGTGAGATATGACTTGCAAGCAAGAGTGTTCTCAGTTCGAATTACTAACCCTTTTGAACTTGTTGACAATGATATTGCACTAACTTGGCGATAAGATTCACATGTCGATGTGTTGACTTGATGATGATTATTGCCTGATTGCCTGTCGTCTATGATGATATGATGTGATGCCTTATGGATCTAATGTACCATGATGTCTTGATGTGTTGCTACTATAAGTTGCTAAGCATGATTTAAATCCCTTTGCCTGTAAAATGTGAACTACATATGCTAAGAGACCTGAATTGTATCTGATAGGGTTATAATGCAACATGTTAGCTTGACTTCAATATGTTCATATATGATGTTTGCAATGATTATTGAGCATGATGATAAACTGAGACTTGTTGAACCCATGATATTATGTTTATGAATGCTAGTTGATATAATGTAGACCTTATGTTTGATAATGTCCATGATTGCTTCTTCTTTGAACTTGTGGGTGAGGGTTATCTTGTGGGGTGGTTGATGAGTGGTAAAGGAATTGTAGGCGGTTAGGATGATCGATGGTATTAGAAGGAGAGTCGCGAGAGATGGATGTTGGCTTAGGTAAGACTGAGTGAGCTTTGGGATTTATGGTAGGCAATGTTGGTGGTTCTGATGAGCTTCTCGATGATGCTGGTAATGCTTCGGGTAGTACGAGGAGTGTAAGGAAGGGCTCGTGAATATTGAGGACATGATATTGGAGGGTACTTGGGTGTGAAGTTAGAGATATGAGTTGGATTCTTAGAGGTGGATGGTGTGATGGTGCTTGGCGGAAGGAGGGGCGAGATTTGAGCATCGAGATGAATTAGGATTTCTTTGAGAAATTTTGTCTGAGTTGACGTTGGCGGGCCTAGAGGAGGATTAGTCTTGGCTTGAGAGTGGAGATGGGCGAGTGGAGATTGTGTTTTATTTTGACTGGTATGATGTGAGGATTTTCTTGGTTATGTGATTTATTTATATCTGCTGGCATGATGTTAGATAACGACCATGATGAACCTGATATAGACTGATATTACATGTTTTTATGCAAATAGTGAAATCTAGTTGGTAGTGGCAAGTGTTACCATGATATATTAATACTTTGATATCCTGTTATATTGATTTAGAAGCATGTTAGGATGTGCTGTGATATGATATATGAAGTAATGATGAGTATGAACTATGGGATAATGATGTGTTATTATGTGGAAGCATGATGTCTTATTATGAAGTAGTAAGCATGATATTATATTATATGGTCGGTAAACCTGATTATGAATATGTTAAATGATGAATACGACTTGAAGTATGAACATAAACTATATACATGAGATAACGGTGACTGGTTACTAACTGATCGCCATTTGATATTGTGATGAGCTAAGGTGGTGTCTTTTGGAGCATGTTGACATTTAGATGATTTATATACTGCTTGATCTTCCTTTCTGAATCTTGATAGCATGACCTTGTTGTGTTAATATGTTGTCAATCAGTTTTAGTTGTTGTCCTTATAATGAAAATTTCGTTATGACTGGTTCTACTTGTATTGCGATATTGATATGCGATCGTAAGACTTGATGTGTACTGATACACTAACTCCATGACACCTAACCTCTTTGATCTCTTGACATGTGTGCTTGCGTGACATATTATGAGAATTCGATGATACACTTGTGATGCCTTTTGTATGAGGTAGATATACTCTATGACTCGTGATATGATGTTGAGATTTTGTTATTGCTTTTGGCCTGATAGTATGATTTATGCTATGGGAAAACATGTTATGTTGTTGAGATGTCGAATGGGTAAGACTATCATGATTGATGTTGAGATTGCCATATTGAGTTGAGAAAACATGCTTTTGGCTAATTTATGTTATGAGTTGATGAGTTGATTTACTTATGTGCATATTGAATTGAGAATGATGAGAAAATAATTTTGGAACCTAGAAAGAGAATATGGGATTAGCCCTTAGAGGTGGATGATTCCACCTCCGAGCTTCTGAATTTGATTGATTGTTATGCGGGAAACTGATTGGGTTGTTGGAAGATTTTGACGAAATCTTGATTTGAAATGATTTGACTGGTTTTGGTGTAAAGTTGCGTGATTGAACGTTGGATTTGAAGAGTTGAACGATTTTAAAAAGGATTAGATTTGATTTGTAAGGAATAAACATTACCGAGAGTTCCAACAATTTTGAGGCCAATCTTTTTCAATTGTCAAACCCGGGCAACTCTATGATACTTCACGAAGTGGATACAAGCATTTTATGAGGGCGCTTGTAGGGTGCTTGCTAAGACCTAGTAATGATATTGTAGAGAGTTGTGGTACTTCCGAAAAGTCGAAGCGAGTATGTGATAGGGGCGCTTATCGCATACTTGTCAAGGCCAATTGGAGATGTCACGGTTGTGGCTAGAATGTTGTGAGAATCCCGGAAGACGCAACCAAGATGATTACAAGGTTCTTAGACATGGTCCTAGGACTCATCAATTTCAAACTTCATTCCCTACTTTATTTTGGTTTTAGTCTCGGGGATGAGACTTGTTTTTAGAGGTGGATGATGTAAAGGCCCGGATTTTAAATCCTAAATTTCGTGAAAAGAAATTAAAAATGAATTTAAATCGAATTATGTAAAATCTCTTAAAATGAATTCCGGCATGATTTTAACGGATTTTTCCGATGAATTTCAATTCCGCTATTTTGACTTGAGATTTTGGAATATGAGCGAGGTTTTATCGGATTAATTAATTCGAGTTTTGAAATTCGATTGAAAGAGCGGGATTTAAAAGATAAATTATCGAAAATATAGATTCCCGACTCGGGACCACAATTCCGTCATATTCTCTCATCCTTATCCAATCCAACTCATACCCTTTCTCCTTTGGGTAAAATTTTATCTAGACCTTCCCCTCACTTCCTTATAGTTGATTCCCACCTATTGTACAACTATATGCGTTGTCCTTATATGCCCAGCTCTCTTGTATAGGTAGGCTTTTTGTTGGTTCCCCATTAAGAAAATCACCCCCAGGCCAAGACCCACACAAAACACCCCTTCTTCCTTGCTTCCTGTTTCACCGTGGCCGGCCAACACACTCCCGGCCATCTCCTCTCCCGGCCTCCGCCAGAGCACGTGATCACCCTCTTGTTCTCCTATTCTGTTTTCCGAAACCACCCTTCCACCGCCTTTCGTCGTCGTCGGAGTGCTCCCGGTGTAGTCGATTGAAAAATCGAGCTCCCATGGTTTCCTTGAGCAGCAGCTGTGACACGAGCACGCAGGAGCACCCAGGAGGCGTCTTCCTCGTCGTCGTAAACCAGGAGCTGCCGGAGTTGGCGCCGCCACCAGCTTCCCCTCCCCTGGTTCCCTCGCCAAGGTCGGTGTGCTTCGTTTTCGCTTTCTTCCTTGAAATCCATAAAAGAGGGCCTTTTATTCACTCTCCAATCATCCTAGGCCCCCTCGGCGTTGATCCATCTCCAGCAAGCCCCGCCTCCTACGAAGTCCGGCGTGACTCTGACAACGCCCCGACGACGTTTTCCGCTGCGAGAGCTTCCACCTCGGTAAGCTTCGTCCCCTCCCTCCTCTCTGTGCTTTTCTTGTGCCTCTGTCTTGTTTGGGGTCGGGAGGGCGTAAGCGAGTGGTCGGAAAAAGGGCGCTGCCGGCAGGCCTGAATTCTTCCTCCTCCCGTTTTCCGAGCGCTGTCCTGTTCAGAGCTCCGTTCTGCCTGAGGTAGGGGACGGGGAATCAGGGATCTTCTTTCGTGTTGGGTTGGGCCTATTTAATCGGGTCGAAGTCCGGATCCGGATCCCTAATCCGGGTCCCTTTTCCTTCCAGATTTTTAGGCCTCTTCGGCCTCTAGGTTGAGCTGGGCTTGGGCCTAATTGTGTCCGGATCCAAATACCTCAGCCGGATCTCCTTTCCCTTTTATTTGTGTGTTGGGCAGGTCCTCCTATCCGGGTTTGGGGCTGAGTTCTCCTTTTCTTTGGGCCAGGGTGTACTTTGGGCCCTTCTTTGCTTCTGAACTTGACTTGGGGCTTTCTCTTTTGGGTATTGTTTACTGTTATTGTTATTGCTATTTGTTATATATAAATTTAAATGTGTTATATAATTCGTTTATAATAATTCTGAAATTATTGTACCTATTTTAAGTTGTTTTATATTAAATATTATTATTTGGGAAAGATTGTTATATGATTTAGAAATGGTAAAGTAATTTGGTATTACTGTTTTATAAAAATGGGTTATTAAAATAGAATTGTTTTGGTGATTTTAAATATTAGAATTTATTTCTATAAAGGTTTTGAAATGAAATGCCGGAAATTATTTCTATAATATGATTTTGAGAGATTGGTCCTAGGGTTTAAATGTTTAATGTCAAGATTTGGCTAAGTATGACTTTATAGGAATTGTTGATTTTATGGGTTGATTTAACTTGAGATTTAAGAGTTGGAAAGTTTTGGGAAGAATGATTTTGGTTGATATTGAAAGTATCGGAAATGTTTGGAAAATGGTTTTACAATCGATTGATTTTGAGGATGTCGAGAACTTGGGTATCGTGGGTATGAATGATGAACCGATAGCTTATGGAAATGGCTTGATGATAGGTGTTTAATGCTTTTGGATCGCTTTGGACTTTGCATTTGGGCCCTTGCTTGTATTATCTTGCTGTTCTGCATCTTCAGGTAAGTTCCCTAGGGGCTTACTCAGGTTGGACATTCATGCCTATTGTTGCATTTTATGTTAGGTGTTGCATATGCATAAAAGCATGCCATGTAGTATCCTGTTTAGGTTGCACTAATTGAATGAGCATCTGCTTACTTTATGCGTTTGAAACAGAACGGTCGTTATCTGTGATAGTCCTAGAGTCTTTGCTAGAGTCATAGGGTAGCCCAGCCTCATCTGGTACCCTGAGTCAATCGAGTCATGAACTTCCTTATATTATGATATGTCTGCGGGCTTTATTGTGGAGCGGGTTAGGCATGCGTGCCGCCCGATTATGATGGAATGCATTCACGAGCTGGCCAGTCTCCGCCCTATCGGAAGGGGGTGGAGGTAGGAGAGGGATATGCCACTTGGCATTGTCTTGGGCCCTTTACAGTATTTCTGCACATTATTATACCTAGGGGCATGCTAGTGTGTTTGACTTTCGTACTGCATTAGAGCATCTTTATTAGGTATAGCACATACTATGTGGCCTCAGCGAGGACTGCCGGTCCCGCATGAGTGGCTCGATCTGACTCCTTTCCCCGTTCTTCTTTTAAAGGTATTTCTGCAGATCTTGTTTGCTCCATGCTTATGTGACGGGAAACCCTTGGGCGAATCAAAGAAGCTGACTAATATTCTAACTTGGTAAATGATAATCACTCGCTTATTATTTGGTTTTGACCCGACTCTGTCGTGTCATTTGTATCTTAACTTTGCTTCCGCTTTATTTTCGTTTGAATTGGATTTCACAACATAGTCTTAGGACATGTTAAGGGTACCCAACGACCCTACGATACTTTAGGGTTTGAAATCCCTCTTTATTACTGACCATAGAAATGAGTTTGAAACCTCGACCCGTACCTGGATTGCAAGATCCGAACAAGGGCTTTCATCCCTTGAAACGTAACCCGGAAATCATAATTCGGGGCCGTTACAGTTGGGTACCCTTAACCTGTCCTAAGGCTATGTCGCGGAATCCATTTCAAACGAAAAGTAAAGCGGAAGCAAGTAAAGATACAAGTGCCACGGCAGAGCCGGTTAAAACCAAATCATGAGTGGGTAATTACCATTTTACTAAGTTAGGATATTAGCTATATTCTTCGATTCGCCAAAAGGGAACCCCGTCATATAGACATCGAGCACTCAAAATCAGCAGAAAACACCTTAAAAAAAAGAACGGGGAAAGAAGTCAGATCGAGCCACTCATGCGGGACCGGCAGTCCTCGCTGAGGCCACATAGTATGTGCTATACCTAATAAAGATGCTCTAATGCAGTACGGAAGTCAAACACACTAGCATGCTCCTAGTTACAATAATGTGTAAAAATACTGTAAAGGGCCCAAGACAATGCCAAGTGGCATATCCCTCTCCTACCTCCACCCCCTTCCGATAGGGCGGAGACTGGCCAGCTCGTGAATGCATTCCATCATAATCGGGCGGCACGCATGCCTAACCCGCTCCACAATAAAGCCCGCAGGCATATCATAATATAAGGAAGTTCATGACTCGATTGACTCAGGGTACCCGATGAGGCTGGGCTACCCTATGACCCTAGCAAAGACTCTAGGACTATCACAGATAACGGCCGTTCTGTTTCAAACGCAATAAGTAAGCAGATGCTCATTCAATTAGTGCAACCTAAACAGGATACTACATGGCATGCTTTTATGCATATGCAACACCTAACATAAAATGCAACAACAGGCATGAATGTCCAACCTGAGTAAGCCCCCTAGGGAACTTACCTGAAGATGCAGAACAGCAAAATAACGCAAGCAAGGGCCCAAGTGCAAGTCCAAAGCAATCCAAAAGTAATACACACCTATCGTCAAGCCATTTTCAAAAGCTACTGAACCAACATTCACACACGAAACCCAAGTTCTCAACATACTCAAAACCAATCGATAGTAAAACCATTTTCCAAAACCTTTCCGATACGAACAACATCAACCAAAATCATTCTTTCAACCCAAACCATTGATAAAACATACCAATAATATCTCCAACTCATTTCTCAAACTCGTAAATCTCAATTTAAGTCAACTCATATTCAAAATAATTTCTCAAATCATACTTGTCCAAAGATTGCACAAGAAAGGGAAGAAGAAGAAGAAGCTCACCGCAGATCGAGGAAGCTTCGCCGGAAAACGTCCACGGGGAATTCGACTCCGAAGACGATGGGAACCTCCTTGTTCTTGGCCTAGGGAGAGAATAGAAGGCTTAAAGCTGCGAATTTGCATCGATTTAGAGCGAAAGGGGAGGAGAAGAGAGTACCGCGGTTCTGGACGGAAATCAGGGGAGAAGGTATCGCCGGCGGCGATTCAAGCAGCTCCGGGGTGCTTGGCTCGGCGTCGATGAATCCGTGGAGGAGGAGAGTGTGGAGGCTTGGACTCATTAGAGGGGAGGAGGCGGACCTGGGTGGTCATTTTCGGAATGAACAGGGGAGCAGGGCTTCTCGGCAACACAGGGGTGGTGCACTGGGCGATTTCGGCGACAAGGGAAACAGGAAGAACGGTTCTGGTGATGTCCGGGATGGTGGTGTTTGGAGATGCTGGACATTTGTTTCTTTGAAAATTGAAAGGAAGGGAGCTCGAAGGATGAAGGAGCGGCCATGGGAGCTTCTGTCCATTTCTTCTCCAGATCTGGAATAAGAGGGGAAAAGAGAGCGAGGGAGATGGGAATGGTGTGAGAATAAAAGTGAAAGTTGGGTTTTGGTGAATGTGGAATTTGACAAGAGTAGAGGGGACCAATATGCTGCTAAGCATCAAAGAAATGCAGAGGGATCTTCCTTACCTCACGGGTATGAGAACAAGAGAGGGAGATAGGTTTAGAATAGGATTTTACCCAAAGGAAGAGGAATGAGTTGTTGTGTGTACAGCTTGGTCAAACGGCAAAGAGAAAGGGGGTCTTTCTTACCCATTTCAGGTTAAGACAAGAAAGCTACTAGCCTACTACTGCTGCTCAAAAAGAGGAAGAAATGAGACACACAAAATGGTACCAAAAACTATATTTGAAATACCTGATAATAAAATGCGGAACCCTCTCTCTCTCAACCTTATCCCAACTCGAAATTTCAAATCGAATTTCCAAACTCGAATTAATTAATTCGATAAAATCTCGCTCATATTCCAAAATCTCAAGTCAAAGTAGCGGAATAGAAATCCGTCGGAAAAATCCGTTAAAATCATGTCGGAATTCATTTTAAGAGATTTTAAATAACCTGATTTAAATTCAATTTTTTTTTTCGAAAATTAGGATTTAAAATCCGGGCCTTTACATCATCCACCTCTAAAAACAAGTCTCGTCCCCGAGACTAAAACAAAAACAAAGTATGGGATGAAGTTTGAAATTGATGAGTCCTAGGACCATGTCCAAGAACCTTGTAATCATCTCGGTTGCGTCTTCCGGGATTCTCACAACATTCTAGTCACAGTCGTGACACCTCCAATTGGCCTTGACAAGTATGCGATAAGCGCCCCTATCACATACTCGCTTCGACTTTTCAGAAGTACCACAACTCTCTACAATATCATCTCTAGGTCTTAGCAAGCACCCTACAAGCGCCCTCATAAAATGCTTGTATCCACTTCGTGAAGTATCATAGAGTTGCCCGGGTTTGAAATGTTTCTAAAGGGATTCTGCAATTTGAAGATAAAATTTAGCCTCAAAATCGTTGAAATTCTCGGTATCGTTTATTCTTGAAAATTCCAAGTAATTCCTTTTCAACCGCTCAAAATCTTCAAATAAGACGTTTAACCAAGCAACTTTACACCAAAATAAGTTAAATCATTTCGATCAAATTTCGTCAAAATCCTCCAAAACCAAATCAGTTTTCCGCATAAAAATCAATCAAATTCAGAAGTCAGGAGGTGGAATCATCCACCTCTAAGGGCTAATCCCATATTCTCTTCCTAGTTTCCAAAATCAAATCAATCTATCCGTCTCAATTCAAACAAGATTCACAAGCCATAAGCAATGCATAACCACATAACCAATCGATCCTCAATGAGTACATCATACGACAAGTCTCAAACATATGCCAACACACTGCCACAAGGTCACATCAACATCTCTATATCATACTGAAAGCATCACAAGTGCATAGTCGAATTCTCATAACATATCACGCAAGCACACATGTCGGGAGATCAATGGGTTAGGCGTCATGGAGTTAGTACGTCAGTACACCTCAAATCTCACGATCGCATATCAACATCGTAATACAAGTAGAACCAGTCATAACAGGGGATTTTCACTTAATGAACACATAACTCACCAAATCATCTTACCAACTTATCCTAATTCTATTCCACATTGTCATAACAGATTTAGCATGTCAATTCAAACATTAACAGGGTAAAGGTAATCATAGCAGAATCTCATCATAAGGTCAACAGACTAATACTAATTGTCAACACATTAACACACAAGGCCATGCCATTTAAGCTTCAGCAAAAGGAAAGATTCTAACCATATACCAAGCATCAAATGCTAACATACTCAAAACATCATTTCAACTCCTTACAATACCATATAACGATCATTTAGTCATCAGACACCATTATCTCATATATAAATATTATATTCATGCTCCAAGTCATATTCATCATTTAACATATCAATAATCATGCTCTCCAACCATATAATACAACGTCATGTTTACTACATATATCATATTACAGCACGTCCTAACATGCTTCTAAAACCACATAACAGGATAGCAAAGCAGTGGTATATCATGGTAACACTTGTCACTACCAATTAGATTTTAATATTGCATATCAACATGTACTTCCATATCGGGTTCATCATGGTCGTTATCTAACATCATGTTAGTAAGTTTTAACAAGTCGCATAATCAAGAAAGTCTGCACATCATACCAGTCAAAATAAAACACAATCCCCACTAGCCCATCTCCACTCTCAAGCCTAGACCAATCCTCTTCTAGACTCGCTAACGTCAACTCAGACAAAAAATTCCCCAAAGAATCGCAATTCATCTCGATGCTCAAATCTCGCCCCTCCTTCCGCCAAGCACTACCACACCATCCACCTCTAAGAATCCAACTCCTATCTCTAACTTCACACCCAAGTACCCTCTAATACCATGTCCTCAATATTCACGAGTCATTCCTTACACTCTTCGCACTACCCAAAGCATTACCAGCATCACCTAGAAGCTCATCAGAACCACCAACATTGCCTACTATAAATCCCAAAGCTCACTCAGTCTTACCTAGGCCAACCTCCTTCTCTCGTGACTCACCTCCTAATACCATCGATCATCCCAACCACCCAAAATTCTTTCACGACTCTCCAACCACGCTACCAAATGACCTCACTCACAGGTTTAAGGAATAAGCAATCATGAAAATCATCAAACATAAGGTCTACATCATATCCACTAGCATTCATAAACATACCATAACGGGTTCAACAAGTCTCAGTTTACCATCATGCTCAATAACCATCGCAAACATCATATAGGAACATAATCAAGTCAAGCTAACATGTTACATTATAACCTTATCAGATACGATTCAGGCTTCTTAGCATATGTAGTTCACATCTTACAAGCAAAGAAATTCAAATCATGCTTAGCAACTCAACGTAGCAACAAGGCAAGACATCATGGTACATGAGATCTATAAGTCATGAAATCATATCGACATAGACAATAGGCGGTCAGGCAACAATCATCATCAGGTCAGTACATCAACACGTAAATCTCATTGCTAGGTCAGTGCAATATTGTCGTCAACAATTTCAAAGGGGTTAGCAATTCGAACGGAGAGCACTCCCGCTTGCAAGTCATATCGTACACAGTAACCGTAATTCTCGATGTGTGCCCGTTTCGCCGACATCATAGATCCTGAGGCCCATGGGTTATGGGCCCACGATTCCGCTGCACTGCTCTATCGCTATCTAACTTTTCGTTCCCTCTTCCATGCGGTCGCTCTCCCAATGTATCGCGCATGACTCCAAGTTAGCAAAGATAGGGGAGTGACAAGAGCGGACAACCCAATGTTCCTTTCGGAACCAAACATAGACCAAGGCTAAGAACGACAAGACTAAATATAAGAATTCGACCCGGGAATAGCAACGATGCCCTTATGAAAGTCTATTAGGTTATAATCGCGATAAGTAACATAAATTCATCATGGAGCATATCAATTACAATAACCCACACTAACATGTACCTATCTCGAGGAGAATAACATGCGTCTTCATTCCAAAAGGCACAATCAAGTCCTACATTGATGCATGTGAGACAAGCTAACAGTTTATTATTCCATGAAAGCAGAGATGCCTACTAATTTCAAGCAAATTATGCGGAGCTGGTAATGGTCATGCGGGGTTCAAAGTCATGCGGTATTTAATGAGGATGATAAATATCATGTATATGAACACTGCACGAGCATGGTACACACATCAACAATTGAATTCAAACATAGCATGACGAGGTATATCATAGCAAATAGATTAAGCATCACACGAGAACATATAAGAGCATCATAGTAACTATCTCATCTTAACACACTGGTCATATAATAGGTCAAGCATGACACGTAATCATACGACGAGATACGTTTAGAAAGCAAATGTCCTACATGATACTAGCAACACATGATGTGATACAAGCACAGTCAAGAGTCATTAAAAAGGGGTTAACAGGATGTTCACGAAACATAAGGAATCATCAAAAGTAACAAGAAGGACATCATGGGCAACAGATTATAATCACGCTAAGAACGAACCATCATATGACACATATAAATGTACAATAGTTTATCACATTATAGAACAGGTACAACATGTAATCATTTAGCGAGTCATATTGGAAATCATAAGCCCTACAGGACACTACTGGCATATATCGAACACGAGCACAATCAAGGTAATTAGACCAAATTCATCCTAACATTCATGTGTTATGCGTATGTAAAATCATGGTATAGCGTGGTGTGTGATCATGCGATGTGCCAAGTCTTACATTCATGCAAGTGCGAGATGATAATAGGGAATCACTACCAAGAGGTAACATGTAAGCATGCCAAGATAACCATCACGAAAAGCAAGTCGCTCATCGAATTCAACATCAGTCTATTCATGAGTAAAACACCTAAGAAGATATGAAAAAGGAGAATCACACTATCAGGGACCTAGCTCAAGAGAAAATCAGCAACAACGTAGGCAAGATACAAGTTCGCACAAGTCACAACTGAGGATCCTACATGATGCTAAAAGCTCAATATAACGTACGATACATGCATGCAACTAATCATGACGACGTGTAAGAAATCAATCAATCATATTCCACGATATAGAAGCATGAGAAAAGTTAAATGATGCATAATACGAGTCTAAGTAATGGGCAATATGATTAGAATACGGGGCATGAGTGCAGATCAACACAGACTGGGATAAAACATGCATTTTCCAAGACTCATTTACACCAACATAATCCCAATTCAGTGCAAGTATCACACAACAGTATAAATTGCAGAGTAAGCAACAATAATTAACCTGATGTATTCATAACAACCGAGCATGCTATTGATTCTTGTCACAAAAGGGATAATAGGCATTGACGTACACGTCATCATCCAACTTGCTAAGATGATCATCCATCAACATTCATACAAAGAGGAATTGATCACACTATCATGAACCTAATTCAAGAGGAGATAACAATCATGTAGGTTCATATCATGTGGTTCATGCTTCCAATCGATCATACGGTCAACAAGCCAGGTGAACATGCTATAACAACAAACAATCATGATATAGGCAAGACACAGCACGAGACTTGAGTAAGGTAACTAACACAAAATGAACTTAAACAATAAAACCATGACAGAAGGCAAAGAATAACATGAGAAGCTTCTTACTGATGATCATTGGTAAGGTACATGCGGGGATTATAAAATCATGTCATGCAATTCAGAGAGAGTCACCATTACAACCGAACAGAGATCCCTAAGGGCAACCATTGACTTTTCCCGACTGACTTATCACCCCTCTTTCTCGTGTGACTCTAGTATGACTCTTTGTGGTAAGAAAACACTGGTTGATCATCATAAGAATCATGAAAGACAGCCCCATGACACCTTACTTTTGACTCAAAATGCCATCAAGAACCACCTTTCAATACTCACGCAGACAACCTTCATACCCATACATGATTCCGACACAATTTGTCTACCAACCCGATTCCCCGTGGAAGACACTGACGTACGGGAAAAAGACTCGATAGAACCATCGAAGGGTTAACAAACATAGTGGAAGGGGCTGTTTCACACAAGATGTGTTTGACCATACAAAACAAGGGTACTCCTACTATCCCATTTACACAGATCAGTCAATACACATTTAATTGTTAGGCATACCAATCAGACTTTAGCATATTAAGCACTCAGCATAGAATCAGTCAATAACACTCATAATGATCTCCTTAGAGCCTCCCAACCCATCTGTAAAGAACAAGCTGATATTTTGCCTACCGTTCCCAACTACACCCAATAGGGGTTGTCTAGCGCCTTTACTACCCACTCGCGTCCCCGTTTGGTCGGTTTTCCTCTTTTATTACAAGTCAAGTTCATTACTTAGTCCAATTTTGGTTAGGCATCTTAAGTTCATTTTGCCCTTCTTAAAATCCTTTCAAATCCTTTGAAATTCATGGGCAGTTTTCCAAAACATACACTCGACCCTTGCGTACCCAAATTGCACAACCTCAGCTCTGATACCATCTTTGTAACGGCCCAGAATTATGATTTCCAGGTTACGTTTCAAGGGATGAAACCCCTTGTTCGGATCTTGCAATCCAGGTACGGGTCGAGGTTTCAAACTCATTTTTCAGATTAGTATAAAGAGGGATTTCAAACCCTAAAAACCTCGAAGGGCCGTTGGGTACCCTTAACCTGTCCTAAGGCTATGTCGCGGAATCCATTTCAAACGAAAAGTAAAGCGGAAGCAAGTAAAGAAACAAGTGCCACGGCAGAGCCGGTTAAAACCAAATCATGAGTGGGTAATTACCATTTTACTAAGTTAGGATATTAGCTAGATTCTTCGATTCGCCAAAAGGGAACCCCGTCATATAGACATCGAGCACTCAAAATCTGCAGAAAACACCTTAAAAAAAAGAACGGAGAAAGGAGTCAGATCGAGCCACTCATGCGGGACCGGCAGTCCTCGCTGAGGCCACATAGTATGTGCTATACCTAATAAAGATGCTCTAATGCAGTACGGAAGTCAAACACACTAGCATGCTCCTAGTTACAATAATGTGTAAAAATACTGTAAAGGGCCCAAGACAATGCCAAGTGGCATATCCCTCTCCTACCTCCACCCCCTTCCGATAGGGCGGAGACTGGCCAACTCGTGAATGCATTCCATCATAATCGGGCGGCACGCATGCCTAACCCGCTCCACAATAAAGCCCGCAGGCATATCATAATATAAGGAAGTTCATGACTCGATTGACTCAGGGTACCCGATGAGGCTGGGCTACCCTATGACCCTAGCAAAGACTCTAGGACTATCACAGATAACGGCCGTTCTGTTTCAAACGCAATAAGTAAGCAGATGCTCATTCAATTAGTGCAACCTAAACAGGATACTACATGGCATGCTTTTATGCATATGCAACACCTAACATAAAATGCAACAACAGGCATGAATGTCCAACCTGAGTAAGCCCCCTAGGGAACTTACCTGAAGATGCAGAACAGCAAAATAACGCAAGCAAGGGCCCAAGTGCAAGTCCAAAGTAATCCAAAAGTAATACACACCTATCGTCAAGCCATTTTCATAAGCTACTGAACCAACATTCACACACGAAACCCAAGTTCTCAACATACTCAAAACCAATCGATAGTAAAACCATTTTCCAAAACCTTTCCGATACGATCAACATCAACCAAAATCATTCTTTCAACCAAAACCATTGATAAAACATACCAATAATATCTCCAACTCATTTCTCAAACTCTTAAATCTCAATTTAAGTCAACTCATATTCAAAATAATTTCTCAAATCATACTTGTCCAAATCAAGAGGAAGTATCAAATTTTCTAAGTCAACCCAATATCTTATTTTATCAAAATATTCCGGCAATTTGGATTTCAAACAATAAATCATTTAAGAGATATTTATGAGACTTGAAGACCTTTTTAAATAATCTATCATTAATAAATATAAATCTCATGAACATCAACTATTTTTATTAAATATTTCTAACATTTAATCATTAAATAAAGGTATGATTAATACATAACAATTAAATCAGAATAATTAAATAAATAATAATCGGATAACCAAGAATCCATAAAACAATAAAACAATTATCCCAATAAAACAACCCCAAAATTCTGAAAGAAGAAAAGGCCCAAACCAATAGCTTAGCCCAACCCGAAATCTTAAAACCGGATCCCCTAACCCAGAACCCGGACCAACAGAAAGGAGAGGAGAGACCCGGCCCGAAGTCATACCCGGATCCAAAAGATAAGGGAAATCGGGTCCCATTTCATCCCAAAGCTGAAGACCCAACACTCTAAATGATATAACCCGGGTAGAGAAATCCGGGTCAGGCCCAAAACCGAGCCCAACAGAGAAAGAAAAGAAGGGCATCGGCTTCAACCTCCAGGACAGAACACGGACGACGGAGACATTGAAACGGAGGGAAGAAGGGAGCAGGTCCCCGGCGGCGTCCATCTTCCCGACCTCCACTCTCCCACCCCGACCGACAGGTAAATCCGACATTCAGAAGCAAAGATTGCACAAGAAAGGGAAGAAGAAGAAGAAGCTCACCGCAGATCGAGGAAGCTTCGCCGGAAAACGTCCATGGGGGATTCGACTCCGAAGACGATGGGAACCTCCTTGTTCTTGGCCTAGGGAGAGAGTAGAAGGCTTAAAGCTGCGAATTTGCATCGATTTAGAGCGAAAGGGGAGGAGAAGAGAGTACCGCGGTTCTGGACGGAAATCAGGGGAGAAGGTATCGCCGGCGGCGATTCGGGCAGCTCCGGGGTGCTTGGCTCAGCGTTGACGAATCCGTGGAGAAGGAGAGTGTGGAGGCTTGGACTCATTAGAGGGGAGGAGGCGCTATCGACAAGATCTGGTCGATATCGAGTAAAACATCAAGTCGATTTTCATGTCTGGAGCCGAGATCGGCAAAGATGAGCTGAAACCGAGCAAGCCTTACTCGATGTCGAGGAATTCTCATCGATATCGAGGACAACCCAAGTCGACATGTGTCCTGAAGGCCAACATCGAGCTGCTGAGCACAAGACGAGAAACTGCTACTCGATGTCGAGGAATCCTAGTCGATGTCGAAGAAGTCCCGGAAGCCGACGCCGAGCAGTCCGGGATTCTTGTTAAGTTTCTATCCCGAAGCGAATGGTGATCTTTTCGAGATGAAATTCTATCCACATCTATCAAGAGCTACCAAGTCAAGGGAGAAGATATTCTATCCACATTAGATATAATCCTAGATTTAATTACTTATTCCATTATTTTATCTTAAGTAAGTAGATATAGATATACATAGACTTTCTTACCTTGATTAGCAAGGATTGGAAGGCTATAAATAAGGTCTTAGGGGCTGATTTCTAAGCATTCAATTTCAGAGAGAACAAGTAAGTTGTTACATAGAAAGAGTAGAAGAGAAAGCTTGTGGCGAGAGAAGTTGGAAAGGCGAGAGCGGATTTGGCTTCGATTGGTTGTAAGTTCTCTTTAGTTTATTTAATGCAATTTATTTTCCTGAAATTATTGATGTCTTTCTTGATAATGAAGAGCGAGTAGTCCACCCACTTCTAGGGTCGGGGGAGCCCGACGGTAGCCATGTGAGATGATGCGGTAAAGGTTTGATCTTTTTATGCAATTCGTCTTCTATCCCTACGAGCATGATTCTTTTGCGAAAGTTGAAGGTGATCCTTTTTTGTGTTATTGAAGCGAATGTGATCTTAATACAACTTGGGTTAATTATGTGAAAAGGGTTAGTAACAATTAGGGTTTATGCGAAAGCCTCTATATTCCTATTTGTTAATAACGAAAGTTATTTGACGAAAAGCATGATCTTTTATGCCTTTATGTGTTATTTTACATGGTTATCGTTGTGGTGTTGATACCCTGGCCTTGAAAGTCTTTAGTTTATTGAATTTATTTCGTTGAAAATCTGCGTTCTACGTTCAAAAAGTTGCACTTTTTAAAGTTTCTGTTGTTTGTCGATTCCGAACAGGTTTTAGTCGATATCGAGTAGTGTTTACTCGATATCGAGGAAAGTTTTACTCGACATCGGTCTCTTCTACTGGTCTTCGTTTCTGTTGTCGATTTCTGTTTCTGGTGTCGATTAGCTTTAGTCGATATCGAGGTCTTTTAGTCGATATCGAGTAGTTCTGTTGCTTTGCTTTATTTTCCGCTTTTATTTGTTATTTCTGTCTTTTTGTTTGCTCTTCTGTCTGTGAGATTTACAGCTACTTGAGATCCGCTGACGTGCTTCCTCAAGGATCGATCCTGACTTCCCGCTGCTACATCAGGAGGAGGTCTTGTAATTATTTGCGTGGGCACGAATCTGGTTTGATCTATTTCATTATATTTTAAACTTGATTTTCTCCTACTAACAAATTGGCGCCATTGCCGGGGAAGCAATCATTCGCGTCTTTAGTCGTTAAATCTCACTTTTGCTTTGAGGTACTTTGCAGGTATATGCGTCGTTCTGGTCAAACACCTGAGTTTGACGCCTTAGACAATCCGGAACGCCTTATACACATCCAAGCCAAATTGAAAAGAGCCATGGCTGCCGCAGAAACACAAGAACAGCTGATTGAGAGGCTTCAGAGGGAACTAGCCGCCAAGGATACTGCTCTCACCACTGAGAGAGCACGCACTACATAGGAAGTTGCGCGAAGGAGGCAATTGGAAGATGAGCTTGCCTAATACCCTACCACTGCAGAGGATTACATGCATCTGACTCTCGTTCTGCCTGAATCGGCTATTCTAATCCCTGAGAATAACTATGAAATTCGCACTCCTTTCTTAATAGAAATTAAACATAATGCTTTTCATGGTCGATTTAATGAATGCCCTCTTCAACATATTACCAATTTTACTGATATGTGTCGTACTCTTGCTGAAGGTACCACCTTGGAATATATCTTGATGAAGGCTTTTCGTTGGTCTCTAGCGGGTCCAGCATTGAAGTGGCTTGAGGGTCTTCGTCCACGATCACTCACAACATGGGATCAAGTAAAGCAGGAATTTCTCAATAAATTCTTTCCTCCTGCCAAGACAGCGCTCCTTCTCCAAAAGATTACATCTTTCAAACAGCAGCCTGGAGAGCTGCTAGCAAAGGCATAGGAACGCTATGAGGATCTACTGCGATCCTGCCCTACACATGGACAACAACCTTGCGTCGTTCAGGAGATCTTCTTCAATTCCCTTGACCTGGCTGCTAAGGATAGGATCATCACGTATACTCATTATGAGTATCTAACAATGCCGCCAGCTGACACATGGGCTGCCCTCGACAAGTTGACCAATTACGACAACAACTATGGGACTCCAATCAACTATGAGGAGAATACCTATGCTAGGCCATCCCCATCCATGCCCCTCTATGAGCCCGCTAAGGAGATCGACCCAGATGTCAAGGAGCAGTACTACAGAGATCAAAATAGCAAGCTCCTCAAGCAAGTAAAGTATCATTCTGTCAACCAGCCCTGCATCGAATGCGGATCACAGCGGCACACCACTATTTAGTGCCCACACACAGAGCAAGTCAGGCTGGCAGAACACCATGAAGAGGTAGGTTACGTAGGGGGTCCCACTCGCTATATGGGGGACCAAAGGTTTCAGCAACCAGAATGGAACCAAGGTGCCCCTAGGAACCCCCCGCCATACAGAGCTCCAGGACATCCGGAAAGAGACCAGAAAAGGGATGATCTACAGACCATCCTAGAGGAAATGCGAAGGAACCATTCAGATACCAAGCAGTCCTTCAACTCCGTCTACACTCAGATTCAGGGAGTCAACTCTAGGCTTGAGGAGATTGATATATGGCAGAAATCAATGGAAACACAGATTGGCCAGCTAGCAACAGGCGTCCCCAGACAGTCAGGAACGCTCCCTGGATCTTCAGAACCAAATCCCAAGGGGAAGACAGGACAAATCGCAGCTGTAAAACTCAGGAGCGGGCACTAACTACGCGAGCCAGAGGTCGGAAAGCAGCAGGACAATGCAGAACAACAACTCGATATCGACAAACATCAAGTCGATGTCGACCAAACCCTGGTCGATATCGAGGAAGGCCAACTCGATGTCGAGGATAAATTGAACCACCCTTCGTTTGCACAGCACAACAACTCGACATCGAGAAAAGTAGTCGATATCGAGGAGAAACAAGCCGACGTCGAGAAAGCTGCAACACCTCCGACATCTGTTCTGACTCCGAACTAGAAAAAGAAGCTGCCCTTCCCAACAAAATCTCCAAAGGATCCAGCAGAGAAGAAGTTTCAGCGCTTCATCAAGATGCTTCAAAGGCTCAATGTCCCAATACCTTTCACAGAAGCTCTCAATGAAATGTCATCCTACGTCAAATTCCTCAAGGATATTCTAAGCAAGAAGCGGTCAATAGCGGAGATTACAGAGGAGTGCAGCCAGATGGACGTTCTTGAGAAAAGGCCAGATCCAAGTAAGTTTGCTATAACCATTGGATTTGGTCAATACAAATTTAATGCATTATGTGATCTTGGAGCTAGTGTGAGTATAATGCCTTTAACAATATGGTCCAAGATTAAGATAGGTGCCCTAGAGCCTGTAGATGCCAAGCTTTATATGACAAACAATACGGTGGTCATCCCAACAGGCATGGTGGACAATGTGACAGTGCAAGTAGGTAAGTTCTTTGTCCCTGCTAATTTTCTAGTTATTGATATGGCGAAGGACCCTACTTGTCCAATTATTCTAGGAAGGCCCTTCTTGGCGACGGTGGATGCCAACATAAGCGTAAGGAAGGGAGTACTCACTTTCAACATCAGCGATGAGGTAATTGAGTATTCTTTTAATAAAACTGGAAGACACACAGGTCCCTTGGAAGAGGTAAAATCTACATCAACTGGTTACATTTTAGAGGGATATAGAAGCCAAGGTGGAGAAGATCATGGCCATCCTGAACGACGACGCAGATGATCTACTCGACATCGACCAAGGTAAGTCGACGTCGACTAATTATTTCTCGGATGCCTTGACAGGATGCAAGTATGGGGTCGAAGTCACCCAGAATTCCTCGACATCGAAGAATTTGGTCGACATCGACCAAAAGCAGAACCTTCCACCAGCAGCAGCTTTGTCAAGCAGCCAACCCGAAGCCGAGATTTACTCGACATCGACCAACTTGGTCGACATCGAGCAAATATCTACTGCCTCGACTTTGCCTTCATCGACGAGCAATCCACTGGAAGCCGGGACTAACTCCTCGATATCGACCAAATTGGTCGATGTCGACCAAGTACTGCCGCCCTCGACTCCAGCATCCTCGAGCAGCAACCCACCAGAAGCAGAGAGTTCCTCGATGTCGAGTAAAACTGCTCGATATCGAGTAGACTCTGAGGCCCCTGAATCTGATTCTGCGAAGGTAAGCCAAGGTGTGGATCTTTCTTCTCCTATTTCCATTAAAGATTTATTTATACATGGGAGAGGTTTGCCTTGGTATGTGCGATTATGTAGGATTTCCAATGATGAGCCTAAGGAGTATGAAGTTGGAGACAAGCTCTATGTTTCCAAATCAAAGGATCATTGGTTTCCCAACAAATTCAACAAGAAAAAGATGGGGCCTTTCGTGGTGAACAAGATCCATCCAGGTGGACTACAACTGATGGACAAGAATGGAGTCTTATTTGAAGCCCAGGATACATGGGCCCTGCAAATGCCACCTTGAGCTTAATGGAGAAACTCGGCCTAGCGGCTATAAAATCTAGAGCTTGTAAATAGACATTTATTTTTAGGACTTTTGGACATTGTTGCTTTTGTTTTTGATTTTGAACTTTTAGTTTTTCTATTGTGGGTATATGTCTTCTACATTTTTCAGGTCCATGTGGATAGAAGCAAGCTAAATCGAACTCGGCCCAGGCATTTTCACTCGATATTATGAAGCCCTGCACACCTGTCTAGTGAGTTTTTTTCTTTACCCTTGTTTTTATACAGTGAGGACACTGTAATATTTAAGTATGGGGTGGGGGAAGGGCTTACTTTGTGCATATTTCACATATTTGACATTATGCGTGCATATTTAGAGTTTAATTCTTGAATTGCTTATACATGGCTATATACTTTGGAATTCATATTTGATATCTATGTGCTTACATGCATGTTTTCCAAAGTTTTGAAAAAATTACCCCCATTGAAAATTTTTGAATAATGTCATGGAAGTTAAACTGAACTCGACGATGCAAAATTGGATTCATTAGAGATATAGCATGAAATTGCCTAGTAAAGGGAAGTCACAATGAAGTGCATATTTTCTATGAAAACCATGAAAGGAGGTAAAATTTGATATTGCTTTTGACATGTTGCATGATAAGAGGACGGAGGACTTTATATTTCCATATATGCTCATATTGTTATATCCTAGCCTTACCTATGCTTATATGCATCACAAAAAGCCATATTTAGCCTTATTTTCATATTTTGCTCCACATGTTCTAAATATTGCCCATTCTTTACCTTATTTCCTATCCGGGGATTATGTTGAGAATGATGTTACATTATGGAGATGTTATATGGTTGTTGTGTTTATCATTATTTGAGTTTGGCGGAATTGTTTGAAATATATGGAAAATTTAATGAGTGAAAGAAAATCCGATCACCTCAGGAGATAAAGGTAGATCGACCCTACTTACTGAGATAATAGTTCAGTGAGATGGGACACACAAGGTGAGGAGTCCAAAGCACTAAGTATCCGGGGCCATTCAGGACACCCATGTTTACGACTCGCGAGAAGGCAGTGCTGAGGTTAGAGAGGTAAAAGCATTATTAAAGGTGAGAAATCTTATGAAGAAGGGATGTGGTAAAGAATGTTTGGAAATACTCCATTTGCCCGGTTTATTAGCACCACATTGCCAAATGAAGCTGGGAGCTGGAGCTGGAGCAGGTTATCGAGTTGGCTACACATCGAGTACGAGACACTAGACATCGACAAATGAAGCTGGGAGCTGGAGCAGGTTAGTCGATATTGACAAGATCTGGTCGATATCGAGTAAAAAACCAAGTCGATTTTCATGTCTGGAGCCGAGATCGACGAAGATGAGCTGAAATCGAGCAAGCCTTACTCGATGTCGAGGAATTCTCATCGATATCGAGGACCACCCAAGTCGACATCGAGCTGCTGAGCACAAGACGAGAAACTGCTACTCGATGTCGAGGAATCCTAGTCGATGTCGAGGAAGTCCCGGAAGCCGACGCCGAACAGTTCGAGATTCTTGTTAAGTTTCTATCCCGAAGCGAATGGTGATCTTTTCGAGATGAAATTCTATCCACATCTATCAAGAGCTATCAAGTCGAGGGAGAAGATATTCTATCCACATTAGATATAATCCTAGATTTAATTACTTATTCTATTATTTTATCTTAAGTAAGTAGATATAAATATACATAGACTTTCTTACCTTGATTAGCAAGGATTGGAAGGCTATAAATAAGGCCTTAGGGGCTAATTTCTAAGCATTCAATTTCAGAGAGAACAAGTAAGTAGTTACATATAGAGAGTAGAGGAGAGAGCTTGTGGCGAGAGAAGATGGAAAGGCGAGAGAGGATTTGGCTTCGATTGGTTGTAAGTTCTCTTTAGTTTATTTAATGCAATTTATTTTCCTGAAATTATTGATGTCTTTCTTGATAATGAAGAGCAAGTAGTCCACCCACTTCTAGGGTCGGGGTGAGCCCGACGGTAGCCATGTGAGATGATGCGGTAAAGGTTTGATCTTTTTATGCAATTCGTCTTCTATCCCTACGAGCATGATTCTTTTGCGAAAGTTGAAGGTGATCCTTGTTTGTGTTATTTAAGCGAAAGTGATCTTAATAGAACTTGGGTTAATTATGTGAAAAGGGTTAGTAACAATTAGGATTTATGCGAAAGCCTCTATATTCCTATTTGTTAATAACGAAAGTTATTTGACGAAAAGCATGATCTTTTATGCCTTTATGTGTTATTTTACATGGTTATCGTTGTGGTGTTGATACCCTGGCCTTGGAAGTCTTTAGTTTGTTGAATTTGTTTTGTTGAAAATCTGCGTTCTGCGTTCGAAAAGTTGCACTTTTTAAAGTTTCTGTTGTTTATCGATTCCAAATAGGTTTTAGTCGATATCGAGTATTGTTTACTCGATATCGAGGAAAGTTTTACTCGACATCGGTCTCTTCTGCTGGTCTTTATTTCTGTTGTCGATTTCTATTGTCGATTTCTGTTTCTGGTGTCGATTAGCTTTAGTCTATATCGAGGTTTTTTAGTCGATATTGAGTAGTTCTGTTGCTTTGCATTATTTTCCGCTTTTATTTTTTATTTCTATCTTTTTGTTTTCTCTTCTGTCTGTGAGATTTACAGCTACCTGAGATCCGTTGACGTGCTTCCTCGAGGATCGATCCTGACTTTCCACTGCTACATCAGGAGGAGGTCTTGTAATTATTTGCGTGGGCACGAATCTGGTTTGATCTATTTCATTATATTTTAAACTTGATTTCCTCCTACTAACACTTGGACATTTCATTAATGATTGTTGCAAAAAGAAAAAGGATGATGAAAATAAGAAAAAAAAACAAGGAAAATGCTGCTATGCTTGGTTCTAAAAGTTATTACCCCCATAAATTACTTGTTTGTTCTTCACATGCTTCTAATGATTCTTGGATTTTAGATTCAGGATGTACCATTCACTCAACATGTGACAAGTCTATGTTCAAGACTTTGGATGCGTTTGATGTTAGTGAAGTTCTCGTAGGTGATGACACATCATTGAAGATCAAAAGTATAGGTAATGTGGCTCTAAAGATGTTTGATGGGAAGGTAAGTGTTCTCCAGCAGGTCAGGTGGGTTCCTGACATCAGGAGACATTTATTGTCTGAATCTTTATTGGATGATCAACATTATGACATTAGGACTCACAATAGTATTAAGGAAGTCTCTAAAAATGGGACTACACTGATAAGAAATGTCAAGAAAAGAGGGTTATACCGTGGGTACTCCTGAACTGAACTTCACATCTGTGAGTCTTAATGTCACAATGGATTCTACTATGTATTGGTACACCAGACTTGGTCATATTGGTATTCAAGGTCTAAATAATATGTATAAACTTGGCATGATTTCTGTTAAACCTGCTAGCTTAAGTTTCTGTGAAGATTGCATTTATGTTAAAAAGCCTAAGCATGCTTTCCCTAAATACACCTATGTTGCTAAAGAACCTCTTGCATATGTTCACTCTGATTTGTAGGGAACTTCCCAAGTTAATAAAGTAGGTGGTAGGAGGTATTTCATTTATTTCTTGGATCACTATTCTAGAAATGTTTGGATTTACCTGCTTAGATCTAATGATGAAGCTTTTGGTAGTTTTAAAAAATGGAAACTGCTTGTTGAGCATGACTTTGACCATAAGCTAAGTGTTTAAGAACATATAATCGCATTGAATTATGTAATTATGTTTTTTATGATTTCTACAAGCAATTTGGCATTAAGAGGTACCTCACTGTTCCAGGCACACCTCAACAAAATGGCAGAGCTAAGAGGATGAACAGAACCTTGCTTGAAAAAGCAAGGTGCATGCTCATTAGTGCTGGGATGAAGCCTTCCCTATCGGGAGAGGGTGTAACCACTGCAACTTACCTCATAAATAGGTCCCCATCTTCTGTGCTTGAGTTTAAAGCTCCATAAGAGATGTGAACATGGAGAAACTAATCACTTCAAGAAATGCAACCTTCAATGAGGTGGACTTTCATTTTAAAAACATTCTGGCAAGTTCTTCTGAGTTTGCAGGTACAGAACAAGAAGCAGCAATACCATCCTCTTTCTTCTTACCACATGAAGGTGAGTCACTTGAAGATGAGGATGATGAAGAAAATGGTCCAGGCTTCCCTCTAGAACCACCACATGATAGTTTGCCCCAGGATGGCCATGCAGAAGAAGAACTACAAGGGCATTCAGGTCATCAAAATGACCACAATGAACATCCTGATGCAGCAATACCCCCATCAATCTGATGGGGAAGTAAGCTCCTCTTCCTCCCTATTTAACTCTCAGTCTGGAGAGTCCTCTGTTCAAATTGATGTTGTGAACTCTGAAAATATGTTACATGATTACCAATTAACAATAGATAGGGAACCTAGGGTTATTAAACCCAATAGGTGGTATATCAACTTGGCCGAGTTAAAAGATGTTGATCTTGTGAAGTTTGCTTTTATTGCTGCTGAGATTGTGAGATCATATACTCTTGAAACCTTTGACCAAGCTATAAAATGCACTAATTCTGAACTTTGGTTAAAAGCTATGAAGGAGGAAATTCAATCTATGATTACAAACAAAACCTGGATATTAGTGTCTAAACCTAAAAATGCTAGATTCATTGACTATAAATGGATCTAAAAGTTAAAGGAGAGTGTAAAACCTACTGATCCACCTAGATTCAAAGCTAGACTTATGGCCAAAGGTTTTTCACAGAAAGAAGGAATTGATTATAATGATATCGTTGCTCAAGTAGTTAAATATAAAACTTTTAGGCTAATGCTTGCTATTAACACTGTTTATGATTGAGATTTGGAACACATGAATGTCAAAATGCATTCTTGCATGGTGATCTACCTGACACTATTTACATGTCCCAACCTAAATGATTTATTGACAAACAGAAGTCTGACTATGTTTGCTTGCTAAGGAAATCTATCTATGGTCTAAAACAATGTCCTAGACAGTGGAATTTAGGTCTAAAACTAAGTCCTAGACAGTGGAATTTAAAATCTGACTCATGTATGAAAAAGCTTGGCTTTCTGAGAAGCAGTTATAACACTTGTTTGTATTTTAAGGGTGTTAAGTCTAAATCTCCCTTGTATGTGCTCCTTTATCTGGATGATAACCTGATCATGTGCAATTCTGAAGTCATTATATTTACTGTAAAAAGGGATCTGAAACTACATTTTGACATGGAAGATTTAGGAGCTGCTGAAAGGATTCTGGGTATTAACATCACTAGGGATAGAAAAAAGAAAATGATGTGGTTATCCCAAAGCGAATATGTTCAAAAGGTGTTAGAAAAGTTCAACATGGCTATTTCTAAACCCCCCAGTATCCCTTTAGGAGGGCATCTTGACTTGACTAAGAAACACTGCCTATCCACTACTACTGAGAAAGAAAAGATGTCTAAAATTCCTTATGATGTATAGTTGTAGGGTCTGTTATGTATGATATGCTTTGTTCCATACATGATCTTGCACTTTCCATAAGTGTTCTTAGTCGTTTTATGTCCAATCCTGGTGAAATTCATTAGACTGAAATGCAGTATTTACTCAGATATCTTTGTGCTACAAAAAACTATTGCTTGGTGTTTGTTGAACATGCTTCAAAGCATGATTTGCATGGTTTTGTTGACTCAGATTTTGCAAGTGATAAAGATAATAGGAAGTCGATCACTGCCTATTGTTACACTTGGGCTGGGAACTGCATTTAATAGAAGTCACGACAACAATCCATTGTTGCTCTTTCTTCTACAAAGGCTGAGTATGTCGCTGCTACTGAAATATCTAAAGAAGCTTCATGATTGACTGTAATACTTGGTGAAATCTTGCCTATGTCCTTCTTACCTGTTTACACACAGACAATCAAAGTGCCTTTTGTTTGTGTAAAGATCCAGTTTATAATGAAAGATCCAAACATATAGATGTGAGGCATCACTTTATTAGAGTGCTGGTTGAAAAAGGACTTATAGATGTGAGAAAGATTAAGGGAGACCTTAATCCTGCAGAATTTGGCACAAAAATTGTCCCAACTGACAAATTCTTATTTTACAGGGATGCCGTGCATATATGGGATCCTACTTGCGATTTAAGCTCTTCTTGAACTGACGACGGACGGGTAAATCGAACATCCTCTCCACTACCGGTGACCAAGGAAGACATAATCACAAGGATTAGGAGGACATTTGATATGTTATTTAATCCTTATAATATGTTGTAACAAAACATTTATTTAATTGGTTGATTGATCCGTAAGTACTTGGGCTAGGTGAGACCTCATTTGGCTATATACTAACCTAGCCATACCGTGGTCAAGGAAAAGCTCATTGGTCCCATGGTCTGACCATATGTGGCACCAATGGCTAGTATTGATCTACTTGGTGAGACTAAGGTTATGTATATTAGCTTATGTGGGCTAATGTTGCTTCGGCTGTTTTATATATCTGAGATATACCTCAGCTGATATGGGGTAGAGTTCCTGATACCTTAGGTGATATCTGAGATATACCTTCGGTTGTTTATTCTCATTTTGACGGGTCATATATTAGTTGGGGTAGAGTTCCTGATACAACACTTGATTTATGGTGGAAAATGTTTAAGGTAGAATATTCCTTATTATCATTAATTAAATAGTATATATGTATAGATATTTGGTTAAACTAATATACAATTATAATTACTATATATTACAAAAACAATGTAGATGGGACGAAGCTCGATACTCGGAATTATTTTTTCGCAAGGCATTCAATCATGTAGGAGGCAAACACCGTAGGGGCATAATTCAAAAGGCACATGAGAAAATGAATAAACCTATGTGGATTATGCTAGAGATTTGGGAGAAGATGTTAGTTATATGGGAAAAGGATGATACTTATAAGCGCCAATCAGAGGCTAGAAAGTGCAATCGAGCAGTTGCAATTGAAAAGGGCATCCCTCCTTACAGGGGTTGATCGGTATCCGTGATTGTTCACAAGCGAAAATTGGTATATTTCTGTTCCATTGTACCAAGTGATGAGTTTGGAACTCCCTTCACTTTCAATTTTTGAAAAACTTGTAGTTGTGGCATAGCTGAGGTTTGATGCTAGTGTATGTCTAAGTCATGTTGAAGTTTGGGGTTGATTTTGATCGTTATTTCAGCTGTACTTTCTTGAGTTTGGGAGCTGTATTTGTTTTTGTTTATGCACATATCCCCTTGGTTCTTTGTGGTCTGTGCTAGCTGATGATTGGTGTTTGCCCGAAGGCTTTTTTGGCCTTTGTTTTTTGGTCTATTTTGGTCCGATATGGTTGCTACATTCCCTGGTAACTGCTGCAGCTAGGGGCTGTTTTTTTATTCATTTACAGCTGTTCAAGTTTTCTAGCTGCATGGAGATGATGTTGGTGTACGTTTATCTTAGGCTGAAGTTTGGGGTTGATTTTGATGGTCATTTCAGTTCTTTTTTCTTGAGTTTGGGGGCTATTTGGGGAGGTTTCCTATTCTAACTCTATATTCTTTCTAGACCTTTTTTATTTTATTTATTCAGTCTTTCTCTAAACGAGTATCTTGTGTTAGATGTTTGTATAAAGTGAGTGTTTGGTTTGCAAATACCTTAAGACATATCCTGGTTTTAGCTTGATTGCTTGTTTGCAAATACCTTAATATATTCTGGTTGTACATTAATACATATCCTAGTTTGCAAATATCTTAATACATATCCCGGTTGTACCTTAATACATATATATCCTAGTTTGCAAATACCTTAATATATTCTTTCCAGGCCATTTTGATATTATTTATTCACTCTTTCTCTAAATGAGTATCTTGTGTTAGATGTTTGTATAAAGTGAGGTTTCCTACTCTATCTACTTATGATTTGCTTGTTTATGATATTTTCCTTTTCCAGTTGTGATGGGGTTTTCATTTTCCAGTTGTTATTTTCATTTTCCAGTTGTTTGTGATATTTTCATTTTCCAGCTAGTTAGGTTTTTGGTCACATGATACACAAATAGTTTCCTGTCCAAAATTACTATCTTATTCTTATATTTCTGTAACTTGGTAGAAGCTTTATTTCATCTATATGAATCTACCGGTCTTTCTGCTGAGCTTGATGCAATCACCAAGCGCATTGAGAGATTTTATTTTAATGCCCTTCTTTATTTGCAACTTAAAAGCCAATAGTTGATTACAAAATGATTTGAGGAAAAAAACATCAGTTGGGGTTGCTCTTATGATCGGCATTGACTTTTGTGCACTTATTTATTCTTTCAGCTTCATAACATTAAAAATTTACATATTTTTGCAGACTGATTTGCTTGGAAAGGTACCATCACCAAAAGAAACGTACGAGAGACGTCACAAGAAAAAGAATGGTACTTGGAGCACGACTGTAGGTCCAGAACATGCGGTAAGTTTACATTGAATGCATTGTGCTTGTATCTATATAAATTGTCATATCAATGGTAGTTAGATTCTCTTTTAAATGCTAGAATCCGTTGTGCTTATGAGGTTAAGTTGATAATAGATTAATTAGGTCTCATCAAAACCATATAGTTTTTTTTGTGCTTCATCGATCCGTTTGTTAGCAAAATTCAACATGTTATTAGATCTATTTATTTGCAAAAATTCAACAAGTTATTAATTCTGCTCAAGTTAGTTTTTATCTTTCCATTTGCAAAATGCTACTCAAGTTAGTTATTGTATCTGTTTGTGCTTCACTGAGGTCAACCCCTTCGAGTTATAGACATCTTATTTGTTTTTATCTTTTTGTATACAATTTTTTAATTTGTAGGAGAAGTTTGATGCATTGGTTGAACAAGCAACCCAAGAGGCTCATGAAAGCGAACAACGTCATTTAGTTGATGAGAACCAGTTGTGGATTAAGGCTGTCGATGTACATAGAGAAAGATTTGTAGTCATGGGTTCTGAATCAGATAATATGTTGCAGGTGACTCGGTATTCGCACAATGCCACACCCCATGTTCCTAGTGAACCATATCACTACTACATATATCCTCATTGATGACATTTGCAACATGGCGTTTTTGATAAATTGCTATTAGAAATATCTTTTATGGCGTTTAAATACAAAAACGCTATAATTTTGAAGAATACGATTTACTTATGGCGTTTTACAAATGCCGTAAAATTAACAGCGTTTATAAAACGCCATGATTTTTAATTGCAAAATTTATAAAGCATTTTATGGCGTTTTTAAAACGCCGTAAATTTTATGGCGTTTCTAAAACGCCATTGAATTGGGGGCAAAATTTTCATTTTGAAAATTTGGGCAATAATTAAAGCGACAAAATAAAACCCCAAATTTTGCCCCTTTTCTATCGAGACCTATTGCACGCCTCCTTGACTCTTCTCTTTCTCCCTGAAAACACAAGAGCCAACAATGGAGATCCGTTGCCCCTCTCGCCGAAAACCTCTCCAATGGCTACCTCTTCACCCAAACTTAAGCCACTAGAGGCGGTCACCATTGTGAGCTTCCCTGCATGCTTGAGGTCGCCGGAGCGCCTTCGACATCTACCTTCCTCAACGAATTGAAGTGCTCGATGGCGCCTTTTTCCTCAACGCTCGAAATTGAAGGGGAAGAAGCCGCCAGGCTGATTTGGTCCAACGTTGTGAGCTCGAATCCAATGGCTCGACATCTCTTTCTTTGCGCTTGACGATGCCCGGTACGACTCCCTGTGTTAAACCTATGGCGAGGAGCAAGTAAGTCCATGATGCTAATTTTGTTCATTGTTGTAACAAATTGTGAATGGGTTGGTTTTGAATTTCATAGATACTCTATGAATTTGTATTGAAATGAAAGTTAGGGTTTTTGGGACATTTAGTATATGAATTATATAGATGAATCGATGTTTTTTAGGGTTTAGGGTTTTTCTATAGCCTTGAATCAAGACATTACTCAGTTCTATTTGCTGATATCTTAGTTTTAATTCTATTTGAGTGATTAATGGTTCTCCTCCCTTTTTTAATGTAGGTTGAGAAGTTGTAAATACAAATATTAGAAAGAAAACAAATGCTCTAGAGTGGTGAATCGCTTAGGCTGGAGACACTTGATATACAACAGGTTTCCTGTACGCCTTCTTTGCACATTACCTTCTCTACCTAGACAGATACAATAGTAATTGCTAATTAACAATCTTAATATTGGCTGCAATGTTGTTGAAAAATTCAGAGTTCCATGGGTTCGATTCACTTGCTTTTAATGTTTGATTGTCTTTGCATTTGTTAGGTTATCCTAGTTATTCTTTAGATGGTCTGATGGGCTGCAATCCGCGCTCGGAAAACCAGGAACCATATGCGAGAGATGTACAGCTCAATCACCATGTGTATTTACTGTCACTGTATAATTTTTTTGCTTTACTGATCGATGCAGATAGACTTGTGATTGTGATCTTAAAATCTGATTCTAGGTTTTCTATTGAGAAGAAAAGAGATTGATTTCAACTCATTCAATCTAACTGATTGAGATTAAAGATTTTAAGAGTTGTTGGGAATGCTAATTTGATGACTAAAAAGATTCCCAGTTTTGACCTGAAATCTGATATAATGACTGTAATTGATGGAATCTTTGCTCTGTCTTATGTTTGTAGGGATCCAAGGATAAAAAATTCAGTGAAAACTTTTATGTTAGGAGCGATGTCATGGTGTGTTTCTGAGACTCCATTCCTATAGTTCATTGTGGTGGCTTCTAGTGATGATGTGCTAATTGATAACCTTTATCTTTTTCAGCGGGCATATAATTTTTCTGAAGAATACCTTAAGCTTTTGTTTGGACGAAGTGGGTTTGATACATCAGGAATTGGTGTGCATTGCAAGCAAATAGAAAATCGATCAAGGGAGTTGTCAATGAATTGGTATGTGGTAGATATTTTTTGCCTTTGGTGGTACATTTTAAAATTTATTTAATATTCTACTTGATTTTCCATGTGATTTACTTGGACAAGAGCTATAGGGAGAAAAATACTTGTTGATTTTTTTTTCTCCATTAAAGCTACTGCTTCATTAGACATGGGCACAACTATCTGTTTTTTGTTTCAGTTGTTGTATATTTTGTTTCTGTTGCTTCATATGCTGTCTAACGTTCTTCAGCTGCTGCATATGTTGTTAATCAATACTGCAAAATGTCTAGAGTAAAAGGATAGGCATAAGACCTTTTTTAAAATTTTATTTTAGCTTATTAAGGTATTGATTATTTTAGCTTCACCATTCCACTTATTTAGATTGAAGACAGAAGACCCTTTTTCAAAATTTATTTTGGAAAGATAGGCAAAAACCAATAACTTTTTCCCAGGGTATGCTTTGAGTACTTGCTCATGACTTTTTGATCAAATAACAAGAAAATCCCACAAGCTAATAAAATAATCAATAAAGCAATCAAATATTTCACTACATTTTTTTAAGTAATAAAAAGACAATAATTTCCTTAGAAGCATTCTGTTCCACAGTCTTATTGAGGGAAACTAATGGATGGAGATCTTGAGGTAACTCTCACTTAGTCGAGGATTCAACATAAAATACTTCTCATCGTGCATTTTTTGTTTAATTGGTTAAATGTAGAAATTTAAATGTTAATTTAACATTAGATCTGTTAAATGAATTTTGATATATGTTGAGAAATGTCGTATTGATTTCCATTTATGATAGATTTGTGCTTGAGATGCTAGTGTTTTGTCTATCATTTGGAGGATAATGTTTTAGGAAGGGGTAAAGTAATCTTTTCTCATTTCCTTTCTTTTGATAATCATTTGTGTTGTAACAGGTTATGTGTCCGGGTGATCGATCACTTCCCTTCTTTTTTTTTCGAAGCTGCGAGCCGACCTGCTAGTGGCTTGTCCGACCTTCTGGAGCATAACGGCATGCTCAACATGTTGTGATGAAGATAAAGGTCAAAACTTAATTATGAATTTAGAGTTCTATTGTTTGTAAATGAATCTTATGCATTGGTTTGAACTTTGAAGAGATATATTGATTGTAGTCCTTTTAGTACCTGTGCACAGTATGGTTATAGTGTCATTATTATTTTTTAAATAAATACAATTCTATGGCGTTTCTAAAACGTCATGGAATGTGCAACTTTTGATTATTTTTTTAATTTGTAAAAAATAACCAAAACGCCATGGATTGTTATTCCATGGCGTTTGTCAAAACGCCATACAAGGTTTGACTAAAAGACGGCGTCGGCTTCAACGACGTTAAGACATGGCGTTGAAAAACGCCATGTTTGTGTTTTTATGGCGTTTTTTAAACGTCATAGAAGGGTATATCTGTACTAGTGCATGAAGCTGGCTCTTTGAGAATGGAAGTGAGGGAAGAAATAACAACCATCCAGTCACAATTGATGAAAGGAATGGCTGATTTGTCTGAGAAGATGGCACACTTGGGGGCGAATGTGGAGAAAAGCCAATAAGAGATCAGACAAGAAGTGACCAACCTTGGGGGAAATCTTCAGCAACACCAGTGTAAAGGCCCGGATTTTAAATCCTAATTTTCGAAAAAAAAAATGAATTCAAATCAGGTTATTTAAAATCTCTTAAAATGAATTCCGACATGATTTTAACGGATTTTTCCGACGGATTTCAATTCCGCTACTTTGACTTGAGATTTTGGAATATGAGCGAGATTTTATCGAATTAATTAATTCGAGTTTGGAAATTCGATTTGAAATTTCGAGTTGGGATAAGGTTGAGAGAGAGAGGGTTCTGCATTTTATTATCAAGTATTTCAAATATAGTTTTTGGTACCATTTTGTGTGTCTCATTTCTTCCTCTTTTTGAGCAGCAGTAGTAGGCTAGTAGCTTTCTTGTCTTAACCTGAAATGGGTAGGAAAGACCCCCTTTCTCTTTGCCGTTTGACCAAGCTGTACACACAACAACTCATTCCTCTTCCTTTGGGTAAAATCCTATTCTAAACCTATCTCCCTCTCTTGTTCTCATACCCGTGAGGTAAGGAAGATCCCTCTGCATTTCTTTGATGCTTAGCAGCATATTGGTCCCCTATACTCTTTTCAAATTCCACATTCACCAAAACCCAACTTTCACTTTTATTCTCACACCATTCCCATCTCCCTCGCTCTCTTTTCCCCTCTTATTCCAGATCTGGGGAAGAAATGGACAGAAGCTCCCATGGCCGCTCCTTCATCCTTCGAGCTCCCTTCCTTTCAATTTTCAAAGAAACAAATGTCCAGCATCTCCAAACACCACCATCCCGGACATCACCAGAACCGTTCTTCCTGTTTCCCTTGTCGCCGAAATCGCCCAGTGCACCACCCCTGTGTTGCCGAGAAGCCCTGCTCCCCTGTTCATTCAGAAAATGACCACCCAGCTCCAACCTGCTCCAGCTCCCAACTTCACTTGTCGATGTCTGGTGTCTCTGACTCGATGTGTAGCCAACTCGATATCGACTAAAGCAAGTCGATATCGACTAACTCTCCTCAGCTTTCTTTGCTCGATTCTGGGCAGCTCCTTGCTGGAAATCGATTTGGAGTTACTCGATATCGACAAGGTGTAGTCGATATCGACCAAAGTGTTGTCGAGCAGATTTTTCCTTGTTTCCAGCTTGATTTATCCTGGTTCCACTGCTCCTTGAACTTGGACTTCTGTAGTTGACTTCGAGCTTTTCTCCTTTTATCAGAACTACTGTAAATTGCCTCGAATTCTGCGAATTTAAACAGAAACTAGTGTAGATTCCATAATTTGGCAAATAAGCATAAACTACATAGATTATATACTATTCTACCCCAAATGTATGAAATGTATGCAGAAAACGATATAAAAGTAACTATAAAACATGGCACATTGGGCTCACAACACCAAGCTAATCACAATAATGGCAATTTCTATTACTACTTCTCTCCCCATCAGATTTATCATCTTTTTCTTTACCCTTTTTCTTAGATTTCTTGTTGTTCACATTTCCCTTTCCCTTAGCTACAAGAGCTTCAGGCTTAGGGTTAGTTTTCTTTCCATATTTTGTTTTAAACACTTTCATGATTTCATTTTTCTCAATGACAGACTCCAGAATCTTATCTTTTCTAAGATCATCGTTGCTATATTGAACCACGTCTTTAAAGTTATCAAACTGAGCAGGCAAGGAATTTAACAACAACACAACTTGGTCGTTATCTTTGACATTGTCGTCTACCCTTTCTAGTTCTTGTGTCAATCTAAGAAACTTATCCAGGTTTTCATTTAGAGATAAATTAGTGTCCATTGTGAAAGTAAACAACCTAATTAACGGAGAAATCTTCCTAGGCAAAGATTTGGTCAGATATAATGACGCAAGAGCATTCCGAAGAGACTTAGCAGAGGTTTTACTTACAACCCGACAAGCCACATCATCAGACAACCTGATTATTATCTCTAAATTAGCATGTTTATCCATCTCATGTTTGGATGACTTAGAGGTACTTTCTGGATGAACTCTTGTTACAACCCTCCAACACTTCTCTTTGATAATGATAACCTTCATTTTGACTTGCCACATGGCAAAGTCTATAGTCCCATCAAATGACTTCATCCTCAATGTGTTTTCTGCCATAGAAATACACAAAGAAAGTTAGATGATAACTTTAAGCAAGAGGATATACAATAGAAAAGGCTAGATCTCTAAGAGCAACCACAACGATGATACTCTCAGCCAGAATATTTAAAAAAAAGAAGATAAAATCCATTGAATATTTAAACTGTCAAGAGAGAGTGTCCTGCCTGACACAAGAAGTTCTTCTACGGTATTCTTTCACCCGCTGCAAGACATTATCCACCCTGCAAAGCCTAACATTTGTTGCTTTTATTTATTTTTATTTTTTTTTTAAATTGAACATACTCTTGAGAGTATGTCCAATGTGGATGGCCTAACAACAGGAAACCAAAAGTAAACTAAGTTTGTTTTGGGGTTTTTTTTATGTTATAGAAATACACAGAACAAACTGAATCTACAAACGAAGAACTAGAAACCCTAGATCCAGCGGAAGACCAATAGAACAGTCAGATTCAACACTCTGTAAACGAAGATGAGGAACTTGGCTCTGATACCAATTGTGACGATTTAAGGTTGTCTCGCTCAAATATCAAACCAACATAACAGTGCAATGAATCAAACGAAAAACTAACACAAGAACACGCAGACTTTGTTTATGCGGTTCGGTTTCCCTACACCAGCGGAACCTCAGTAGAGGAGGTTCACCCAATCCAATAATCATCCAAGTTCAAAATAGGTTACAGAGGTATTAGATGTACAAGTATGAAAGCAAGCGATTTCTAGAATAAATGACTATGAAGACAAGAAGAGAATAGAGTTAGAAATCATGCGTTTTGGCCACCGAGAAATCTCAAGGATATTTCTCAACATCGGGAACCCTCCTTCATGGCCTTCTTCTTCTTCTTCTTCGTGTGAGCAGGGACTCAGGTAGCCCCCAACCAAGACGAGCTCCCTTGAAGAATCACCACCAAGTGAACACTGTCAATGTAGAAACCCTAGATGTACGTTTTACCAAACCCTAGCCTAAGTACTTGTGCATCAATCATTCAAATAAACCAATATTTTGTTACAACATATTACAAGGATTAAATATACATCACTCTAATGGAGCCTCCTACGTCGGGTTTAGAGTGATGTATGTTTCTAGGAGAAGATGGGAAGCATCGTTTAGAGTTCGAATCTCATGGGTTGCAGGGATGCTAAGAAGGAGTAAGGATAGATAACCGCTATTCGAAGACCACCATCTTATTCAATAATTTTCATTTATCATGTGAAAATATTAGTATGAAATTTGAGTTTAATTCAGAGCAAATTCATGAACCATGTGCTCTCTACACTTATTCGGTAGCTTGCATCCATAAAACCACAAATATTATTGCTCCAGTAAGATGGTTATCTAGATTGTTCAACTAACTTTAATAACAAGTCCAATTTCATATTTCATAACATCTTTACACGATGATACAAAAAGTGGTACAACTGATTTGACCAAGCACGAGTTGTAGATAAGTTTAGAACGAAAATTAAACTTAAGCAGATGAAGAAATTAACATAGAGGGTATGAAGGACTGAGAAAAAAAAAAGTTATAAAAAGAAAATTGTCATCAAAAGTTATTGGTTTTTCTTTCATTTGGTCTAACATCAAGAGCAAGTTGCAATACTAGAACATACATACTCCGTATTAGCCTATGTGAGAGTCAACCTCACATCTTTGTACGCAAACATACCGCTCTACCAGTTGGCATAATAGACTATTTTTCAAAATAAAAATTGTGAAACAAGTTCAATGACAAAGTCAATCTCAATGTAAGTGCTACAGCTAGAAATATACACCTTAATATTAGTCAATTCATCTCAATATCAGAGCTCGTTTGGTTACCATTTAAAAAACCCAGAAAGTTCAAAAACTCAGGACGTAGAATAAATACATGTGTTTGGTTGCTTTTTTTAACACGAAAAAATCCAGAAATTTGACTTCCCAGGAATTCCAATTCCTACAACATGGAGGAATTACACTTACCTAGGGGTGACTAGGTAAGTTACAATTCCACCCTTTTTTATGGAAAAATTCAACTTCCTACATTTAAATTCCCTACATCTTACTCCCTCCGTTAATTAAAACTTGACGTTTTACTATTCACGCACGCTTTTTTAGGTGTTAAAAACTATATAAAATATTAACTTTTTTAATAATTTTTTTTATGATTTCATACGTAATACAATGAAGTACAAACATATAAAAACAAATGTGAAAAAATGTTAATGTTTTATATAGTTTTTATCGTTCTAAATAAGCGTGCATGAATAGTAAACGGCAAGTTTTAATTAACAGAGGGAGTATAACTTAACCAAAAAAAAAGTTTATAGGAATTATAATTCATGGGAATTGAATTCATGGAAAGTAACTTCCTAGGAAGCATACATCCTATGTTCAACCAAACAAGCCCTCAGTTAATCTCAATCTCCGATAAAATCAATCTCAATATCAGTTAATCCATCTCAACTTATTAATATTATTTGTTGGTAAGAAACATATAGAAATCACCACCTCAAGTTCACACAAAATAAGATGTCATAAATGCAAAAAGAAAGTAAGTCATCACTGGAAGTACCCAAATGTAGAACAAAATTGATGATAAAAAGGCCACAATGCATAAAACCACCCCTTAAATAGCTCAACTTGCTCAAAATCACCATTTAAACACATAATTGCAGTAAACCATCCATTTAAACTCAAAAGTTTGCATAGAACCACCCATCTTCGAGATGTAGTACCGTTTCAATTAAAAATGCAGAAAATGACAACAATATCCTAATTAAAACATTGAAGTTTCTTTTGTATGTCATGCAACAACACCCAACTCATTCTTAGATTAATAGAGGGTTTGGACTGGTTTGTTCACCTCATTATAGTTGTTGTAATTTATGCATCTCTCTCTAATTATGTAATTGTTTTGGTTCACCAAGCTACGTTTCCTCGTCCAATTACTTTGGATTCATCCCCGGTTTTGCATTTTTAATTGAAAGGGTACTACATTGGAATGATGGGTAGTTCTATGCAAACTTTAAAGTTTTAATTGGTGGTTTACTACAATTATGTGTTTAAGGGGTGGTTTTCTGCAAAGTGGAAAAAAAGTGCAATATTTGAATCCACTGTCTTACTATCTCGACTAGATCATACATGTTAAATCTCGGTGGGCCATATAACGTGGGGGTCCACACATCTGAGTGCATCATGCGCACCCAAGCCGAGCACATAAGACCAGCGGGGTTCCATCCTAAAACCAATTGGCAATAGGAGTGGCCCACTGACTTATATGCAAGGCTCGAGTTCTCGTGTTTTTCGATGTGGGACAGAGATCCCAAGATATCAAAACACGCACCCTCAGGTGCAACTGCCTGACCTCGCAATATATGTCAGTTTCAATTGACTTCTTGAGCCTTAAGGCCGGCTAGCCCAGTAGTAGACCAGGGGTCCGAAACTGCACCGCTTTGATACCATGTTAAATCCCGGCGGGCCATATTATCTGGGGGGTCCACACGTCTGAGTGCATCATGCGCACCCAAGCCGAGCATACCAGACCAGCGGGGTTCCATCCTAAAATCAATTGGCTATAGGAGGAGTGACCCACTGACTTATATGCAAGGCTCGAGTTCTCGTGTTTTTCGTTGTGGGACAAAGATCCCAAGATATCACAAAAAATACATGTTCTTAACGCTTGCTTTTTAGCAAAAATAATATAACAGATAATTCCATGATCAAACTGTCATTATCTAGTAACAAGTACCCAATTTTTCAAAATCTATGATTCTGATAAAACTGAGATATGAAAATATTGGAATAAACAG